>SJYT01048555.1:291092-328368 GCA_006410635.1 Cephalophus harveyi | reverse complement strand
CGGGGCTGCGGGAGGGCCGGGGGCGGGGTCGGGGCGGGGCCGCTACGCGAGGCCAGCCCCTCCACCTCGCTGGGGCGCCGCCGTGAACTTGATCTAGGGACCCCTCGCGCTCCGCAGCCCGGCATGCTGGACCTCAATGCCAGGACGCTCTGGACACGTTAAAAGGAGAGCCGGGCCGTAGGTGGACCGCCCGCTTAATTACCTTGTAAAGAGGTTGCCCAGTTGAGCTGCTGTGCGACGCTTGCCGTGTCGCTTGACCTCTCTGAGCCCCATTGTTCACGGGCTTGGGGAAGGTGAAAGATGAGAGTGAGCCTAGCTCTGCACCCGGGCCTGACCCTCCGGATGTGGGCGGCGCCTTGGCCGCCTTCGGTGTAACTGCTGTGAAATGCAGAATGCGTTTCCCATTAGAAAGGTAACAACAACATATATTTCTTAATAAAATAAAACATAACTATTTAGCTTGATGAGAACTGAGTGCCCAGGCCCCCCTCCCAAGGTCCTCTTAGCTGTCCTCCCACCACAACCCTTTCTTCACTCTCAAGCACCTGGGAGCCTTCAGTTTGGAGAAGCTAAGGAGGCCCTGCTCATTTTGCGGTGGAGGTTGCCTTTGAGGTAGGGTCTCTGGCCTAAAATGGGCTCAGGGACCGCGTCAGCACCAAAGCCATCAGACTGACTCACTCAGTGTAAGAGGCATAGGTCCTGAGAGCCCCAAAGGTGATCACCTCCACTCCATCCCCATCACTGAGAGCTTTCCACGTGCAGCTCTGCTCAGAGGTCCTCCTATTCAGGCCCAGCAGAAAACATGAGCAGGTCCGTTTCACAGATGCAGAAGGGTGGGCAGCAAAAAGGAAAGCCTAGTCCACAGCCACGGGGATGTTGAATGCAGTTGTGGGCACCTGGATGGAGCCAGCAGTCACACCCATCTGCATCCTCCCCGGGACACACACAACTGGCTGCTTCTAGCGTCGCCCCCACTGGAAGACAACTCACTCTCATCTTCAGAACTTTGTGAGAATAATAACAGTTACCAGCTAACAGTATGTGGCACCATGATGTACAGTCATATATTCATTTGCTCTTTATGACAACCCCTTGAGCAGGTTGCAGTTACTATCCCCACTTCTGCTGTTGTTCAGTTACTAAGTTGTGTCCGACTCTTTGTGACCCCGGGGACTGCAGCATGCCAGACTTCCCTGTCCTTCACTATCTCCCAGAGTTTGCTTAAACTTATGTCCATTGAGTCAGTGATGCCATCCAACCATCTCATCCTCTGTCATCCCCTTCTCCTGCCTTCAATCTTTCCCAGCATCTGGGTCTTTTCCAATGAGTTGGCTCTTCGAATCAGGTAGCCAAAATACTGGAGCTTCAGTTTCAGCATCAGTCCTTCCACTGAATAGTCAGGGTTGATTTTCATTAGGATCTACTGGTTTGATCTCCCTGCTGTCCATGGGACTCTCAAGAGTCTTCTCCAGCACCACAGTTTGGAAACATCAATTCCCCACTTTACAGATGAGAAAACACAACTTCCAGGAGAGCTGAGACCTTGTCACATCTATTGCTTCATCTACTAGCTCTTGTAAGAGAGCACAATAATCACCCTCTATTTTTAGAGGAGGAAACTGAGTCTTAGAGAAATGAGGGAACTTTCCCTAGGAAGTTAGGATGAGAAAGCCTCAGGATTCAACTCCCAGTTGACATCTCAGTGCCCTTGCTCTCCGCCACGCCCACTTGGGCATGCCCTGATGAACTGCTACTCATTCTATAAGACTCAGTCTAAGCACTGCCTCTGCTCTTCAGCCTCCCTGCTTCTCCTCCCTATGCACTTGGTTCTCCTGTGTCCATGCCCCCAGCATAGACTGTACCTTCCGTTGGGCACTTGGTGGCTCAATGGTAAAGAGTCTGCCTGCAGAGTGGGAGACCCGGGTTCAAGCCCAGTGTCAGAAAGATCCCCTGGAGAAGGAAATAGCAACCCATTTCAGTATTCTTGGACTTCCCTGGTGGCTCAGATGGTAAAGCATCTGTCTACAAAGTGGGAGAACTGGGTTCGAGCCCTGGGTTGGGAAGATCCCCTGGAGAAGGAAATGGCAATCCACTCCAGGACTATTGCTTGGAAAACCCCATGGACAGAGGAGCCTGGTAGGCTACAGTCCATGGGGTCACAAAGAGTTGGACATGACTGAGCGACTTCACTACTACTCAGTATGCTTGCCTGGAGAATCCCATGGATGGAGAATCCTAGCAGGCTACAGTCCATGGGGTCACAAAGAGTCGACATGACTGAGCGACTTCACTTTTACTTTCTGTTGGGCATTGTGCCATCAGATACCCACATACCTGCCCCGTCCCCACTGGGCTGGTCTTCTAGGAGACAGGTGTTGATCCTAGTCACTGCCTTCTAAGGCCCACTCAGGGTCAGTGAGCATATGTTTTCCAGCCTCTGTCTTTCTCTGCTAGTAAAAAGAAAAAAAAAAAATCCATTTGCCCCTGGGCAGCTTCCTCCCCAAGGCTGGTGGAGCCAAATTCCCTCCCTCCGAAATGCCAGGGGTGGGCTTATGACCCAGTCTGACCAATCAGCATAGTCTATCCATCTGACTTCAATGATCAGGAAAGTTTGTTCAGGGAGGCATACTCTTGAGACTTTCAGTGGGTGGGGAGAGAAACCCTTTTAATCCACTGACCCTGATTCTGGGATCAGGGATTCTGAGAGCCATCACATGCTTCAAAATTGAAAAGACACTGAAGGGGGAGAATTCCAGAGGTACTTGGCCTGAGCATCTGGATCCAGCTATGTCTGAAGGCAGATCCATGTAGGGTTAGAATTTACAATCACACTCCCTGCGATCTCCTTTCCACCTCATCCTTTGTGGGAAAGAAGTCGTTAGAAAGAGAGAGTAAGTAGACAGATGTTTAACGTAATCACAAGTCAAAAGTGTACTTTGGGAAATCCACAGAATGGGAGAAAAATATTTCCAAATTATACATCTGGTAAGGGGTTTTCATGCGAAGAGTTGACTCATTGGAAAAGACTCTGATGCTGGGAGGGATTGGGGGCAGGAGGAGAAGGGGACGACAGAGGATGAGATGGCTGGATGGCATCACGGACTCGATGGACGTGAGTCTGAGTGAACTCAGAGAGATGGTAATGAACAGGGAGGCTTGGCGTGCTGCGATTCATGGGGTCACAAAGAGTCAGACACGACTGAGCGACTGAACTGAACTGAACTGAACTGAAGGTGAAGTCGCTCAGTCGTGTCCGACTCTTTGCGACCCTGTGGACTGTAACCTACTAGGCTTCTCCATCCATGGGATTCTCCAGGCAAGAATACTGGAGTGGATTGCCATTTCCTTCTCCAAGGGATCTTCCTGACCCAGGGATCAAACCCAGGTCTCCCGCATTTGAGACAGACGCTTTAATCTCTGAGCCACCAGGGAACCGAACTGAAGGGGTTAATATTCAGAACACATAGAGAACTCCTAATATTCAAAACCAAAATCAAACAACCTAATTCAAAAATGGGCAAAGGATTTCACTAAATAAACATTTCTTCAAAGAAGATTTACAGTGGCCAGTAAGCACATGAAAAGGTGTTCAGCATCATCAGGGAAATAGAAACCAAATCTATAATGAGAAATCACTTCTCACCCATTAGGATGGCTACCATGAGATAAAAATAAATAGCTAGGGTTGGTGAGGATGTAGAGAAATTGCAAGTTTTGTGTATTGTTGATGGGAATTGACAGTGAAATAGTAAAGCTGTCATTAAAAAAAAAAAAATTAAAGTTTCTAGGACAGGCCTCCCTCTCTCAATATCCTCCTCTCTCCTCCCTCCCTGCCTCCCGGTCCTTCCAGCCGTCTCTCTGTCCTTCTGTCCCTCCCTCTCCCTCCCTCTCAGCTCCTGGGCTCCTCTGCTTGTCCACAGATCAGTGCCTTCAACACCTCGCATCTCTCTGCGGGTGACATCACACCAGATCACAGGACAGGACCGCGTGGTCTTACTCAACCTGCACAACAGGAAGTGAAGCTGACCAGCCTCACCTGAGGCCAGCACACACCTGTACCAGCT
The DNA here is from genome assembly GCA_006410635.1 of Cephalophus harveyi. Classification (NCBI taxonomy): domain Eukaryota; kingdom Metazoa; phylum Chordata; class Mammalia; order Artiodactyla; family Bovidae; genus Cephalophus; species Cephalophus harveyi. The sequence goes on along the minus strand of SJYT01048555.1, from coordinate 324,304 downwards.
GCTGTGGTCTAGGGATGGGTTTCTGGTCTCTTGGGGGCTGAGAAGTTTCCTTCAGGAGAGCATGTGACAGGGTGGCGGGGGAAAGTATGACGATCATTCACATTTATGAAACACTTCCTACTGCCAGCCGTGCTAAACACTTTATCCCAGTTAATCTTTACAACAATCCAAAGAAGGGATTACGACTTATCCCCTCTTACAAATCAGGAAACGGAAGCTCATAGAGGTTACTGAGGCCCCACGGCTAATGCCTGGATGACCAGGCTCAAGCCTGGGAGCTGGGCTCCAGGACCCACGCTCCTGGCCACGGACCACGTTACTTGTAGGCAGTTCTGAGGCTGAATATAGGCTAGTCAGGCCCTGTGAGGAACCCAGAGTCCTAAGACTCCAGCAGCCCTCTCCCAGGCCCCTGAAGGCCCATTGAGGCCAGTCCTGTGTGCAGCATCTCCCATGCACAAGGGCCCATTGGTGTACTGATTTAGACCAGAGCCCCAGTAGGCTGGCAGTAGGTGCCCCGCAACAGCCCCTTCCTGGTAAAGTGGACAGACACCCTATGACCTGCCACAGACTGTAGCAGCAGAAGGGCCCGGAATGTCTGTGAATGTGACTGGACCATGGAACAGAGGAGGGCCAGCAGGAGGCCCTGCTGATGGGGTGTGGGACAGGCCAGGGCTAAGAGGGGTGGGGCAGCTGGGGCTCCCTCCAGCCACGACAAATGGGCATCCACTTGGCCCAGCCATCCAGCCCACACCGGAGCCCACTCACTCAGCTCCAAGGGGCCAAAATCCAAGAGTATCAGGCTGGAGCAGAAAGGGGATGCATGAGCTCATGAGAGTCCAGGAGGAGGGTGTGAGGAAGCACAACTGGGTCCAAGAGTTCATATCGAGAGACCTTGTTCTCCTCCGCATGAGCCCCGCAGCTGGTCTTACACCCATGGCCAGGGACTGCCTCTGAACCAACTGTTATCTCCGAGGGATGGAAGGTTTACTGGTTGGCCAGGACTGGTGATCCAGGGGAAGGGATGGAGACGGGGTAGGATCTGCTCACCTGGCCCTCGGGATCTGAGATGGGGGAAAGGGAGGTGCTCCAACCACTCGGGGGAGGGGTGGGGCACAAGAGGACCCAAGTGCTGGGCCAGAACACTGCGCTCGGGCCAGTTCCTCTCACTTCTAAAGATCTGTGCTAGACTGTGCTGTTCCGAGCCACGTGTCAGAGATAAGTAGGGCAGTTTGGCTGGGACCAGGGCTGCTCCAGGGTGTGTGACCTGGGCAGTTACCGAGGTGGCACTAGTGGTAAAAGACCCATTTGCCAATGCAAGAGACGCCAGAGACACGAGTTCTATCCTTGGGGTTAGGAAGATCCTAGGAGGAGGGCATGGCCACCCACTCCAGTATTCTTGCCTGGAGAATCCCAGGGACAGAGGAGCCTGGCGGGCTGCAGTCCATGGGGTTGCAAAGAGTCGGACAGGACTGTGTGACTGAGCACACCCGCAGCACACTCAGACGGGCCCGCCCGTGGTTTGCGGCTCTGCTGTCACGATTCTGCAGCTCTTAACAGAGTGCGCATTACGGGCTCCGCGTTTCATCTGCAGATTGGGTAGCAGGTCAAGGCACTGAGCAGCCTCCCCTCGATACATGCACACACAATCCCAAAGCAGTGCTTGTCCAAGTTCATTCTCTCTGTATGTGCCAGGAATTCCTCCACGTCCTCATGTCCCCAAGGAGTCAGTCACAACGATGACACACATTCTCACTGAGATCTGGGAAGGGGCCGTGAGACCATCTGTATGGCTGTAAAACCCAACGACTCTGCCACTTATGGACAAGTCAGGATGGGGTCGTGGGATCATAGGGTGTGAGTGTGTGTGTGAGTGTGTGTGTGTGTGTGTGTGTGTGTGTGTGTGTGTGTTCTCCTGGCCACTGAGAATCTGATTTCCCTCCAGACAGATTCTTAATGTCTAAACCAAGAACTTCCAGATGTCCAAGCTGGATTTAGAAAAGGCAGAGGAACCACAGATCAAATTGCCAACATCTGCTGGATCATAGAAAAAGCAAGAGAGTTCCAGAGAAACATCCACTTCTGCTTTATTGACTATGCCAAAGCCTTTGACTGTGTGGATCACAACAAACTGTGAGAAATTCTTAAAGTGGTGGGACTACCAGACCATCTCACCTGCCTCCTGAGAAACCTGTATGCAGGTTAAGAAGCAACAGTTAGAACCGGACATGGAACAGTGGACTGGTTCCAGATTAGGAAAGGAGTGCGTCAAGGCTGTATATTGTCACACTGCTTATTAACTTATATGCAGAGTATATCATTTGAAATGCCAGGCTGGGTGAAGCACAAGCTGGAATCAAGATTTCCAGGAGAAATATCAATAACCTCAGATACGCAGATGACACACCCTTATGGTAGAAAACTAAGAGTAACTAAAGAGCCTCTTGATGAAAGTAAAAGGGGAGAATGAAAAAGCTGGCTTAAAACTCAACATTCAAAAACCGAAGATCATGGCATCCAGTCCCATCACTTCATGGCAAATAGAGGGGAAACAATGGAAATAGTGACAGACTTTATTTTCTTGGGCTCCAAAATCACTGCAGGTGGTGACTGCAGCCATGAAATTAAAAGATTCTTGCTCCTTGGATGAAAAGCTATGACAAACCTAGACAGCATACTGAAAAGCAGAGACATAACTTTGCCAACAAAGGTCCATCTAGTCAAAACTGTCTTTTTTCCAGTAGTTGTGTATGGATGTGATAACTGGACCATAAAAAAAGCCGAGCACCAAAGAACTGATGCTTTTGAACTGTAGTGTTGGAGAAGACTCTTGAGAGTCTCTTGCACTTCGAGGAGATCAAACCAGTCAATCCTAAAGGATATCAACCTTGAATATTCATTGGAAGGACCGATACTGAAGCTGAAGGTCCAAATCTTTGGCCACCTGATGCAAAGAGCTGACTCATTGGAAAAGACCCTGATGCTGGGAAAGATTGAAGGCAGGAGGAGAAGGGGGTGACAGAGGATAAGATGGCTGGATGGCATCACCAACTCTATGGACATTAGTTTGAGCAAGCTCGGGGAGTTGGTGATGGACAGGGAAGCCCAGCCTGCTGCAGTCCATGGGGTCACAAAGAGTCAGACATGACTGAGCAACTGAAATGAACTGAAACCCACATTGGAAGAAAATCAAGGTGTGCCCTGCAGTGGTCTAGAACCTAAAGACACATACACCCCGATCCCAGAACCCCAGCCTGACTAATCCATAAGTTGCAGGGTGGTTGGGTTTTACAGCCATGCAGATGGTCTCATAGCCCCTTTCTTGGTCTCTAGGAGAGCATATGTCATTGTCGTGTTCGACTTCTTGGGGACATGAGGATGTGGAAGAACTTCTGGCACACACAGAGACAAAAACTTTTGTTATAAAAATCCATGAGACTTTGGCAGCATCTCCACACAGAAAACTTCCCTCCAAGTCTTCCCCCAATACTGATTCTCCGGGGACAACTTGTCAGCCTCGTTCAGTCTCCAGGCTGGACCAGGGGCCCCAGGAGGGCGAGGGGCTTGGTGCTCTGATCAAGCCAGGGGGGATATCTCCGAGAGCCAGCTCTCCCTCCCTCATCCCGGTTCCTGGCCCTGGTCTCCTTCCACTGCTGGAGTTGGCAGGTGTTTCTACAGGGACAGTCAGCTCTGAGCCAGAAACCCCAGTTCACACGAGACCGTCCCCTCCTGTGCGTGCTAGCCTGGACTCATCGTTAATATCACTGCCTTCACTGCCCACAGTACCCTCGTCTGGGTGACCCATTCTCTCTGGCGTGATGGTTGCTTCTATGTGCCAACTTGCCTGGGCCGAGGGAGGCCCAGCCCAGATGCTGGTAGGAGGATCTTTCTGGTGTGTCTGAGAGGGGTTTTCAGGAGATGTATTTGCATCAGAGGCTGAGCAAGGAGGTGCCCTCCCCAGTGTGGGTGAGGATCACGCAGCCTCCTGATGCCTGAATAGAACATGGAAATGAAGGAAGGAATGCCCTCTCTCTGAGCTGCATGTCTGGCTCCTGCCCATGGGCATTGGCCCTCCTGGCTCTTGGGCTTTTGGACTGGCACTCTCTCAAGCCTTTGCATTGAATTAAGCCCCGGCCTTGTGGTCCCCAGGCTTCGGTATGGAACTAGTGGACCATGGGCCTCTTTGGCCTCATAATTACATGAACCAATTCCTACAGTGACTCTCCTCTTCTGTGTCTCTCTCTAGCCTCCTGGGTCTGCAGGATCCTGATTAACACACATGCTGCTGCTGAGCAGAAAGTTCAGGATGAGTATTCTGCGTCCGTTCTGGGGTTTCTGGAATCTGTTCTCTGACCTGATTAGATGAAAAGATGCTAAGATTCAATTTCCAGTAGTCGAATCAGCGCTGACCATCCTGTTGATTCGTTGCTGTTGTTGTTGTTGAGTTGCTAAGTTGTGTCTGACTCTTTGCGACTGCATGGGCTGTAGCAGCCCAGGCCTCCCTGTCCCTCACTAACTCCTGGAGTTTGCCCAACTTCATGTCCATTGACTCGGTGATACCATCCAACCATCTCATCCTCTGTCACCTGCTTCTCCTTCTGCCTTCAATCTTTCCCAGCATTAGGGTCTTTTCCAATAAGCTGGCTCTTTGCATCAGGTGGCCAAAGTATTGGAGCTTCAGCATCAGTCCCATAATGAATATTCAGCGTTGATTTCCTTTAGGATTGACTGGTTTGATCTTATGTCTAAGAGACTCTCAAGAGTCTTCTTCAACACCACAGTTCGAAAGCATCAATTCTTCTGCGCTTAGCCTTCTTTATAGTCCAGCTCTCACATCTGTACATGACTACTGGAAAAACTGTAACTTTGACTATATGGATCTTTGTGGGCAAAGTGATAGCCACTTTTTTTTTTTTTTTTTAACATGATGTCCTCTTTTTAATACGTTGTCTAGGTCACCCTTATGGGGGGATGCTGTGAATCATGAAATGGTGCCCTCTAGTGGCCATTGGGAGGATTGCACAACAATGTCACAAGTTTTCCCAAAAGAACTTAACTTGTGATCAGTGGATCCTGGAACATTTTGTTGTTGTTCAGTCACTCTGTCGTATCCGACTCTTTGCAGCCCCATGGACTGCAGCATGCCAGGCTTCCCTGTCCTTCACCATCTCCTGGAGCTTGCTCAGACTCACGCCTGTTGAATCGGTGATGCCATCCAACCATCTCATCCTGCTGTCCCCTTCTCCTCCTGCCTTCAATCTTTCCCAGCATCAGGGTCTTTTTTAATGATTCCGCTCTTAGCTTCAAGTCACCAAAGTATTGGAGCTTCAGCTTCAGCATCAGTCCTTCCAATGAATATTCAAGATTGATTTCCTTTAATATTGACTGGTTTGATCTCCTTGAAGTGCAAGAGACTCTCAAGAGTCTTCTCCAACACACAGTTCAAAAGTACCAATTCTTTGGCACTGAGCTTTCTTTATAGTCCAACTGTCTCATCCATACATGACCAGTGGAAACCCATAGCTTTGACTAGATGGATCTTTGTCGGCAAAGTAATGTCTCTGCTTTTTAATACACTGTCTAGGCTTGTCATAGATTTTCTTCCAAGGGGGACATTTTAGGAGTACAATAAATATATATTTTTAAAAACCACTTTATCTTATGTTTTATTTTAATTTATTTAATTTAATATATTAATTCAAAACATAGCCATGTTTGTTTTAAAATAAGGACATGTTTGTTTTGTTCTGTTTAAATGAAGCTCTCCACGTGGCCCCTGAGGGCCCCTCTGAGTGCACATCTGGCCATCTTACCAGGAGGGTCTGAGAGATGAATTCCTGGTCATTCTCTGGTCTCTAGGCAGAGAAGGCTTTGTCATGTGGGGGTGCCAGATGAAATACTCCATTAGGTTTGAACTTCAGGTAAACAAGGAATGACTTTTCAGTAGAAGTATGTCCCCAACATTGCGTGGGAGAAGACTGGAAATAAGTCTGTCAGGTCCTGTATGACCCCCATCTGCTCCGACTCAGAGACTAGCTGGTCCAATGGGCCCTGACCCCTGTAAGAACGCACTTTGCTCCCAGAGTCTCTGTCATTTAGAGGCAGAACTTTGTCAAGATTATTAGGATAATCAGACTCAGACCTCTCCAGGGAACAGACCTCAACCTGGAGCCCCACATTTTTGGCGGGTGTGCAGCTGATAACCACATGCCCGTGTGAGGACCTCCTGTTGGTTTCTACTTCCCCTGAAGGATTGATGTGTACCCAGCAAGCGGCGTTGGCAACAACATAGGTGCTACCTGGCTCGGCCAGCAGATCATAGGGGGTTATATTGCTGTCCATCACCGCTTGGCTGGGCTTCCCTGGTGGCTCCTGCCAAAGCAGGAGATGCGGGTTTGATCCCTGGGTCGGAAAGATCTTCTGGAGGAGGGCATGGCATCCCACTCCAGTATTCTTGCTTGGAGAATCCTATGGACAGAGGAGCCAAGTGGGCTACAGTCCAAGGGGTTGCAGAGTCAGACACAACTGAAGCAACTTAGCACGCATGCACGCACACCACCTGGCCGGCTAGTTCGCTGAGTCTTGTTGGTCTTGGGGAAGGTCCCAGTCATCGTGTACTGGTGAGAAATGGAGTATTTCCTGCCCATCAATAAATAAGGATGTCACAGCCATCAGCGATTCCTCCAAAATATGAGTTTCTGAACCCCAAGGGCCCCCAGGAAGAACAATAACTGCTATCTGGCAGTCATCAGCCACACCCCACGGTGAGCACTGAGGATGTTGGGGGATGTTAAAGATGCAGCATACTGGCCCCGGATAGCCAAGACGCGCACGAAAGGGATGAGTGAGCCCATCTCTTTGCATCTTCCCACACACGGAAAAGTACTAAGATCTTTAACTTGAGATATCTGATTTTCCTTAATTAACAGCAATCTTTTGATGTTCAGACTACCTGCCCCTTGTTGTAAACTTCTACAGAACCTGACTGCCCACTGTCCATCTCCTTGGAGCAGTTCTCTCAGGGTCACTTGAGATACTGTTTCCCGGGCTTGAAGTCCTAAAAATTCCCAGTGAATAAAACGTAACTCTCAACTTCTATAGATTGCACATATTTTTTCAGTTGACCCTGTCCAGGAGGATACAACAGGAATGGGGACGAGAGCCTCCATGCCCAGACGACAAATCTGCATGAAGTCCAGGGCTGTGCTGATTTTTATCTGGGGGCTGCTTCACCAGGAGCAGCCGAGGGTTCTGTAGGGCAAGGTGAGTACCCCAGTCCCTCCCGGTCCATGCAGCTCTCTGGGCTGAGGGGCTTTTCGCCACATCCCTGGGAACCTTATGCCCCTGCAGCCTCACCTAAACCTTTCAGCACCAGTTGTCCACTTCTGGGAGGGAAGTCACTCCCTCAATGCAACTGACATGCCCTTGGTGTCACCCTGTGTGCTGAGCTTGGTGATGTCATTGTGTCAGGGGCTCAGGGCAGAGCTGCACCACCTGTTTCTCCTAAAGCCAGAAAAGCAATCAGCCAAGTCAAGAATGACTTACCCACCTGGGGAATGGGCTGTCACTGACCACTACAGTGAGGACATCTGGCACCCTGGTGGCATCCAGCCTGGGATGGCCCCTTGTCAGTTTCTGTGTCCCTGAGGCCTTTTTGATCAGCCAGACAGGGCTGTTAGATGGTGGCAGGGTGGTCTATAACATTCCTGTGTGCAGCAAGTCCTCAGTTAATAATGTCCCACATCTGCCAGGAGGGCAGCCTAGCTTGTGATGGAGCCCATCAGGCTTGCATGGCTTAGGAGGTTGGGAGGGAGTAGACATGCCTCACTATTTTGGCTCAGATTTTTTGCTGAGGGTTAGAGGCCTTCAGACGACACTGACGTTCTAAGCCACAAGCTGCCAATATGCCAGGGCCCACCGTGCACTCCACTGTAAGACTGGCCATCACCAGCCCCCATGATGGTCCAAAGGCCCCGCCCACAGGGGTATCAGCACCTGGTGTCACAGAGCATCAGTTATCCCTCAAACCCCCCAACGTCAGCCATTCAATCCCACCCTAATGGGGACCTGGAAATATCATGTGGTCATGAACACCTTGAACCCTAGAGGAGTTTGAATCCCCGCCTTTCTCCCCTTTAAACTAACAGGAGTGGAGGGTCACTGGTCCCAGTGGGGGCTGGAGACCTCAGTCCATCCCTGACTGCCAAATGCCGGAGACAACTGGGTCTGAACGTCCCTTCACCAGACACGAGGCTGCACAGGGCTCCCCCGCTTCTGCCCGTGTCTGTCCTTCACTCTGTGCTTCATCCTGAGGGAAGGACCGCGTTTCTGCAGTGCCATCCATGGCTGTATGTGCTGAGGGAGGCCGGCAAGCGACCGACCTGGTGGAGCCCCTCACAGGGCCCTGCTTCCCTCTGACATCATCCGTGGTCCCTGGGACGCCCTGGGAGCATCTCTGTGGCTGGAGGGCACCTGAGCAGCCCATCGCCCCCACTCCCCAGGAAGCTGGCGTTGCCCTAGGGCAGTAGGCAGAGGAGCCTGTGCTCCCACCAAGCCACGGGGTGCCCCTGGGTACCCCTGTTCACTGCACCATTGTCTAGAAAGTTGCCTCTGTCATCTGTTACCAGGAGCAGAAGTTTGAAAGATCCTGCCCTTGGCATTGTGTGGTACCCAAGTTGCCAGGGAAAAAACACCAAGCTCTGGATGGAGCCATGCAGAGAAGACACATCGGATCAGGCTCAGCAGCGAATGTGGCCCCTGGGGGCGGGAGGCCATCCAGGGCCACTGGCCTGGCACAGCCCTCCTGTGCCCATCAGAACGGACATGCCCCTCCCCTGAGCAGAGGGTGGCCGGCTGCCATGTGGCACAGAGCAATGGAGCCTGATCCTCTCCCACTGGGGACACTACGCTCCAGGCCCAAGGTCTGTCCAGAAGCGGATAGTGATGGTTTAGTCGCTAGGTCCTGTCCCACTCTTGCCATCCCATGGACTGCAGCCTGCCAGGCTCCTCTGCCCACGGGATTTCCCAGATGAGAATACTGGCGTGAGATTGCCATTTCCTTCTCCAGAGGATCTTCCCGACCCAGGAATAGAACCTGGGTCTCCTGCATTGCAGGCAGGTTCTTAACTGACTGAGCTATGAGGGAAGCCCTCCAGAAGTGGATGAGTGAGGTGGAAAGCCTGCACACACGAGACTGCCTCTCGCAAAAATCCCTTCATGATCCAGCAACCCCACTTCTGGGTGTAAAGCCCAAGGAACTGTGAACAGGGTCTCAAAGAGCTACACCCATTTCACCGCAGCATCACTCGCAAGGGAGACAACGTGTAAACAAACAACCTAACATCCATTGGCAGACGCCGGTACATACCACGTGGTACAGACATCAGGAGAATGGATCAGCCCAAAGAAGAAGGAAGTCTTACTGTGCTACATACAACATGGATGAGCCGTGTGCACCTCGCACCGACTGAAGCAGACCAGACATGAGACACGCCCTGTGTGAGACCGCTCCCTGAGGACGTACAGTTGTCAGAGTCTTAGCAAATTTGATGCTGAGGCCTCACATGGGGGAGGAAGACTTGCTCCATGGGTAGAGTTTCAGTTTTTTGAGGGAAAAAATATCCAGAAATCAGATGCACAGCAATATACACGGAGATGACACCACTGCCCTGCACACTAAAACTGGGTCTGGTTTTGTGCTATGTGCTTTTATCACGATAAAACGACAACAAGAATTTCTGTTTATCTGTCCTAAAACCACTGCTTCCAGACCCCTGGGTAGCATTCCTTACTTCTGTGTACTGTGTGACCTCCCAGAGCTGTCCTTGCCGGAATCCACAGAACCTGTGATCACGTTAGACAGCGTGGCAAAGGACAGTGAAGTTTGCTGATGAGTTAGGGTGACTAATGAGCTGACCTCAGAGGGGGAGATAGCTCATGAATTTTGGGGTAAGCCCAGTCTGAGCACAAGCAGCCTACAAATAGGAAGAAGTAGGTTGAAGAGGTCAGAGGGAGTCGTCCTGCGGGATGAGCTGAATTGTGTGCCAACCTCCCACACAATGTTTATAAGTTGATGCCCTAACTCACAGAGTGACTGTGTTACGATATAAGGACTTCAGCGGGTAGCTGGATGGTTGGATGGTATCACCAACTCAATGGACATGAGTTTGAGCAAACTCTGGGAGATGGTGAAGGACAGAGAAGCCTGGTGTGCTTCAGTCCAAAGAGTCGGACACGACTGAGCAACTGAACAACAGGAGAGTAATTAGGTTAAATGAGGTCAGAGGGGCAGGGGCTTCAATCTGTGCCTTTGTAAGAAGAGGCAGGACTTCTCTGGCGGTTGGGGGTTAAAACTCCACCCTGCGATGCAAGAGGGTGTGGGTTTGATCCTTGGTCAGGGAGCCAAGATCCCACATGCTGCAGGGTGTGGTCAAAAAGTTTTAAAAAATAATTTTACAACATTAAAAAAGAGGCAGAGAAGGAGGTTTCCTTCTCTGTCCCACCTGAGGACAGTGGGAAGGGAAATGTGGCCACCAGGAAGTGAGACCTCCCCAGAAACCAACCCTGACAGCATCTCGGGCTTGGATTCCTGCCTCCAAAATCGTGAAACAGTAAACATCTGTGGTTTAAGTCCCCAGCCTGTAGCTTTGTGTTATTTCAGCCTGAGCTGATGGAGCCAGCCCTCTGGCTGGCTTTGATGATGGAGGAAGTGGTCAGGAACCAAAGGTATAGACAGCCACTGGCAGCTGGAACTAGATTCTCCCCGAGAACCTTAGGAAGGAATGCATCAGCTCTGCCCACGCTTGTGAGTCCAGTCGTGCAAAACCCATGTCACTGTGGTGGTGGTTTAGTCTCTAAGTCATGTCCGACTCTTGTGACCTCAACACTGTAGCCCACCAGGCTCATCTGACCATGGGGATTCTCCAGGCAAGAATACTGGAGTGGGTAGCCGTCCCCTTTCCAGGGCATCTTCCCAATCCAGGGATCCCACCCAGGTCTCCTGCATTGCAGGCCGTTTCTTTACCAGCTGAGCCACCAGGGAAGCCCCTGTATGCAATAGAAGGGTAAGATGAGAGATTTGTTTGTTGTAGTTACTGACTTTGGGGCAACAGGAAACTCAGACTTATATCAGGACTGAACATATATTTCGAGAATCTGGATCCTTACTAACCCTGACTTCCATGATTTTACAGATTTGATCAGGTTTTCTTAATCTTTCCAGAACTTTGTAGACTAACCAGTCCAATTTTTTTTAAGATTTTTGTTTGATTTGGGCCATTTTTAGTCTTTATTGAATTTGATACAATAGTGCTTCTGTTTTACGTTTTGGTTTTTTGGCCGTGAAGTATATGGGATCTTAGTTACCCAACCAGGGATTGAACCTGCGCCCCTGCATTGGAAGGTGAAGTCTTGACCACTGGACCACCAGGGAACTCCTTCCAATTGCTTTTAACACACATGTGCTGTGTGCTAAGTGGCTTCAGTCATGTCCAACTCTTTGCGACCTCAGGACTGTAGCCCACCAGGCTCCTCTATCCATTGGATTCTATAGGGAAAAGAATACTGGACTGGGTTGCCATGCCTTCCTCCAAGGTATCTTCCCAACCCAGAGATCAAACCCGTATCTCATGTCTCCTGCATTGGCAGGCAGGTTCTTTACCACGAGCACCACCTGTGAAGCCCTCTTTAATAATAGCCGCTGGTTATTTTAGACCTCTTTGCCCAGGCCTTCTTCCTTTTCCTTGCCTCTGGATGAAAACTATTGCAGAACTCGGGATTTCGCCTTATTCCCGTTGGGGATGAGGTCATCACGATGGCTGAGTGTAGCTAATCGACTCCGTTAAAGCCGTTGCCCAGATGCTGTTGGCTCTGGTGGCTGTGGCAGCAGATGAGGCCAGTGTGTGTGGGAACAGCAAACAATGGCTCTTTATCGCCTTTGTAACTGGCTTCTCACAGCTATCATTGTAGAGTCTGGGTTGTGTTTCCCTAAATGTAACAGGCTCAATGCCATCTTTTAACTGGCTCACTGTGCCTGAGGGAATTTGCATACATTTTGCCACCTGGAGGAACTTCACATCATCTGTGAGGCTGGATATTTACCAGCACATTCTCTACTTGAACGCACTGCAATGCAATTTTTAGTAGACACCAGCCCTTCCACTGGGGCTTCCTGCTGGCTCAGTGGTAAAGAATCCACCTGTGGTGAAGGACACACACACGGGCTTGATCTCTGGGTCGGGAAGATCCCTTGGTGAAGGAAATGGCTCTTCACTCCAGTATTCCTGCCTGGAGAATCCCGTGAACAGAGGAGCCTGGCGGGTTACAATCCAAGGGGTTGCAAAAAGCTGGACATGACTTGGTGGCTAAGCAACAACAAGCCCTTCCACTCAGCACTTAATCATATTTCATCCGAAAGAAAGTCAGTTCATATCTATGAAGTTGTCTGGCCCTAATTTTGTCCCAGACATGACTTTCCTCTCCTCCAGCTGATACCCTACCCCACAGCCACCAGTGGTAACTTACTAATATCCTCCCTGTGTATTTTACATAGTTTGAATTTTGTTATTAGGTTGTTGTTGTTCAGGTGCTCGGTTATGTCTGAGTCTCTGTGACCCCATGGACTGTAGCACGCCAGGCTTCCCTGTCCTTCACCAACTCCCAGAGTTTGCTCAAACTCATGTCCATTGAATCAGTGATACCATCCAACCATCTCATCCTCTGTCATACCTTTCACCTCCTGCCTTCAATCTTTCTCAGCATTGGGGTCTTTTCTTTTCTTTTTTTTAAATTTTTTAATAGATTTTATTTTTGACAGCAGTTTCAGGTTCAGAGAAAAATTGAGGGGAAAGTACAGAGAGTTCTCATATGTCCCCCTTCCCATACACACACACACAACCTCCTCCACTATCAACATTCTGCACCAGAGTGTACATTTGTTACAGTCGATAAACTTGGACTGATACAACATCTTCACCAGAAGCCCAGAGTTTACATTAGGGTTCACTCTTGGTGTTGTATATTCTCTGGCTTTGAACAAATGTATAGAGACATTTATCCATTATTATAGTATGACATAGAATAGTTTCACTGTCCTAAAAATCTTCTGTACTGTGTATTTTCATGCTTCCCTCCCCTCAGCTCCTGGCAAGCACTGATCTTTTTACTGTCCACAGTTTTGCCTTTTCCAGAGTATCATACAGTATATAGCCTTTCCAGATAGGCTTCTTTCACTTAGCAATATGCATTTAAGATTCCTCCAAGTCTGTTCATGGCTTGATAGCTCTTTTTTTTAGTGTTGAATAATATTCTATTGTCCACATGTAACACAATTTATCCATCTACCTCCTGGAAGACACATAGAGCTGGCTCTTCTCATCAGGTGGCCAAAGTATCAGAGCTTCAGCTTCAGCATCAGTCCTTCCAGTGAATATTCAGGTTTGATTTCCTTTAGGATTGGCTGGTTTGATCTCCTGGCAGTCCAAGGGGCTCTCAGGAGTCTTCTCCAGCACCACAATAGCATGACAAATATTCAGTTTCTTCAACAGATAAATGCGATGCCCACCCTCCAAATAACAACAAAAACCAAACCAATAAGGAAGCAAATAAAAACGAGAAAGTCAAGAAATCCCATAAGTGAAAAGACACATTAAAGACATTTTATCCAACACAAATGCACCAATCTTGCTTAGATGGGGTTTGAACAACTGCAGGGAGGCATTTTGAGATAATCAAGAAGTTACAAAAGCTGAACTGGCTTATATGATATCCAGACATAGGTGGTGTTTTGTTAGGTGTGGCAATGGGTGGTGGCTATGTCGAGGGATTTAATGAGTCTTTTTCTGGAAGAGACGCATATTGGATTATTTTCAAGTGAATCCAAAAATGTGGGAGGTTCAGGAGGGAGGGGACCTATGTATGTATACTTAGGGATGATTTACGTTGTTGTATGGCAGAAACCAACACAACATTATAAAGCAATCATCTTCCAATTAAACATAAATGTAAGAAAAACAAAATTTGCTTTAAATGAAGAAAATGGGTTTATAGGTGGGATGAATGTAACAAAACTGGCCAAATGTTAGACGGTATCAGGGCTCAGAAGGGGTACCTGAAGGTTCATGTTTCTATTCTCCTTACTCCTATGGAGAAACATTTTCCAGAACAAACAGGAATATGTATACTGCTGCTACTGCTAAGTCAATTCAGTCATGTCCGACTCTGTGCAATCCCATAGATGGCAGCCCACCAGACTCCCCCGTCCCTGGGATTCTCCAGGCAAGAATACTGGAGTGGGTTGCCATTTCCTTCTCCCATGCATGAAGGTGAAAAGTGAAAGTGAAGTCGCTCAGTTGTGTCCGACTCGTAGCAACCCTATGGACTGCAGCCTACCAGGCTCCTCCGTCCATGGGATTTTCCAGGCGAGAGTACTGGAGTGGGGTCCCGCGCTATTCTCAAGAAAGCCATAGTAATCCTAAATATACTCACGCTGTCCTCTAGTGGCGGCTGGGAAGACTGCAATAGAGATTCTGCAAGCTTGCATCAGAATCTCACAGAAGGAACACGCCAGGTGCCCAGCAGAGAGCTCCAGGTGGGCCAGCAAGATGGGATGCTTTGCTGAATGCAAGAGACACAAAACAGCCGGTTCGATCCCTGGGTTGGGAAGATCCCTTGGAGCGGAGCATGGCAACTCCAGTATTCCTGCCTGGAGCCTGGACATAGGGGCCTGTCAGGATACAGTCTCTTGCAAAGAGCTGAAGAAGGCTGAGCGCACATGCACTAGACTATACTATACTTCAAGTTGCTGAGCTTCCAGATTAACTGCTACATAGTGATTCCAAATTAACTGCCTACATAGGGATGTTTGGTCAAAGCAGTTAGAATGGAATTTAAAATTTTGAAATGTTAAAGGTAAACGATGCACGGGGTTTGGACCCCAGGTTCACGTAACCCCGAGACCCAGCAGAAGAGCACGGGGTTGGCGATCCACCCGGTCACTGAGAGTCACAAGCCCAGAGTCCACCTGTGCCACCCCGTTTGGCTGGCCCTGGGACCCGGTGGGTGACCCAAACCTTGCCCAGGACCATCTCATGGCCAGACCCTTGCTTTTATTCACAGTTCCCCATGTCTGTCCCTCCACAGAAGAAAGGAGTGTGAACAAACACCCAGCAATGGGAGTATGATTATAAATTAGCTTCAGCTTCCTGAAGACCCTGTGTGACGTCACAGCTGCACTGAAGGTGGAGGCCCCTGTCCACTTGGGAGAGGACACAGATGCTCAGAGAGGCCACAAGGAGAAAGAGCTCACAAGTCACCCTGCCCTGGGGTCTGCCCAACTGGGCGTGAAGGGACCAGCGCATCCTCAGAACAAGGAGTTCCCTGGGGGCCTGCAGCTGTTCCTGCCCACTCCAGGGAGTGGCTGCCTGCAGGACCACGAGTGAGCTGCCCCCGTACCCTTGGGGAAGACCTCGTGATGCTCTAGTATCTCAGGAGTCAAGGAGGCAGACAATGACAGGAGCCATTTCTCCATCCCACATGGAGAAGCTGGATTTCTCTAGAGAGCATAGGTTGCTGTTATCTGACAGTAAAGCTGAGTAAATCAGTCTTTCTCAAATTCACACATGCAGACCCCATGGGGACTTGGGGGATGTCTGGGGTATATGAACATGTATAAATGATTTACTTTGCTGTGCACCTGAAACTAACACCACATTGTAAATCAGCTCCACTCCATTATAAGAAAAAGAAGCGACTCCCGGTAATCTCAATATTAAATCGAAGCTATCAATATAAACACATGTTTTCTTTGTAAGATATCTTCTCTGTCTCCTAGAAAGACTTAGAAGACTGCAACCCAGTAGTATTTAAAAATGAGCACTGCTAGGGTGCAGATTTTAGTCCCTAAATATTATCCCCATCTTGTTATTCTGAAATTTTGATACATAACTGGAAATGATAAAACAATTATCTCGATAGTCTTGTATGGACTGGACTATATTTCAGAGCCACCAGATAGATAATGAGGAAAAGCCTTCTTTGGAGGAAAATGCTCAGGGGGCACTAGTGGTAAAGATCACACCTGCTAATGCAGGAGATGTAAAGACATGGGTTCAATCCCTGGGTCAGGAAGATCCCCTGAGGGAAGGCATGGCAACCCACTCCAGTATTGTTGCCTGAAGAATCCCATGGACAGAGGACCCTGGTGGGCTACAGTCCATAGTGCGCACAGAGTCAGACACGACTGAACCGACTTAGCGTGCAAGCATGCATGCCAGCTAATATATATTTAGGAGGAATGACAGAGTTTTAAAAATCATCCTTTTGTTCCCCTAATAGTAGTGGAACTAGGCAATAGTTATCAAGGGACATTGAAACCAGGAAGTGAGATAATAGCAGGGACCATTTTACTGGCTCGATCAGGTGACAGTGCGGGAAGAAATCCCACGTGCATTCATCATCCCCAAAGTGAGATGATAAATCGCGTGCCCGGTGGTCCAGCACCCACCTCTGCAAGATGCTTGGATCTGAAGCTGAATCTAGTGATACTTCTGAGTTAGATATCTATTCGTACAAACTACAAAAATACAGCAAAAGATGTAAGTTACTACACAAATCCAGAATGTGAGTCCTTCCAACAACTATTAATAGAAGACAGGTCTGTGCTGGAGTGGGGGGTGTCTGCACCAGAGAGTAGGGGGATAGTTATGCAATAAACAGGAAGCAGAAAAGTGCACCAAAACAGACATGCAATTGGCCTGGAATAAATAAAATGAGGCTTAAGTTTCCTTGGAACAAAGGAAATGCTGATTAATATTAATTGATACACCATTTTTCTTTGGTCAATTTGCCTCAAATCCAGAAATGTGACTCCATTCTCAGTAGGCAAGACCATGAAATAGGTATTTTCATAAGTTTCTATTTGGAAAGAAAAATTGGACAACTCCGAGAAAGGGGAATTTGACATTCCTTTGTTTGCGAAAATGGTATGTGCGTTTATCCTTTAACCCAGCAACTCAGCCCCGAAGGATTTACTCTAAAGATTCATGAGCAAAAACACAAAAAGGCATATGTGTAAGGCTATTCCTTGCATCTCTTTTTGCAGTGTCAAACATCTGGAAGCAATTCAACTACGCACAATTGAGCATCATTCAGCTGAAAAAGAAATGAGCAGTGTCTTCATATACCGCTGGGGAGTGAGTCTGGGATGTATTATTAATCAAAAATGCAAGTGAAAAAAGTTTTTATGATATACTATGATTAATCTAAGAAGACGGGCAGTGCAGGGGTGTGTGTGTGTGTGTGTGTGTGTGTGTGTGTGTGTGTATACTTGTCCATATTTTAAAAAGAAAGAAAGACCAAAAATGTTAAAAATGTAAGTCTCCTTATAGAAAGAGAAGGGGACCAGGGTGGAGGGGACAAGTTTAGGAGCTAGACTTCTCATGATGTATTGTTTAGAGAGATGACTGTAGAACCATGCAAATACTTTTATATGTTAGACAAACTAGTTCTAACTATGTAAAATTAACACAATAAGTAATAATTATGTAATTATATATAGATAATTATTTTTAAAAATCAATTCCTACTAGTTGCAATGAAAATGAAACAACTAAACCTAATTAGTGATTGGTTGGTAGAACAGCTACATGAAAGAACTCTCTTTGCTGACTTTAAACACAGTTATTTGATGGAATAGTCCCAGTAAACTATACCAAAAGAAAAAAAATATTGGGAAAAAAACTGATTTCTGTAATTCTAACTTTGCTGGTTTTGATTTATTTGGTGTGTATTGTACCAGAAAGCAATAGAGTGATTGCTTTGCCATCAGGAGCTGGAATTTTCAGAGCAGGAAAAAGAAGGGAGAGATGTAAGATCAATAAGGTCAGTAAAATTCCTACATGTAAATCTGTATTTGATTTGAAAGTCTAGGGAAATTCAGAAGGTGTCTTACCTTTAAAATCTGTGTGGTTCCTAGGTGTGTCCACTGGAAGGGCCTAGAAACAGTGGCCTGGACAATGGACACAAGTGTTGAACAGCCCCAAGCACACACACTGTGGTCTATTCCATTCTCCTTTAAAATGAACCAGAACTTCTGCAGAAATACTGATTCCAGATCTAGGGTGAGAAATGTCCCAGATGGTCCTAGGATAATTACATTTTTAAAACCCACTATTTTGGGGGGCTCCAAAATTACTGCAGATGGTGATTGCAGCCATGAAATTAAAAGACGTTTACTCCTTGGAAGAAAAGTTATGACCAACCTAAACAGCATATTAAAAAGCAGAGACATTATTTTGCCAACAAAGGTCCATCTAGTCAAGGCTATGGTTTTCCAGTGGTCATGTATGGATGTGAGAGTTGGACTATAAAGAAAGCTGAGTGCCGAAGAATTGATGCTTTTGAACTGTGGTGTTGCAAGGAGATCCAACCAGTCCATCCTAAAGGAGATCAGTCCTGGGTGTTCATTGGAAGGACTGATGCAGAAGCTGAAACTCCAATACTTTGGCCACCTCATGCGAAGAGTTGACTCATTGGAAAAGACCCTGATGCTGGGAGGGATTGGGGGCAGGAGGAGCAGGGGATGACAGAGGATGAGATGGCTGGATGGCATCACCAACTCGATGGACATGGATTTAGGTGGGCTCTGGGAATTGGTGATGGACAGGGAGGCCTGGCATGCCGTGATTCATGGGTTCACAAAGAGTCAGACACAACTGAGCGACTGAACTGAACTGAAGTTTGTACAAAAAAGGCTCAGGTGTCGACTTGAATAAGCTCTACCCCAAAATGGGCTAATTTAAGCATCAAAGTGAATAAAAATTGTAATGAACCGAAACATTCAAATAATGTTTAAATCAACAGCATCACCTTGGCACTAAAGAGACCCTAACTGATGGTATTCTAAGAAGCCTAGGAAACCAATTCAGTTCAGTTCAGTTGCTCAGTTGTGTCGGACTCTTTGCAACCCCATGAACTGCAGCATGCCAGGCCTCCCTGTCCATCACCAACTTCCAGAATCCACCCAAACTCATGTCCATTGAGTCAGTGATGCCATCCAACCAACTCTTCCTCTGTCGTCCCCTTCTCCTCCTGCCCTCAATCTTTCCCAGCATCAGGGTCTTTTCAGATGAGTCAGTTCTTCCCATCAGGTGGCCAAAGTACTGGAGTTTCAGCATCAACATCAGTCCTTCCAATGAACACCCAGGGCTGATCTCCTTTAGGATGGACTGGTTGGATCGTCTTGCAGTCCAAGGGACTCTCAAGAGTCTTCTCCAACACCACATTTCAAAAGCATCAATTCTTCAGCGCTCAGCTTTCTTTTAGTCCAACTCTCACATCCATACATGACTACTGGAAAAACCATAGCCTTGACTAGACGGACCTTTGTTGACAAAGTAATGTCTCTACTTTTTAATATGCTGTCTAGGTTGGTCATAACTTTCCTTCCAAGGAGTAAGCGTCTTTTAATTTCATGGCTGCAATTGCCATCTGCAGTGATTTTGGAGCCTCCCAAAATAAAGTCAGCCACTGTTTCCACTGTTTCCCCATCTATTCGCCATGAAGTGATAGGACCGGATGCCATGATCTTAGTTTTCTGAATGTTGAGCTTTAAGCCAACTTTTTCACTCTCCTCTTTCACTTTCATCTAGAGACTCTTTAGTTTGAAAATTGGTTTAAAAAAAGAGAGAGAAGAAAAGAATCTGAAAAAGAATAAACATGGGCTAAAGAGTCCATGGGGTCGTAAAGAGTTGGACACGACTGAGAGACTTTCATTTTCAATAAACTGAAACATTCAAATAATGTTTAAATCAACAGCATTACCGTGGCACTAAAGAGAACCTCACTGGTCATATTCTAAGACGTCTAGAAACCAATTCAGTAGTTTGAAAACTGGTTTAAAAAAAGAGAGAGAAGTAAAGAATCTGAAAATGAATAAATATATATGTACGTACCCTTGTATATATGAATCACTTTGCTGTACACTTGAAACTAACACAACTATACTTCAGTAAAAAATAAATTTTTAAAATAATCAAAATAAATTGAAAAATAAAAGGAAGTACAAAACATCAGTTAATTAAAGAAAAGAGAGAGGATTAAGACTTCCTGCCTTCCCTGTACAAACTATACCACAGGGTGAAAAACAGTTGGGCAAACTTATAAAGCATTTCAGCTCCAGGTAATAGGTAAAGAAGTCATGGAATTAAAGTATTGCTATGTTGCAACCGCTAATGAAATAGCAGATTTAGGCAACAGCCCTAACAGTCTTGAAACATCATGAGACTAGGAACAGACATTATATGCTCCTGGTACACGTAGACAACGTGACCTATGAAAGATTCTTATCCTCTGTCTCCCCCAGAATGAAGCAAACTGGAAATTAATCAAGCCTCCAGGTCTAGCTATCAGTTTACATGAAATACAGAAATAGTAGAGAACAGAAGAATGTATTAAAAGATTACACTGGAAGAAACAATAGATTACACTGGGACTTTCCTGGTGGTCCATTGTTTACGACTCAGTGCTTTCAATGCAGGAGGCATAGTTTGGTCCCTGGTTGGGGAACTAAGATTCTACACGCTGCACAGTACATGGCCAAAAAAAAAAAAAAAAAGAGAGAAAGAGAGAGAGAGAGAGAGATTACACAGGAATGCAGTCAGCAAAACCCAAAAAGTTGTGGGAAACTTTCCAGACAACTGACCTGATTATGTTAACAGATAGATTCCAAGAGGTTATGGATGATGGATTGTGAAACTGAAAAGATCTATCAAGTGATTGAGATGAAAGCCTCTTATTTGGGTCCTGGTTTGAATGCACAACTGCTTACAAAGATGATTGAGGTCTCCAGATGAATGCAACCATTGGCTGGTAGAACAATGCCCCTCCAACCCTAACCAAGATGTCCACAACCTGAACCCTGGAACCTGGAGTAAGCTAGGTTATGTGGCAAAGGAGAATTCAGCCTTAAAACAGGGTCCTTATCCTAGATGATCAAGTGAGCCCAATGTCATCACAAGGGTCCTTTAAAGAGGAAGTGGAGGCAGAAGAAGAGTCAGAATCCGAGTCACGGGGTGAGAGATTGCACTGTCCATCACCAGCTTCAAAGACGGAAGAAGGGTCTAGGAGCCATGCAATGCAGGTGTCTCTGGAAGCTGAAGAGCAAGGAAAGAGACTCCCCTGAAGCCTCCAGGAGGAACTAGACCTGCCGACTCTTTGATTTCAGCCAATTTCAGGCTCTGGCCTCCCGAAATGTGAAACAATAAATTCCTATTTCTAAACCCCTAAACTTGTGATAATTCATTGTCGTAGTAAACATATATCAACAGATGTCATCTCAGAGGCCACATTGGAACATACAGAAATGGGCTTCCCAGGGTACAGACTTGAAGATCGCAAGGGCTCATCTGTTACAGGTGAAGATGGTGTTCAGGACTTGGTCAGTTTCCTGTGCTGTGCTTAGTCACTCAATCATGTCTGACTCTTTGTGACCTCATGGTCTGTAGCCTGCAAGGTTCCTCTGTCCACGGGGATTTTCCAGGCAAGAATACTGGAGTGGGTTGCCTTGCCTTCCTCCAGGAAATCTTCCCAATCCAGGGATCGAACCCAGGTATCCCACATCATGGGCAGATTCTTTACCATCTGAGCCACAAGGGAAGTCCAAGAATACTAAAGTGGGTAGCCTGTCCCTTCTCCAGGGGATCTTCCCAACCCAGGAATAGAACCAGGGTCTCTTGGATTGCGGGTGGATTATTTAACAGCTGAGCTACCAGGGAAGCCCAGTCAGTTTCCTACATGGTAACAAATGATCACAAACTTGGCAGCTTAAAGAGGCCCCCATTCAGTATCTCACAGATCTGTGGGTCACAAGACCTGGCACTGAGTTCAGTGGATTCTCTGCTCGGGGTCTCACGAGGCTGGAATCAGCCTGGGGCTGGATCCTCAGCTGAGGCTCAACAGGAGAAGGAACACTTCCGAGCTCAGTGACCCAGATGTTGGCAGACTCATCAGCTCCTTACTGGTTGTTGGCTCTCAGTCCTGGGGGCATCTGAAGTTCTTTGCTCCATGAACAGCTCACAATGTGTCTGTCTGCTTCTTCAAGGCCAGCGGGAGGGTCTCTCTCCAGCGTGCTGAGATGGAGTCTTAGGTCCTGTAACCTAATCAAGGAAGTGACGTTCCATCACCTTTGCTATAGTCTGTCGTTATTCAGTTGCTCAGTTGTGTCCGACTCTTTGTGACCCCATGGACTGCAGTGTAGTCTGTTGGCTACCATCAAGTCACGGCTGCCACCCTCACTCAAGGGCAAGGGATTATACAGAGCTTAACTCCAAGCAGAGACATTACTTTGCCAACTAAGGTCCATCTAGTCAAGGCTATGGTTTTTCCTGTGGTCATGTACGGATGTGAGAGTTGGACTGTGAAGAAGGCTGAGCACCGTAGAATTGATGCTTTTGAACTGTGGTGTTGGAGAAGACTCTTGAGAGTCCCTTGGACTGCAAGGAGATCCAACCAGTCTATCCTAAAGGAAATCAGTCCTGGGATTTCTTTGCAAGGAGTGATGCTAAAGCTGAAACTCCAGCACTTTGGCCACCTGATGCGAAGAGTTGACTCATTGGAAAAGACTTTGATGCTGGGAGGGATTGGGGGCAGGAGGAGAAGGGGATGACCGAGGATGAGATGGCTGGATGTCATCACTGACTCGATGGACATGAGTCTGAGTGAACTCCGGGAGTTGGTGATGGACAGGGAGGCCTGGCGTGCTGCGATTCATGGAGCGCCAAAAGTAGGACATGACTGAGCGATTGAACTGAACTGAACTGAACTGAACTCCAAGCAACAGAGATGATGGGACCAACTTAGAGTCTGCCTATCACAGTGGTTGGTTTAGAGATCTCTGTTGGACAGGACAAGGTGGGGATGGTGGTATGCGAGCTGTTTATTTACACATTTTGGCCTGGTATTGCAGCTCTCAGGCTTTCCTGCCGGCTCAGACGATAAAGAATCTGCCTGCAATGCAGGAGACATGTATTTGATCCCTGGGTTGGGAAGATCCTCTGTAGGAGGGAATGGCTACCCATTCTTGCCTGGAGAATTCCATGGATCGAAGAGACTGGAGGGATACAGTTGCAAAGAGTCAAACACGACTGAGTGACTGACACAGCCGCTGTCAACATAGGATTTCAATTAGAATCAGCTGGGTTGAGGCTTCCCTGCTGGCTCAGTTGGTAAAGAATCCACCTGCACTCCAGGAGATCTGGGTTCAATCCCAGGGTTAGAAGATCCCCTGGAGGAGGGCATGGCAACCCCCTCCAGTATTCTTACCTGGAGAATTCCATGGACAGAGGAGCCTGGCAGGCTACAGTCCATGGAGTTACAAAGAGTCAGACACAACCAAGTGACTAAACACAGCCCAGGGTTGAGTTTTTAGAAAATGTAGATGCTTAGTTCATACCAGAATAGTTAAATTAGAATAACTGATCATCAATATATGTAAAAGCTCCCCCCACCACATACCATACATGTCTGATAGTTACCCAAGGTGGCACCATGGTTTCCCAGAGGAAAGAACCATTACTCATCTCCCAGAGGCTGGGACACAGCTCAGGTGGGCAGGGGCTGGGGCATGAGATGGCCGGTGGAGTGGATGAGCAGAAGAAAGAGTCGTCAGATGACGGAGATGACAACATTTATGTGAATTAATCAGGAAGAGCTGAGTCAGACCAGCGGCTTTTCTTGTCTCTTCTGGGCCCAAGTCCTCCAGGGAGCAGAGTCTGTGAGCAAGATTACAGCAGGGCTCCTCCCTCCAGTTCAGCTAAGGCGGACAGAGCAAACTCACCAGGGACCCTCAGAAGACCCATCAGCGGTGGGATACAAGCATTGCTGCTGCTGCTGCTGCTAAGTCGCTTCAGTCGTGTCCGACTCTGTGTGACCCCATAGACGGCAGCCCACCAGGCTCCCCCGTCCCTGGGATTCTCCAGGCAAGAACACTGGAGTGGGTTGCCATGTCCTTCTCCAATGCATGAAAGTAAAAAGTGAAAGTGAAGTTGCTCAGTCGTGTCTGACTAGTAGCGACCCCATGGACTGCAGCCTACCAGACTCCTCCGTCCATGGGATTCTCCAGGCAAGAGTACTGGAGTGGGGTGCCATTGCCTTCTCCGGATACAAGCATTCCCTTTCTGATAATCATTTTTGTTTGTTTTAAATTTTAGAAGATGCTCACATTGCACTCCCTACTATAGGGATGCTCCTTGTAATACCAAAAGTGCCAGGAAGGTAGGTAGGTGGACAGATAGACAGACAGACAGATACTGGGTTGGCCAAAACATTTGTTTGGTTTTTCCTGTAACATCTTAGGAGAAACCAGTATGAAACTTTGGCCAACCCAATAGATGCTAGATGACATTAAGGAAGGAAGGAAGAAAGAAGGAAAGACAGATTTTTAAATTTTATTTTAAGAGCCTTGATGTCAAATGTATGTCTGGTTTCTCTGGGCTTGACTGAAGCCCAGAACAGGCAGAGCACATACGTGCCCCAGGGCCCCAGGCTGGAGCTGGAAGCCCGCCGGAGTCCTAGCCCTACGTTTGCTCCCCAGCTCCGGAAGATGATCTGAGTTCCAGCCTCTCTGGGGCTCCTTTCACGTCCTGACCTTTGAAGAGGGAGCCTGGAAACTCACAACAAAGGTGGTGTGATTAGATGAGCGCTCGCTCTGCACCTGAGAGATGGTGTGCCAGGACAGTGGTTTGTCTTCGCACCCTCACCTTCCCTCTCACACACGGAGGCCGGAAAGGATAATGAATTTACAGATCACACATGCCTGTGCGTTTGTGCTGTGATGTGTCTGATGGATCAGACTGAAGAGCATCCTGTA
This sequence comes from Cephalophus harveyi, assembly GCA_006410635.1. NCBI lineage: Eukaryota > Metazoa > Chordata > Mammalia > Artiodactyla > Bovidae > Cephalophus > Cephalophus harveyi. The sequence goes on along the minus strand of SJYT01048555.1, from coordinate 299,445 downwards.
ACTTCGGGAGGGAACCAGGCCATGGGAAGTACGAGTGTGCTGTGGGAGGCGGGAAGTCCACAATCAATCAGTGATGTCTGATGGAGGCAGGAGGGGGAAAGGCAAGCAATGTTACCCAAATAATGGAATTGTTAAGGACAGTGATAATATTAACAATTAAAATATAAACAAGAAAGAAGTAGGTGAGGGAGATTAAGAGGTACAAACTCTCAGTTACAAAATAAATGAGTCAGAAGTATGAAATGTATAGTGCGGGGAATATAGTCACAAATTATGTGATATCTTTGCATGATAACAGATGGTAACCAGACTTACTGCGATCATTTTGCAATGTATAGAAATAGCAAATAATGATGTTGTGTAACAGGAACTAACATGGTGTGGGAGGTCGATAACACTTCAAAACCAAGCAAACACACAAACTCATAGGAAAAGAGATCAGATTTGTGGCTACCAGAGGTGGTGGGAGGAAGGGAATTGCGTGAAGGTGGTCAAAACGTACAAACCTAGATAAATGAATACTAGATATATAATGTGCAATATGATAAATAAAATTAACACTGCTCCTGTTACGTTTGAAATTTGTTAACAGCATAAATTCTAAGAGTTCTCATCACAAGGAACAAATTTTTTTTGTTTCTTTAATTTTGCATATATGCGAGAAGATGGATATTCACTAAGCTTATTATGATCATTTCATGATGGGTGTAAGTCAAATCATTACGCTGTACACCTTAAACTGATACAGTGCTGTATGGCAATCATATAAACAAAACTGGAAGAAAAAAGACAAAAAAGGACAAAAATGAAAACAGAAATGGTGTCCATGCTGGACAGCAGTTTTTTGTTGTTGTTCTGTTCTTCACTATATCCCTGAGTTTGCTTAAATTCATGTCCATTGAGTTGGTGATGCCATCCAACCATCTCGTCCTCTGTCGTCCCCTTCTCCTCTTGCCCTCAATCTTTCCCAGCATCAGGGTCTCCTCAATGAGTCAGCTCTTTCCGTCAGGTGGTCAAAGTATTGGAGCTTCAGCTTCAGTATCAGTCCTTCCAATGAATATTCAGGGTTGATTTCCTTTAGGATTGACTGATTTGACCTCCTTGCTGTCCACGGGACTCTCAAGAGTCTTTTCCAGCACCGAAGTTCTGTTTGTACTCACAGGTAACTGGCCAGGCCTGGGAGGCGAGAGCACGGCCCTCTGGTGGATGCCACAGGAATGGCGGCCAACTCTTCCGGCTTCTTGGTCCATCACTCCTTTCAAGAGGTTCCAGGTGGCCTGCAGAGGTCGGCCCCCTTGAGTCAAGGGTGCACTGCCTAAATGTCTTTGATTTATTTTGCTTCATGCTATGAAATCCATGAAAACATCACATCTTAGCTTCCATAGCCTAGAGATGTTTGTGAAAAGTGATGGCATTTTTTTTCTAACTGGATGATAGAGGAGCATCAATTGTGTCCTTTGACACCAGGTGGTCCCAGCACCGGGGCAAGGACTCCTGAGGGTCAGCGACCCCCATCTGGGCTCCCAGTCATGTGCAGCCCTCCTGCCAGGCATGTGCCCAGGCCTGGATGCAGGGTGGGTGTGCCAAGGCCTCTCCCGGGGCTGTTTCATGTCCTGACGGCCCCCCAGCCTGATCTGCTCTGATCTGTGTGCCATCGTGACCCTCAGAAATCTGCCTGGAGACAAGAGAGCATGTGAATAAATGGGAGATTTGGCTGTGAGCCCCGTTCAGGGGAGACTAGAATGGTCTGACTGTCTGGCTCAGGTCAGGGAGCGGTTCCTTCACTTCAGCCAAACCTGAGACCCTGTGGACCATCCGTGCTCGGTCCCCTTGTCCACCTGAGCCAGGCTCTGTGGGGGTAAAACTCAGTACCAGAGTGTCCTCAAATCCAGCTCACAGGTGCCTGGCGGGTGGCCAGCTCTTAGGACATTGGTGGGAAAACGGCCCCCTCTGCAGCAGAAAACAAGAACCCCCGCCCCACGGAAGCATGGCAATAGGAGGAGGAAGGGTGCTGGCACCTGGCCGACGCGAGGAGGAGGGGCAGGAAAGCGGCAGCGATTCTCATATGAAACCCCATCCAGAGCAGTCACGCTTCCGTGAGATTGCTGTGCTCCGCATCCCTGGGCGCCGTGAGTTGTGGAGGTGATTATGTTTCTAAAGGCGGCAAGAGGCACTATAGCAAAGCCTCACCAGTTTTCCCATCGAAGTCCTCCCAAGTCGAACAAATAGAATTCAGCAGCTGCCCTGCTGGGTTCTGGAGTAATAGCATGAAAGCATTTAATTTCCTTCATTTTTTTCCCCCTTGAGCTTGAAAATTAATGGAAATTTCAGCTTTTACTCCCTAATATGGGCATGTTTCTTTGGGTATAAAATAATGGCATTTTTTTAATCTTCAAAGTTTCAAGTTAGAAGATGAACCATGTTTGTCCTGGGGTTTTATACCACCCCAGCCTGGGGGCCAAGTAGCCCAAGGCTAAGAGGTCTTTGTCTGCAGAGCACAGGCTCACAGCCCAGGTGATCCTCCTCCCTGCCGAAGGACCTGCCCTGAGTAGTAGGCAGGCTGGGGGTTGGGGGGTGTGATCTGGGTTCCTGCCTTCCCCTGGGGCCACCTGGGGCCCTCATCCTTGAGTTCATTGCTGAGGCCTCACTTTCTCATTTACCTTTCAAGTTTGTATCCACGGTGAGCTTCCAGTCTCCCCTCTTTAAACCAGGAGCTCCCATTTTTGGGAAAGCATGAGGGCTTCTCACTCGCTTCCTTACTGAGCCCCTAGCACTCACTGAGGGTGTCCATCCCCTTTTGAGAGAGGACCCTGACATCAGAGAGGTTAATTCCTTTACATGAGGTCATGGGGCTGGTGGAACCAGACAATCTTGCCAGTGGTCAGACAACAACCAGCAAAGACATCTGTGTCCATCACGTAGGTATAGAAAGCAGCAGGCTCCATCTACAGGGAGCACATCTCAGAGGATGGCTGGGTTTCCTCAGGCCTACGGGCAGTTGAGCTATGATTGATTAGTGATGTCTGCCAAGAGTAGGGGAGGTGGGGTGGCAGGCCTTCCACCTTCATTAGTGACACTGAACTAAATAGACTTAGGGCGTCCAACTCAGCCAAGGGAGTGGCCAGGGAAGAGGCTGAATTAGCAGCATCAGCCTTGACAAGGGCCACCGTTTTCATTTTTCCTGAGTATCAGATTTCCTTTTCCAGAGGGACAGTGTCAGCCCTGCATCCCAGTATTTCTCAGACAGGTCCTGTAGACCCTGTAACTGTGTGACCTTTGAGGCAGTCTGTAATATGCTTTGTCATTTTCTGGTATCTTTCAGTGATAATCTTTTTTTTTTTTTTTTTAAACAAATTGAAAAAATCTGCTCTGTTGAATTGTTCATTTACAATTGAAAGGCATTTTCCATCCTCCGAAACATGAGACTCTTCTTTTTCTTTTTAATGTGAGATTCTTAAATCAGTAGATTTCAGCCGGGGTCTTCAGACACCTCGAAAGCTCTGTGCAATTTCTTTGCCTCTGAAAGAAAACTGGCTTGAGTTTCAGAAATACTGATGGAACGGATGAAATTTCATCATAATGACAGAAAGAGAATGGACAGCTTTGCATTTCTAGATTCTCTGTCAATGTGTCTCAGAGGTGCAAGGGGAAAAAAAACAACTTCCCCCAGGAGGTCTGGGGAGGGGTGGAGGAATCTGACCTGGGACAACGGGATGCAAAAGTCCCGACATTTTCACTATTTCTTCAAAAGGCATTCAAAGTGTGTACTCCACTAAGCAACTGATTTTCTTTACATGGAAAATGTATTTCTAAATAAGGTTTCATATAAGTTCTCAGTAAAGTCGAGGCAGCAGAGTACATACAGGTTGAAAGTAAATACTGGGCTGTACATACAGATTGAAAGTATGAACTGTGGAGATACACAACAGGGGACCAAATCCTGGCTCTGTTTTTCATTAGTTCTATTTTTAAAGCCTTAAGGAAAACCTTAACTTCATTGTGTCTCAGTCTATGCACAGTGGTAATATTGGGATGATAGCTGAATTTACATCACAGCACCATTGTTAGGATGAAAAGACACAATCCATGTAACATATCTGAAATTGCGCTGGGCAGAGCAAGCGCAGTGCATAACTGTTAGTATTCTCGGAAGGTGCAACACATCATCCCGCAGCTTCCCCAGCTCTTGGTGTGTGGCCTGTGCTCCTTGCAGGACAAGCCCCAGTTTGACAAGAATGTCTTTAGGCCTTTAGTCTAGGATCAAGTTTAGTACGGAGGCTTCCCAGGAGGCACAGTGGTAAAGAAAGCGTCTGCCAATGCAGGAGATGCAAAAGATGCAGGTTCAATCCCTGGGTTGGGAAGATCTCCTGGAGAAGGAAATGGCAACCCAGTCCAGTATTCTTACATGGAGAATCCCACAGGCAGAGGAGCCCGGCAGGCTACAGTCCCTGGGGTCACAAAGAGTCGGACACAACTGAGCACATACACACTGTTTAGAAACAAATCAGTGGCCCTTCCAGCAGGTACACATTTCTTATTCCTGGTTTGCCTCACTTTAAATTTTCTCTATTACCTACTTCTAATTTTTTGTTGCTCTGTTTCATACTTCTTCACGACCGCTGAATGCCAGCTTTGAAACAATAATGACTTGGTTTTCCTGACAGCACTGTGCTGGGCTGGTCCATCCACTCCATCACACTCTCAAGACGGTGGGCCCAGGTGGAAATTACTGCCCATGTTTTACGGCACTGATCCATGTGCTCAAAGAGTTTATATAATCCACCTGCAAACATATAACTGAGAAGTAGAAGAGGTGAAAATGAGAGCAGAGAGGAAAAGAATCCATTCATTTGTTCACATACACACACACACACACACACAGTGTGACACAGGTAAGAGGGAGAGAGAGAGAAAGTGAAAGCACAGACATCAGCAGCAGGAATAAGAAAATAGAACCTTTTTGTTGTCAGCATTAAGAAGATGAGGGAAAGTTACAAGAAAACGTTTATGCCAAGAAACTTGAACATTTTGATAATGGACGATTTTTAAAAAATAGCCACACCTTATTAAAATTGAGGCAAGAATACAAAAAGTCTGAATGAGCAGCCCAGGCCCCTTCCCAGGGCTATTACATCAGACCCTCTGGGGTCCGGCAGAGCATGTGCTTCCAGACTCTTCCTGGAGACCACTGGGGCAACTGGGGGTGAGCACCTGGATCTGCAGGGCAGCCTTTCTCCCAGGGGAGAGGTCACGGGTGTCATAGGCTTTGCAACTAGGGTGACTCATGCTTCAGGCTCGCAAGGGACTTACAGGCTGGGACAGCGGGTCACCCCATTTACAGAGAGAGAGAATTCAGGGCGTGGAGCATGGGAGGGTAGGGGTGAGCGCCTCACCCCTGTTTGCCCAGGACTTCCCTGATCATAGAGCAGTGAAAGTCCACGTACTGGTTGGGAACTCTGGTCCCAGGCAAACCGGGATGGTTGGTCACCCTGGGGGCACCTATCTCGGGAGGAACAACAGAGAAAGGAGAGAATGATAATAACAACGACAAGAATAAGCAAGATTCCCAAGACGGCTCGCTTGCTCTCACACACTGAGACCCCAGGAGGGGCCCCGTTCCCCACCCCCGACTCCCTGGGCAGCACTTAGCTTGACTTTGTGTTGGAATCAGGAGAAGGGAGGAAGGGGGAGATTTAAACCCCTGACGCCCCGTCCCAGCCCCAGAGGTGCAGCCCTGCGTTTGTCCCCTGCGTGGCCAAAGGACCACAGCTGAGTGGCTTAAAAAATAAGAACTGAGTCTCTCAGTCTGGAGGCTAGAAATCAGAAAGCAGGAACCCCAGGTGGGCTTCGCTCCTCTGAGCCCCTGGGTGGACCCTCTCTCCCAGCTTTGGGTGGTTGGGGGAGCGGGGAGGGAAGGGAACTGGGGTCAGTCCGCAGAATTCCCTGGCTCATCACCCCAGCCTCTCTCATCTCTGTGGTCATGCGGCTTCTCCCCGTGTGTGTCTGTGTCCCTTTTCCTCTTCTTGTAAGGGCACAAGTCATGTTGAATTAGGACCCACCCTCCCCCGATCCCCGCAACTACACAGAAGCCCAAGCAGCAACAGAGACCCAGCACAGCCCAAAATAAATAAAGAAATAAAATTACCAAAGAATTCATCGCTTTGACCGTTCATAAGGGTACAGCTCGACTGCCCCGCCTGCATGCGCATTGCTGTGCAGCCATCACCACGGTCCACAGAGCTTTCTCATCTTTCCAAATTGCAAGTCTGTCCACGCTAGACGTAGTCCTTCATTTCCCCCTCTCTCTGGCCCCTGACAAACACCCTTCTACTTTCTATCTCTGTTAATTCATTTCTCTCAGGTAAGAATGAATGAGTGAACGAATGAGTGGAAACACACAGTCATTGTCTTTTTGCGACAAGTTTGTGTCGTGTAGGGCTTCCCTGGTGGGTCAGACGGTAAAGTGTCTGCCTGTAGTGCGGGAGACCCAGGTTCGATCCCTGGGTTGGGAAGATCCCCTGGAGAAGGAAATGGCGACCCACTCCAGTACTCTTGCCTGAAAATTTCCATGGACTCAGGAGCCTGGTAGGCTATAGTCCATGGGGTTGCAATTCACTTCACTTTGTGCCATGTAACCTGATGTCCACCAGGTGGCAGCCTTTACTAGAAATAGATTTTCTGCATGACGGTTCTTAATGAAAAAGTGCCTGGGTTTGTCCCCTGGCTTTACATAACCCCCAACACAGGCACACAGTTAGGGACCTTGGAGGGGCAGGCTCAGGGCCCAGCATGTGGCCCAGATCCGGAGCACAAGTAGGGACCAACAGGACCTCCTGGGTGCCAGCTGCACCCCTCGCCCTGGGCTTGTTCCCTGGGCAGCCTCTCTCCTTCTGCTCCAAACCAGGCTTGATTCTGCTGTTCTTCTTTAGGAGCCAAGAAGCCCTTTTTGAAAGGACAGAAGTGTATGAACAAGCCCACGACAATGGGGATTTGATTGAAACCCAAGCCCCGTGTTCTAGAGGTTTCCATGCCGTGAGGGACCCCACGCCCTCCCCCACTTCATCCCACACCAGTGGAAAGGTGAAGGTTTATTACTCTCATTTGATAGAGGCCATCATGGCCCCTAAAGGTTAATTAATTTTCACAAGGTCACACTGTCAGGTGGAGATGAATCATTCTGGTCACATCCAAAGTGGAAAGACACAGGGGTCACCAGATTTGGGTGATAAATCGTTTGCCCCTGCTTGTCGACTGGGATCCAGGGCTCCTGGCAGTCCCAGGAGCAGGGAGGTAGGCTTCATCCTGTATCCAGGTTCCCAGGAAAATGTCTTTAATGGAACAGCGATTCTGGGGAAAGGTGGAGTGGCCTAATAGATGGCCAACCATACTGGTTTATCCAGAATTGCAGGGTTTCCTGGAGGGAGCTAGCCGAATAAGAGTTCCCGCAGAGGTCCACATCCTAATTCTTGGAATTTGTGAATGTGTTACTTTAGACAGCAAAAGGGACTTTGCAGATATCAATGAGTTTATGATCTTGAGATGGGAAGGTTAACTGTGTTATTCAGATGGCCCAAAGGAATCACAGAAGCTTCTACAGGAGGGAAGCAGGAGGGACTGAGTCAGAGAGAGAGATGCTTTGAAGATGGGAGAAGGACCAGAAGCTATAGGATGAAGGTAGTTTCAAAAGCTCAAAATGGTAAAGAAGGAATTCTCCTCAGAACATTCCAGAAGGAATGAGGCTCTCCTATAATTATGATTTTTTAACTTATTTGTGGGACTTGAGAACTAGCGACCTCCAGCATGCCAAAGGAACACATCTGTGTTGTCTGAAGTCACTAACTTTGCAATCCCATGTGGCGCTAGTGGTAAACTACCCGCCTGCCACTGCAGGAAACTAGAGAGACCTGGGTTTGATCCCTGAGTCGGGAAGATTCCCCTGGAGGAGGGCACGGCAGCTCATGCCAGTATTCTTGCCTGGAGAATCCCACGGACAGAGGAGCCTGGTGGGTTATGGCCCATGAGGTCACAAAGAGTTGGACACGACTGAGCAACTTAGCACCCTCCACAGTCAGGAAACAAGCACAAAGGGACATAGGACATTCCAGGCTGAAATCAAGAAAGCCAAAGGCACTAGGACCAGCTGGTCACCCTAGAGCCCAAGAACCTTCTGTTAGTTGAGGCTGATTTAGAAATGCAGCTGTGTCCTTCAGGAGCAAACCTGGGTCTCAGCTGTGCTTCTCCAAACTCCTCTCATGCCTTCCCAGAACCAGCAGAAACTGATGTCTATCTGTGAGCTCTGGAGTGGGGCAGGACCCATAGCTCACTGGCAAATGCTTAAGTACTGGCTTTCCTG
>SJYT01048555.1:252117-283521 GCA_006410635.1 Cephalophus harveyi | reverse complement strand
GGGCGGGGCGGGGTGGGGGGAGGGGGAGAGCTGCCACCCGGGTCTCGGGGTCCCCACAAGCTGTGGAAGGGCAAGAAGATGGCCAAGAAGGGCCAGGCGCAGTACCTGGCTCAGCGTGTGAGGTGGGAGGGACCCACATGCGCTTCCCTGCAGGTGAACCCCAGGCCTAGAGACTCAGAGGTGGATGGGGGGACAGTGATTGAATATGTGATGGGCTCAGTAGAGCACAGACCCGCCCTTCCGGCGGGTGGGGCTGCTGCGGCCACTGCGCATGCGCCGACTCCGCTGCCACGGTGCGGTTTCCTTTAATGAGCATCTGGCCTGCTCTCACGGCTGGGAGACAAGCAGGCTCTGTGACTGCGATATAGACGTGCACGCCTGCGGGAACTGCACGGACTATTTTAAACACTCGCGAGGCTTGGTTAGTTGGCGGGAAGCCGGGAAAGACTCATGTGGGGCTCATGTGGAGCCCCCCACTGATGCGTTTTGGCATCTTGCAAAGCCGGGTTCAGATATGCGTGGGGGTGGAGGACAGGCTAGTGCTCACCTTCCAGATAAGAGGCAGCACAAGCCAGCACAGGGGTCTCAAGCTGCCAGTGTTGGGGCGGGTGGGATGGAGGAAAGGCAGTCATATCTTGGCTTGAAAACCACTTGTGCCACGTGGTGCTGAGGCACACATTGCTCTGTGTCTCAGTTTGTCTATAAATTGATCATGGAAACCACCTCCCCTTTGTAGCTATGATTAGGAAAGATGATGCGTGCAAAGCATCCTGCCTAGTCATTAACATTCTAAGAGGAAGTCCCTGGTGGTGCCGTGGCTGGGACTCTGGAATCCCAATGCAAGGGGTCCAGGTTGGATCCCTCCTCAGGGAATTGGCTCCCACCCGTGGCAGCTGAGTTCACATGCCTCAACTAAAGATGCAGGGTGCCACAACTAAGACCCAGCTCAGTCAAATAAATAAATATCAACAAAAATAACAACAACCAGAAACGTGCTGGGTGCCTTGATAAACAGAATGATTACCATCACAAAACCCAAAGCTTTGAGCTGGGACACAGAGCCCAGTGCTCGAGTTCAAATCCCAGTTGCCCTGTGACTGTGACACATTGCTCACTCCATGTGAACCTCTGTTTTCCAAACTGTGAGATAGAGACGATGTTCATACCTCCCTCGGGCTTCTTTGAGCGCTCAGTGAGTTTCCAGACAAGCCTGGATGTGGTGAGGATGAAGGTGTTTCCTGCCTGCTGAGGGATGGCTTGGCTTCGCTATCACACGCGCTTATGGGTCCTGTTTCCGGTGGTAGAGACTGGACTGCCTTCACCATCAAGCACAAAATTCAGGTTGCCACCTTCTCTAGACTCCACCCACAGGGAGCTTGAGAGCTCTGGGTCTGAGCGAAGCTGCTGGGAGAAATCGGCCAGGTTGGCCCCAGAGGTGAGGAGGGGAGGGGCCGCTGAGCCCTGCAGAGTTGGGAGAAGGGCCCCCAGGGGCACTGGTTCCCTGCCCAAGGTCACAGAGCTGGACTCCAGTGGAGGCCACGTCTTCCACCTCTGCTGCCCTTTCTCAGACCTTCCTGGAAGTCACTGAAAACCCTGCTAATCTGGGGCAGGTAGTTGGAGTGGGCGGGGGTGTGGTGTCACCAAATGGATGGATCTTGCATTTCCCTTTTCTTCAGACATTGCCCATGGAGTCTCTGACAGATAAACAGACCCCAGGTAAGCCTGGCTGTCTGGAATTTTCCAAACCAAACAGCACACAAGTTTCCAAGGTCGCTGTGCTTGCTGGGGAGGCATCAGTGCCAGCAGGGGTCCAGGCAGCCCCTAGGGTGGCAAAAGTCCACAGTGAGCTTGTGGTCAGTCAGTTCTGGGGGTGGGGGAGTAGGGGAGAGGGGTTGGGGAGGACCAGGAGGGTGAACCATGGACTCTTCAGATGCTGACCCTTCTTCTGCCCCCGTGTCCTTCCCCATCATCAGAGTTCAGGAGCAAGATTAAGAGGCTGGGGGCCATGACCACAACTATAGGGGCAGGAACCCAGGCTGCCTTTATTTTCCTGGAGGAATCCTGCCCCTTGGTAGGACCCCCTCCCCACCAGGAACTCAGCAACTGTCTTCTTACTCTTGGGGTACAGGTACTTTGCCTGGAGGAGGGGAGAGGGGTTGGGGAGGACCAGGAGGGTGAACCATGGACTCTTCAGATGCTGACCCTTCTTCTGCCCCCGTGTCCTTCCCCATCATCAGAGTTCAGGAGCAAGATTAAGAGGCTGGGGGCCATGACCACAACTATAGGGGCAGGAACCCAGGCTGCCTTTATTTTCCTGGAGGAATCCTGCCCCTTGGTAGGACCCCCTCCCCACCAGGAACTCAGCAACTGTCTTCTTACTCTTGGGGTACAGGTACTTTGCCAACAAAGGTCCCTATAGTCAGAACTATGGTTTTTCCATTAGTCATGTATGGATGTGAGACTTGGACAGTAAAGAAGACTGAGCACGGAAGAGCTGATGCTTTTGAACTGTGGTGTTGGAGAAGACTCTTGAGAGTCCCCTGGACTGCGAGGAGATCAAACCAGTCAATGCTAAAGGAAATCAACCCTGAATATTCACTGGAAGGACTGAAGCTGTGTTGAAACTGAAGCTCCAATTCTTTGGCTACCTGATGCAGAGCTGACTCACTGGAAAAGACCCTGTTGCTGGGAGAGATTGAAAGCAAGAGAAGAAGGGGACAACAGAGGATGAGATGGTGGTTGGATGGCATCACCGACTCAATGGACATGAGTTTGAGCAAACTCTGGGAGATAGTGAAGGACAGGGAAGCCTGGCGTGCTGCAGTCTATGGGATCGTAGCGAGTTGGACACAACTGAGCAACTGAATAACTGTCTGAAACCCAGAGAAAGTTCTAGAGGAAATACCACTCTCTGACCAGAGGAGGGTGCTATTGCCTCACAAATAAGCTGCACAAGGTGGTGGCTGGAAGAAATCTCTCTGCGGTCCAAGAACGAGAAATTTCCATCCGCAGGCAGCTGGAACAGGGAGTTCTGACAGCCTCAGCCTTTCTCCTGCTGGCCAGGAAAAGGCCCCTCCAGACCCTCACAGGCTGGGGAGAAGTGGGGGAGAGTTACCAAAGCTTGGGAATGCAAGTCAATGTGCCCCACCATGAGTTATCACAAACTTCTACAATATGTCACAAGGTAGCAACACCTGACTCTGTGCTAAATGCTTTCCAGACATTTCCTGGACTCCCTGCAGTCACCCCAGTGGGTGGACAGGGTGGTCTGTGCATTGCAGAACCTCAAAACATCTGTCTCTTGCCCAAGACCTGGGGTGTCCAGGCAGAAAGAGACTGTCCTTCGGACCCGGGTCTTTGTGGCTCCAGAGTGGTCGATGGGCCTCTGCCCTCCCTTAACAGTGTTTGGGGGCCGTGGGGCCTCAATCTTCAGATGGCATTTCTGCACACTGACTGCCTGTCTCGGTGCAGGGGAGTAGGTGTCTGGCCTCGCGATTTGGGGATGTGGTGCTGGCTGGATCTGGAAGTTCGAGTCCTGGTTTGTCCTCCCTCTCCTGGCTGGGCTGCAGAAACTTCACGTCCAAGCAGCCCTGGAGGGGGTCTGGCATGCACAGTACTCCTGGAGACGTTTCCATGAAACAGTCATCTCCAGCCAGATGTTCTCGGTTTTTAAGCCACAGTTTTTTTTTTTGTTTTTTTTTTTTTTAACCTAAGAGGGACCGATTTCCCCATTTTTCAGGAGGGGAAGAACAGAAGGGAAGAAGCCGAGCTCAGGCCGCCTAGTTGACTCTGCAGCCCGGGACAGGAGGCCAAGGCCTGGGCCCCCGGTGTCCGCTGAGCCAGCAATCAGCAACGCTCCAGCTGTCCATCAGGCGGGGGAGGACAGGAGGCGAAAGATGTGTTTTCTTTGCGCATTTATGTGTTAAAAAAAGAGAGAGAGCACGGCATGGAAAATGGACAAGGCGGCCGTGAGCATGCTTCCTCCCACGCCTGGGTTTATGGAAACACAGACGTCAATTCAATGTCCACAAAAGTGGACTTTTTTTTCCCCAACGTGGACAGTTCTGCCAGTTCATCTAGTCCATTTCTCGGGGTCACTCTGAGTTTCTGTCAATAAAGCTGATGAGGACCACTTGCAAATATTGAACGTTGTTAGGGAAAACGTGTTCATCTGCCATCAACTGGAATTTGCTGGGCACACTAAGATCCCGGGGGGCTTCAGATGACTCAGGAGATGGAGGGTGGGGGGTGCTTCTAAATGTTCTAAATGGCTTGACATCTGTCCAGTGGTGCCCGCTGGACTCCAAGAGGGCTGGTCCTCAGGAAGGTTTGGCCCTTGTCTGGATCCCAAGGAGATGGACAAGACAGCGGCCCCTCAGCCCCTCGGCCTCTGAATTCCCAGGGCAGAGTCTGCCCCACACACTTGAAAGGGATGCAAACTTTCAAGGGATGAATGTTCTGGAGGCTTCTCTTTGCCTCACCAGCTTTCTGGATGCTTTCTGCAGCTGCAGAGCCAACTAGCAGGGGTCCTTCTCTCCTCTGTCTGCTCTGCTGGCCATTCACAGGGGGTGATCTCTGCCCTCCAGGCCTCATCCGGCCTGTCTAGCGGTTCTTCCCATGGTTGTTCCCTAACTTCAAGAGAGAGGGCTTCTTCTGGGCCCTTCTCAGGGTCTTCCAAATCAGTAAAGGTTTTTTCCCTTCGTTGGGGGGCTGTGTAATGTGACAGGGAACCCAGGGGGTCTCAACCCCAGGGGGAGCAGGGCTTCTCTCCCAGGGACATTTGACAACTCTGCAGACATTTTGGTTGTCACAACTGGGGAAGGGGGGCCACTGGCGTCTAGTGGGCAGAGAACAGGGATACTGCTAAACGTCCTACAACCGACAGGACACCCCACAGCAGAGAATCACCCGGGCCTGGACATCAATATTCCCAGGGTTGAGAAACACAGCTGTAACCCACTCAACCCACTCCCTAGTGATGGACATTCATATTGCTCCAAATATTTTGCTGTTGGCAACATTGCTGCCAAAACTGCTTTCACACCTAGGCTCCTCTGCTGTGGGTGAATGTAACCGGTGATGCAGACAGTGTGGTACCACTTGGGCACCAAGAACGAAGGCAGAACACACCTCTATCCTGATAAGTCACCTCTGGAAGGTGACACAGAGAAGTGCTTGCTTGGGACAGAAACTAAGGGGAGCAGCCCCCTTGGGCTCTTCCAACACACTGGACCCCTTGTGGTCCTTTCTGATCCAAGGAGGACTAGAAGTGGGGGGGAGGGGAGCAGAAGGATCAGGAGGACCAGGCCTGCATCCTGAGGGCAGACCCGGCTCTTGCCCCGATAACTTGCGTGACTCACACTGGTTGCCCAGCGCTCCATCCTGCCCCTCATGTCTGAAGAAAGAGGCTGCAGTGGGTAACCTGGCCTGGGCCTGGGTGGCCTGCCTCCCCTCCATCTCCATCTCCTCCTGGTTCCCAGTGCTCTCCCCTCTGCTCCTGGGGACCTGAACTGCCCACCTGGGCTGCAGGTGTCCCTCGGGCTGTCCCCTCCACTCTCTGGACACTCTTTGCCTGCTCTGCCTTCAGGGCTCAACTCCTGGAAAAGTGCCTGGGTGCGACCCCAACCACAGAGCGCTGGCCTTGACTATCTCCTCCTGGCCCAGGCCTCCTTAAGGCACCACAGTTGCAGTCTATTCCCAGCATGGAACCCAGTCTGAATTTTTTCTTGCTCCTCTTCAGGCTGGGAGAGTCTCATGCAAAGAAACTTTTTCTCTTGTTCACAGCTCCTTGCCGAGTGCCTATGTGGTGCCTGGTCCCTAATAATGTTAGTTACGTTCTAACCCTGACTCTGACCCTGACCTTAACTGATCTTAGGACATATAAGTGAATAAATGAATTAGTGAAAGGGGGAACAGATAAGAAATGGAGAGCTGGGGATAAACAGGCTGCACATCATGCCACGGTTTTGCCCTTCCATTCTCCCATGTGATCTTGACAGCATCCATGAACAATGTTAGTCTATTTTATAAATGAGGACACTGAGGCCCGAGGTGGCTTAGCTTGGCCTCTGAATAGTAAAACCAGTAAGGAGCCTTTTCCCACCTGAGCCCTGTGACTCCACAGTCAGTTGCCTTTTATGACCACCAGGGGGCGCACCTCCACATGTGCCTGGGTACAAATGCTTCCCATCTTGTGTGAGGCAAAACCATAAATTCATCCCTTCTCTCCCCAGCTGAACGTTTATTCCAGCTCTGTCTGAGCAGAACTGTGTCCTCGGGAGGGAAAGGGGATCCAGATGTCCCCATGCCAAGAGCAATAATCATCTCCTGGGAAATGTGAAAAATGCTCTGCTTCTAAGTGTCACTTTGTCGTCTGGGGTTTTGGGCTCTGGTATGGCTGGTCCGCTTGCCCAGGCTGCCCGCGGACTGGCCTCTGATGCGATGCACTGGGATCTCACAAGTGATGATGGAGCGGGGGAGCCCTTGGTAACTCTCAGCAGCTTTGCTGTTGTCACTTTGGGGAGTAACTGATTTGTAGTTCAGATTTTGTTGTCACTTGAAATCTTAGCTGTTTCAGAGGAGAAATGGCAAGTACGCAGTGAGCTTTGCTTGTTCAAAAAGAGGGAGGAGAGAGAGAGGGGAGAAGCAACAGATACTAAGCTGAATAGGTGTTGAAGCTGATGTTTGAGGGGCTAAAAAAGCCTGAATCTGAGAGGGAGCTAATAGTCCCTCCTGATACCCCAGTGGAAGGAACTTTTACTTAGCATGTAGTTTTAAACCTTGATAATCAAACACTGGTGCCTGACAGCTGTGTTACCCACAGCCAACTTTTTAATTTCTCTCTGCCAGGTTACTCATTCTTGAAACGTGTGTTCTTTACACCCCAGGGGAATATTTTCTGTTTTCCAAACTTCCAGAAAGCTATTTGAATAGAAAAACAGAGATGTCTGCACCAGGCCATCGATAGCTTTTTAAATGCAAGTAGAAGCAGCAGCGGTAGCCAGAGGAACAGGGACCAGAGATGCGTGGAAGGTTTTCTAATGACCTATGGATACGTCTGAGGTTTTCTGGCCACCACGGGGTTACTGAAGATGCTCACACAATCTTTTTCCAGATCAGTTCCTTATTTTCAATGATGCATCTCAATGAGGAATTTATGCATCTCTCCATATGCCCCTTTGTCAATTAATTTATTCAGTGTGAATTGAATTGAGTAGTGCTCATTATGCGTAGCATGCTCTCCAGGGTGAGAAAGTGATTTTCCTAAGACCATCCAGACTGGTCCAGTAAGGGGTGCCACTTCATCTAGTATCTCATCCCAGGGAATTCACACCAGACCACTTCATCCTTGTCTTCAAAAGGGACAGTCCAGCCCAGGGTGGGGTGCGGGAGGGGGAGGATGAGGCTGCAGACCCTGTCTAGGTCCTCAGCCTCCTCCCACACCAACCAGGGAGGTTGTCCTCATCTCCACTTTCTCCTTCTTCCTTGGAGTTCCCAGCCCAGCACAGGTGACGCTGATGCTGGGGAGAAGCACCTGCCCCACACTGCCCTCCTGTGCTCTCATCAGACGATGAGACTTGGGAGGTGGGGCAGCCAGTCCAGTGGTCTCTTGCCAAAACTTCTAACGCCTGCTCATTTCTCCCCTTCCTGGTCCGACCTTCACACCCCCTGGAGTGAGCACTGATCAGTGAGACATCCTGCCCCAGTGTAGAGCCTCTGACAGCTCACAGCCGCAGCACCAGACCCTAGGTCATCAGCACGGTTTTCTAGGCTTAAGCTTCTCCTTGTCTCCCACTTCTCGGCTCTTTGGAGCCAGCTCCTTGCCCCAGGGTGGCCTCTGGGCTCTGTGCTGTCATGTGGGCTGACCATTCTTCATCCGAGCCAGATGCCTCCTCCGGCTCTGAGTTGCCCCCACCCTCTTCCCCTGCACCCACCACCCCTCCTTTGGGTCTCTGCACCCCCCTTTTGTTGCTCTCTTGACAGATGCTTGTTTCTTGTCACCACTCTCCTTGCCACGTGCTGAGCTCCACAAAGATCCGGGACACCCCTGTCACTGTTCCCCCCGCCTTAGCAAGGATGTCACACCCAGGAGGAGCCCAGCAGATGCGAGTTTCTAAAGGAAGGAACAAGAGTTCACTGCTTGTTTCTTCACGTTGTGACCCTGTGGAGACAGACGTGTGCAACACCATGCATTTATCTGAGAGTTATAATCTCATTTGTTCCAATTGTTGTGGGAGTGACATGTTTTTAAAATGACATCATTGACCCCATTTTTCATGGCCCTGTTGTCCTTCAGAATTTATTGCACGGGCTTCCCAGGAAGCTTCATAAATGTTCCATGTCTCTGTGGACGTAAGCTGGGTCCCTTTCTCAAGAGAGAAAAGGACAATCTGTTTTTCACTTTCCTTTTCAACAAAACATTGTTCTTTTGTTTGTTTGCCAGATACTAGTTGAAGTGTAAGAATAAATTTTAATCAGTAGTATAAATATATTTTTACACTTTTTATTTTATATTGGAGTGTAGCCGATTAAACAGCATTGTTAATAGCAGTAACGAGAAGCACTATTATAGCACCTCATTCAATTCACTAAATACAAAGAGACTGATTTACTGTTATCTTCATTTCATAAATAAGGAATCGGAGGCACAGAGAGGTTAAGTAACTTGTTAAATGTCACACAGTCGATACATGTAAGGAGCTGGGACTCTTTGTTTGCAATCTGCTTTATATTACGCTTTGCTTGCACATTGCCCATGAACTTTGAGTTTCTCAGTGACCTGGAAAGCATGTAGAGTAGGGGAGGTCATCACCGTGTTACAGCTGAAGAAACAGAGGTTCAGAGGGGTGCAGCGACTGTGGCCAAGATCACACAGCATTGTTGGCAAAGTCGGGTTTAAACCCAGGTCTATCTACTTCTTGACCAAGCTCGCTCAGCTTTGGGGTCACACCTGGGGGACACAGGTGTGCAGTGTGTGCATGGGTTCATGTGTGTGACCCAATCCAGCCTCGAAAAGATGTGAGGTTAGGTCTCACCTAACGGGAGACCCAAGTTTGCTTGTATGATGCTTTAGTGGTTTCCTTTGGAAAATGTTGCTGTCCGTGAGCTATTTTAAGGCATTTTTAAGAGTCTCTAGTACAGGATGCAACACAAATCTTACTCCCATTCAATAAGACGCAATTTCCCAACTGGCTGTAAGGGATTAAAGAAAAAACACAGTAAACCACAAACAGGAGATCCTCAAGAGTTAACGAAATTCTGACTTTAGGACTCGGAATTCTAAGACGCTGGGCATCAGAGCAGGCACAACGCAACCCAGGTTTCTTTTCCTAACTCCTTGAGAGGCAGGCGCTTAATTGGACTTTTAAAATACAATGACTCCTGTGTATATCTCTGAAGATAGACTTTAATTGAGTCTGTTACTTTTATTATAAGTATTACTGTTTTCATGACCATGTAGCCTAAAACATAAAGAGCCACGTCCTGACCTGTGTGTTGGTGCTGACCGCATTTCCTTCAGGGTCAGAGTTCAGGGTTCAGGTGGTAGGTCCTCAGGGAGAGTTTCAGCCCTAGTAGAATGACATTTTTATGAAGAGCAGGCAAAACAAGTGATCACAGTTGGAGGGCAATTTGGGGTTTTTAAAATCTATGTTAATAGCATACATTTTCAAGTCGATAGTGTATTCAATTAAAGGACCCAAGGAGAAGATGAAGACCAAATAGGGCATTTTGTTTTGTCTTGTTTTTTATTTTGTCCTCCTTCAACTCATTTTCTCTGTAAGTGCAGACTGGGGTGGTCTTTCAAGCAGAAAGTCAGCTGGGGATGGGGTATGTGGGGCCAGACTCCACCGCCACCAGAAGGAAGACCTTTGCTCTCATAACACAGACAGTACCTTTCTACTACTCGCAGCTCCACGTGTTGTTAGGTCATGTTCAGACCACACAGGTGAGCCCATAAGCCCCACTTTCCATTTCCTCCCTTTTTCTGTCTCATCTTTCTTGGAAGTTCAGAGAGAAAGGGCTTTTGGTAAAGCCCTTTGTTATTCCTACGCGTCTGTGATCTTTGTTGATGGCACTCGCCTTCTGAGGCTCAGGATTCTGTCATTTTCAACATTTGGCAGAGATACAAAAAGCAAAGAAATCAATATTGCCATGGAGACTATCATTTCTGAGCCAGACTTAATTATGAATTATTAAGAATGGTTCAGTTGAATTAAAAGAATTAGGAGGGCTCCTCTGTTTAATGCAGGCTCTAGCGATGCGTGTTAAGTAGCAACTAGGTTCATTACCAAAAGTTACATTCATTAGGTTATATAATTTGCAAGTTTCTATTCTTAATTTCTTCTAGCCAATTCCAATTATTTTCTCGAAATAGCATAATTAGTGGCAGGGAAAAAAAACACATTAAGATGACATGCAAATAACACATTTTTCTTTCCATTGGTTACAAAAACCATTTGAATGTGTTTTTTGTCTCATATATAATAGTATCTTTATGCACACAGACTTATGCCAAATAGGTGTCTCTTTGAATGTGTAATCCAGCCACCGACCTCACTACGTTTTGTCAGCAACAGGTATCCTGGGTAAACAATTTCATTTTAGCTTTTGGAAAAATCTGAGATTTGCATTTGCCTTTTGGTCTCTAATTAAAATCCCCACTGAAGGTCGTGTTGGTGCCTTTGTTTTTCACCCTCTGTTCCGTTCAGGAGAATGTAATTGAGACTTGCGGACTTGACCTTTTGGAACATTCCCATTTCATATGTAGTGCTGGGAATTTTAAGGAGGGGGTGGCAGCTGGGTGCGCAGAGGGAAAAGGCAGAACCTTTCGAAAGTGATTTCCAATTAGAGCTCCTGATAGGCAATTTCATAACCTGTTTGTCTCCAAAATGCTTCCGTGATTTTCTGTATTTCTGTATTTCTTATTATCTTGCGTGACTAAGCATTCAGCTCAGGTGAGACACTGCCTGCTACAAAGCAAAGAGAAAAACTGACAATTAGCCAGTTGATTTCAGCTATATAAACTACTGAACTGGAATGTTCCAGGCAAGAAATGAAGGAAGGAGGAAGAAAAGTGAGAAAAGGAAGAGGGGGGGAATGGGAAAAGGAGGGGAGAGGGGAGAGAAGCAAGGAAGAGAGGGAGGGGTTGGTGGAGGACAGAAAAGACAAATCCACCCCGTGGATCAGTTTGTCCAGGTCAGAAGGACGGCCGTAGTCTCATCTCCATCACACTTTCTTTTCTTTTGAATCAGACCCATTCAAAATGGCTCCCCGGTCTCGACAGCAGTGCCCATTCCAGTCACTATGGCCTCTAGATCACAGTGGTCAAGGCGGAATTTGATGACTGGGTTGTTTCTGTTTATCTGGGAACGTTTTCACAACTAAACAGCTTTGGTTCAGCACCCAAGAATGGCGTTGCTATGAACCGTCTTCTCTGGAACGGAGGAACCCCAGTGAGCACACTGCTGAGGCTCCAAGCCTGGACACATGACGTCCTTTATTCACAGGACGGTTATGGGAAAACTTTAAGGTCCGGTCCAAAGAATCAGGAGTGAATAATAAGAAGCACCAAGTTGATCTTTCCTCTAAACTCCAAGAGGGATGCCTGTTTCCTGAAAACTGTATCATTCTAATAGTATGCCTTGATTAATTTCAGAATCCCCTAAAAACATTCTGACGCCAAGGGAAGAAAAGGATCTGGTTGGGAAAATGGTCAGGTTCAAAGACTACCTTCTGGTGTCATCATTTAGAAACTTGGATGGCAGGATTTCGCTGGTGGTTCCAGTGGCTAAGAATCCACCTTGCAGTGCAGGGGACTCAGGTTCAATCCCCGGTCAGGGAACTGAGAATCCCACATTCCACTGAGCTACTAAGCCTGCACGCCACAACTAGAGAGTCGGAGCGCATAACACAAGATAAAGATCCTGCATGACACAACAGAGGTCCTGCGTGCCGTAAGACCCAACACAGCCAAATAAATCAATAATCATTAAAAAAAAAAAAAAAAGAAATTTGGATGGCATCTCCTCTATTTCAAACCAGGCTCTGTGACTTGCCAGACACTGTGCTTGGCGACTTACCTGATAACCACATGGCCACCCCCACCCCTGAGCCTGGCTAAGGGGACAAGCTCATAATGGATCACGTCTTCCAAATTAGAGCAGCCTGGAAAATATTTCATTTGCAATACATTTGGCCTATTAGATGGGTTTCTGGCAGTGTTTTTAATGGCCTTTCCCTTCTTACAAAAAGGCTCCATGGATCAGCAGGACAGAAGCATGGGGCGTGGGGTTTTGGCAGTGAGCTTGGGAGCTCCTCAGTTCCCCTGGCTTCCTGGAGGCAAGATGGATATGTACGCATGTTTCTATGTAAGGGTCCAGGGTGATGCTTTGATCCACATATACATTGTGAAATGATACTTCTAATAGAGCTAACTGACCCACCCATCACCTCACATACTTACTCTGTGTGTGTGTGTGTGTGTGTGTGTGAAGACTTAAGACCTCCTCTGAGCAAATTCTAAATGTACAACAAACTACTGTTATCCACAGTCACTGTGCTGAGACTCTTCCGGGGGCAGGGGGCTGCTTTTCATGACCTCGGTGCCCCTCACTCAAAGGTGATTTCCCCCTTTGCTCTTTCGGGCCACAGCGGAGCCTCTGCGATGCCCAGGTGAGAGGACCCTGCCTGCAAATGTGGTTTCCTGTCTTCTCCTAACTTCTGTGCCCATTTTCCTCGTTGCCAGAGATTGTGGTGAATCAGGGAGGTTTCATCCTAATTAAACCCGTGAAACATATGTGAGTCAAGAAGCGAGGTGGAAATGGGCCCAAAGACAGAAGAAACGTAACCCAGGGGAGTGCAAAGTCAAGGTTATTTTACTTTCTAAGTCCTAAAGACGCCAGCATTTGGGAAAGAAAGTGCTCAACATATGATTTCTCCTTAACCCTGATGGCTAGAAGTCTTTTTTTTTTTTTTTTTTAACATCCATTTGTATCTCATCAGCAGGAGGATCAGAGTCCAAGAAGCCTGAGCTCTGGGGTCACCAGCTGAGCGTCACTGTCGCATTTTTAGCCTTCCTACCTTCCAGAAAAGGCCAGGAACACTCTCCCGGGTCTAGGATCCTCTCGGCTGCTCATCTCCCAGGTGAGGGCCCTGTTTCCTGGAAGAGAACTGAGTCAGACCCCTACTTTCCATAAACCTCTCCTAAGTACAAGACAGGCCCAGTTCCCAGGTGGGGTCATCCCCTCGACAGCCTTGCAGAGGGCTCTGCTGCAACTTTAAGACCAGAATCTGAAATGTCCACACTGGTGAGAAAGTTCCAGAAAGTATATTCAAAATGAGCTGCTTTCCTGGAAGTAAAAATATCTTTTTAGGCCTCTGCATTTGAGTCTCACGTCAACCATAGGCCAGGACGTCATTGCTATTAGCAATAATAACAGCAGCCAGCATTTATTACACGCTCATGCTGATCTCCTAGTGATTCTCCCAAGCATGCTTACGACTGACCTGAGTATCCCCATTCTACAGATGAGGAACTTGAGGCTTAGAGGCTGAGTGAATCACTCAAAGTCCCATGGCCCAAAACTAGCAGAGCTGGGATTTGGCATGAAAATTTTGCTTTATTATTTAAAAATTTTTTATTGGAGTATACTTGCTTTATAAAATTGTGTTTCTAATGTACAGCAAAGTGAATCAGCTATGCTTATATTTATATGCCTTCTTTTTTGGATTTCCTTCCCATTTTAGGTCGCCACAGAGCATTGAGTAAAGTTCCCTGAGTTATACAATAGGTTCTCATTAGTTATCTATTTCATGCGTGTGTGCGTGCTAAGTCGCTTCAGCCATTTCCAACTCTTTGTGACCCCATACACTGTAGCTCACCAGGCTCCTCTGTTCATGGGATTCTCCAGGCAAGAACTCTGGAGTGGGTTGCATTTCCTCCTCCAAGAGATCTTCCCCACCCAGGGATCGAACCCAAGTCTCCCGTATTGCAAGTAGATTCTTTGCTGTCTGAACTACCAGGGAAACTCAGTGAAGATTCATACATAGTATCAATAGTGTGTACATATCAGTCTCAAAGAGCTGGGATTTTGAATTCAGATCCATCTGAGCCCCAACTCATCTCCTGGGCTGTTTCCATCACCCATCGCCCCCCACCTTGGTATCCGTGTTACAGACCTGAGAAACCAGGGTGGGCCCAGCTCTACGCCCAGCCTTTTACAGAGAAGAGGCACACATCCTGACATTCTTATCATTGTCATATTTAATTAGGCTGCTACAAGGGGGCATCTGAGGGTTCAAGGATGGAAAAGCTGCAGCCAGAGGGCTCTCAGATGGCAAGACACAGACTCAATCCACTTGGATCATGAAAGACAAGAGTGGCTCTTTAAAGACGCTTCCTTTCTCTCTAGTCTGGCAGGAAGAGTTCTTTCTGGTCTCCCAGACTGCCTTGTCTTGTCACGAGGGACTGTTTCCACTAATTAGCAAAGTGTTGTCTGTATAGGGCAAGAGCCTAGGTTGGACACTCAGTGGAAGAGTTTGCATCAGCCAGACGCATGCTTTTTATGGGGTTTGTCTTTCAGGGGCACTTAACTAGCAGGCTTTGCAAAGCACGTCGGTGAACCAGGCAATGGGATGTCTCTTTCCTGTCTCCAGATGGCCCAGGGTCCTGCCACAGCCTGGTGTTGAATGAAAATATATCTAATTAATGCAGCCCCCTTAAGGAGAAATGGTTTCTGAACAGGCGAGGATACACTTTGTTAATGAGGCAACTTTCTGCTCTGTGTGTGCGGCCTGAAACCTTCGTGCCATCATTTATCATGGCCCAGCCAACTCAAGACAGAGCCAGATGGCTTCTTGTCTTTCCTGGGCAGGACGCAGCAGAGCCTAGTTAGGGACCAGCATAAATACTAGAATGGGGGGTGTCCCTGGCCATGCAGTGGTTAAGACTTCGTGCTTCCAGTGCAGGGAGCATGGGTTCAATCCCTAGTGGTGGAACTAAGATCCCATATGTGCAGCCATAAATAAATAAAAAGAGAATCAGTATTTTAAAAATGCAATTATATTAAAAAAATACTAGAAGGGGTCAAAACACACTTTGACTGGAAAGAAGTTAACAACCGTGATGACCTCATGTCACTCAAAGGATGAGGGAGTTCTGTAGGGTGCTACATGGGGACCCCCATCTCCCATCTCTAGATGAGGAAGCAGAGGCAAAGAGGTCAAAGGCCCTGTGAAAGTTTGCACAGCGTGCTGGTGTCTGAGCCAGGATGAGAAGGTGGGGAGAAGATAATGTAACTTTAGATCAAACCCTTGGGGCAGCATCAGCCAGTGCTTTCAGTCTTTAAGGCTGAAATCCAAGCAGAGGAAGATTCAGAGCCAGTGACCAGAGCCCAGTGACCTGGTGGCACCCACTTCAAATGAGGGCTCTTCTCCATCCTCATTTCTAACCGCTCCTTGGTTGAAAGCATCTTCCAATGCTGGAGACAGTACTCAGGCTCTGACGCCCACCCCCTCCCCAACCCCCACACGGCCTCATCTGTCAGGCAGTTAATGATCTGTAAATAGACATTTCAATCCTCTGGTTAATGGAAATCATTTGGGCAGCTCCTTTGGAGAGTCCACAATTCTTTCCTTACACGTGAATAATCAAAACCAAATTTACCATTTTATAAGCTGTCTGTCCCCAGGTTGAGGTAGAAATGGAAGGCCTTGTGCCATCCAGGGGAACTTTCCACAGTGATAGGGAGATTCAGGGCTGGGCCACATGGCGGCCACTGGCCACACATGGCTAGTGGGCCCATGAAATGGGGCTGGTGTGACTGCGGAACAGAATTTTAAATTTAGCTTTCATTCATGCAAATGTAAGTTGTCCCATATGGCTAGTGGTAACTGCAGGGAACAGGACAGTGTGGTTTAGACAGTAGGGTGCAGTGGTCCAGGGATGCAGGAGCCCAGCTGGGTGAGCTCCAGTCCCCATCACAGGAGTGTAAACTTTCAACTCCTCTGAAGCTCAGTTTCCCATCTTGGAGATGATGTGGCCCCTACCCTGTTGTGGGGATTCAAGAAGATCATGGAGTGTGCTTAGCATGGAGCAAATGCTTCAATAAACCTCAGCTTCTGGGACTGGCCTGGTCAGGATTCAGGAGACAAGGTTCAAGGAGAGAGATCACCTTAGTGATTGCTAAGAAAACCAACTTCTTAACAACACACTTCACATCCTTTCTCTGTAATCCTCACCAGTGCTAGAAAAGTGGGCATCGTTTTCCCCATTTACAGAACGTAACTCGACTCAGACATATAGGAGCTGCAGCAAGAAAAGGAGGTGGTGGGTCTGGAGTCAGACCTTCGGGGCCCCTATGGATGGCGGCTGCTACCCCAGCTCTCTGTATCCCCATCTCCTGCCGCCCCAGCCCAGACCACAGGCATTTCCCCACTTGAGCTCACATAAGGCCTCCCTGCTAATCTGTGTTCAGAACAAACTTTGGAAATCACTCTTCCCCTGTGTGACTGCAAACGTTCACCAGGACTGAACTTGGCCTGGTGGCAAAGCACACAGCGGAGACCAGCATCATCCGACACGGAATTCCCAAGATTAGATAAAATGAAATCCTACACAGCAGAATTGCAACACTGCAGATTTTAAAAAATAAAATAAAATCCTGCTCTCTCCCACTTATTCAAATCCTTGGGATTCTTTAGCCTTGGGAACTGTATCCTTTCGTTTGGGACCCTACCCCCACCTTTTCATCCTGGAACCCTCCCCCTCCACCATGTTTGGGAAGCATAGATTCCCTTTGCAAACTGGCCCCAACCTGAAGTTGCCCCAGATCTCCTGGGCTTGGCTTTTTCCAAATTTCATCTAATTGTCTTTATTGTATATTTGATTTCCACTTTAAAACTTCTGAAGAAAACATGCTTCTACATATGATCTCTGGAATGACATTTTTGTGGTTTACAAAATCTGGATTCAATATATTGGATAAACTGTGGCTCCAGAGATTTTTTTTTTTTTTTTATTACAGCTTGATACTTTCATTCTAAAGTGGCAGAGTCTATAAGGTTGTCATAACATCACTCGTGGTCCCAAACTGATTTGTCTAGCATTTCTTCGACGGCAGAACTTTAGAAGTGCAGTTTGATGTGGGAAAGATTTGGTACCTATTTCTCTGCGCATGTGTCTTTCACATGTTTCTTCTTTCTGTCATGCAACTTTCAGTCAAATGCTTGAAAGGAGAGGGATGAAGTTTTTCTTGTTTCTTTAATCCCCACAGGCCTCCCCTGAAATCAATGTACCCCAAGCAAGGCCAGTTCACAGGGCAATGGACAGTGAAAATCTGGCTGTTATTCTCATTTTCTGGGGGGCCATATCGCCCAGCATGTGGGATGTTAGTTCCCAGTTGTAGTTCAATCGCTAAGTCATGTCTGACTCTTTGTGACTCCATGGATTGCAGCACGCCAGGCTTCCCTGTCCTTCACCATCTCCCAGCACTTACTCAAACTCATGTCCATTGAATCGCTGCTGCCATCCAACCATTTCATCCTCTGCTGCCCCCTTCTCCTGCCTTCAATTTTTCCCAGCATCAGGGTCTTTTCCAGTGAGTTGGCTCTTTGCATCAGGTGGCCAAAGTATTTGAGCTTCACCTTCAGCATCAGTTCTTCCAGTGAATATTCAAGATTGATTTCCTTTAGGATTGACTAGTTTCATCTCCTTGCTGTCCAAGAGACTCTCAAGAGTCTTCTCCAGCACCCAGACCAGGTAGCAAACCTGGAACTCTCAGCAGTGAAAACATGGAGTCTTAATCATTGGACTGCCAGGGAATTCCCCTTTTTTATCTTTTTAAAAATTTCCATGAGAAGTTTCCAGAGATGGTTCTGATGGAGAGGGCAAAATCACAGCTGAACCAAATGAAAGGAGGTTCAAGAGACAAAATATGTAGGCACTTTCATATCTCACCTAAACATTTGCCTCCTTAGATGCTGTAAGTCATAGAGGAAAATCACACCTATATCCACAAAGCCATTGAAAGTCCATTGCTGAATAGAAAGATATGGGCTTTCCCTAAATACCCTTGAACACGACAGAGAGGAATGTATTTCAGTATTTTGTTGAAATATTGTTGGGTGTGTGTAGCAGAAAAGAGGCAAAGGGCGGGAGTCTTCTAATAATGTATGCAAACGAGTTGGTGCATCCAGCATTCAAGTATGGAGGAGGAGACAGAAGGAAGAATAATTCAAGAGCATCTCTCTAGTAACATTTTCTGCAGAACTAAGAGCCTCTCTCTTCCTTTTTACATTCATTTGCATCCCGCTTGTATTTAGTGAGGTAATTAATTCATTTCCAACATTCCTTGACTTGTAAATCTGGTTTGAATGTTAGGCGTGGGAAAGAGTCCCCAGGGTTTTCATGGAACTGTTATTAAAGTTGGAGGAGAGAGATCGGTTGTGTTTGCATTTGAGAGGCAGAAGGTCTCTTGAAAGGCAGAGAAAATCAATTCCCACTCATTTCCCTGTGATACACAGGTTTCCCCAGGGCCCCACCCACCTGCTGGTACAGGCAGACATACGTGAACACAGGTGAGTGGCTCCACTCATGTGTGTGTGTGTATTAACTACAAAAAACCATATTTGGAGATGTCTTGTTTCCAAATAAAATGGGATGTAAATTGGTGCAGCCACTATGGAAAACAACATGGAGGTTCCTCAGAAAACTAAAAAGTGAACTATCATATGATACGGCAATACCCGTACAAACTGTCATTGGAAGAGACACACGCATCCGTATGTTCATAACAGCACTGTTTACAGTAGCCCAGACATGGGAACAACCTAACGGCCATCGACAGATGAATGGATAAAGACGATGTGGCGCATATACACAACGGAGGAGTACTACTCAGTCCTAAGAAAGAATGAAATAATGCCATTTGCAGTGTAATAGATGGATCCAGAAATTATCGCACCAAGTGAAGTAAGTCAGAAAGAAAAAGGCAATGCCATACGATATCACTTACCTGTGGAACCTAAAATAAAACACAAATGAACTTATTTACCAAACAGAAACAGACTCACAAACATAGGAAACAGACTTATGTTTGCCAAGAGGGAGGGGTGGAGCAACTTTGGGGGTGGATGGATTGGGAGTTTGAGATTAGCAGCTACAAACTATTATACACAGGATGGAAAAACAGCAAGGTCCTACTGTACAGCCCAGGGAATTATATCCAAATCCTGTGACAAATCACAATGGAAAAGAATATGATAAAGAATACGCACATGTGTAACTGAGTCACTTTGCTGTATAGCAGAAATGAACACAACTTTATAAATCAATAATGCTTCAATAAAACTAAAGGTAAATTTTAAAAAAGAAACAGGGGCTTCCCTGGTGGTCCAGTGGGTCTCAAGTTAGGGGTTCAATCTCTGGTCAGGGAACTAGATCCCACATGCCACAGCTAAAAGAACCTACGTGCCGTGATGAAGACAGACGAGCCTGTGTGGCGCAACTAAGATCTGGTGCAGCCAAGGACATAAATATTAAAGCAAGCAGACAAAAGGTCAAATTAAATGGGTATTCTAAAAAATTTAAAAAAAGGTCTTCAGTACCCTCTCGGGTCTATGAATTTATCATTCACTCCAATCTGTCTGTCCTTCTGCATCGAACTGAGAAATTTAGGGCAGCTGAGACTTTTTCACTGTTAATCCCAGGTGACTAGCATGGGGCCTGGGGGCCAGGGGTGTGGAAGGCAGGAGGGAAGGGGTGCCAGAGTCTTTCAAAGAGCTACCTATTTACATGTGTTAAGTGAGTTGCCTTGAAGAGCAATGTTCGGTAAGTGCTACTGCCTGTCCTCTGTACAAGGAGCGTTTGAGGCAGATGTTCTCTGTTTCTCCCCATCCTCACCTCCACCCACAAGGGCTGCATCTCCCTCCATTCGGAGACCCCTGAGGGACCAGAGTCACTGTTCCTGGAGGCAGCTCTCAACCCCATCAGTTAAGTGTGCTAAGTTGGGTTCCCCCAGGAGCAAAGCCTGAGATGTCGATTTGAGGGCAAGCAGTTTATCAGAGATGGGGTCCCAGAAAACAGGAAGGGAAGCAGCCGAGGGCGGGTCCCTGATGGACCACTGGCCTCTGAGGGCAGCAGAGACTCAGGGATGGTGCAGGACAGTGCTCTTCATACTTTCTGTCGTGCAGAATTCACTCATCTTGGCAAACGCAGGAGGGCTAATGTTTTTGTAAAATACGATAAGATGGAGGAAAAAGGTGTACAAAATCCAAGCCCCATATTCCTTATTATTCATGGCAACGGTCGTGAAATGAAAATATCAAATTACTCTAAAAGTTTCTAATCTCTCACATTCAGTTTCAGTCCCTGGCTCCTCATAGATCACAGTACTGGTGCTGGGACCACACTTGGAGTTGTAGGACTTTTGTAAGCCACAGCTCAGAATGACCCTATCCAAGGGGTAGGGAACCTGGGGTATTTATCCACCACCATCTTGCCTGTGGTTAATTAAGGGCTGTTTCCAAGGGCATGAACTGTCCATCAGTCCAGCATCTCTGCAGGCCCAGTGCATTTCTGCAGTGGAGAGTGGCCGGGGATGCTGTGACAGCCTTCAGGCATGGAGTTGGTGATGCTACGGGGATGTGGACAGGACACCAAGGTCAGTTGCTACTTGGAAGGCTTATTGCTTCATTTTCACTCTATTGCTATGATTTTCAGCGTGTGGTACCCTGACCAGCAGCAGCAGCCCCTGGGAACTTGTTTAGAAATGCAGTTTATCTGGCCTCATCCCAGACCTCTTGAATCAGAAACTCTGGAGGTGAGGCCCAACTGTGTGGATTTCAACAAGCCTTCCAAAGGGTTCCGACACATGCTCCAGGTTGAGACCCTCCATGCTACTACATCTTAGGGCAATTAGGCCAATCGAGATTTAAGGATGGGCTTCCCTGGTGGCCCGGTGGTTAACAGTCCTCCTGCCAATGCAGGAGACACTTATTTGATACCTGGTCCGGGAAGACCCCCACATGCTGCAGAGCAACTGAGCCTGTGTGGCACGACTATTGAGCCCGTGCTGTAGAGCCTAGGAGCCACAACTGAAGCCCACACACCCTAGAGCCTGTGCTTTGAAACAAGAGAAGCCACGGCTGTGAGAAGCCTGTGCACCGCAACTGGAGAATAGGCCCCGCACGCTGCAGCTAGAGAAAAGCCCGCACAGCAATGAAGACCCAGCACAGCCAAAAGTAAAAAAGTAAATAAAATTATATGAAAAATGAAAAGATCAGTGGAACTGACAATAAGAAAATTATTTTAAGAAAAAAAGATGTAAGGAGAAATATCCTTGCTCTCACAAACAACTGATTCAAACTTTAGTTTTGGTGACTTTTTTTCAAAGGGCTCAAAGGAACATATTTTCCCAAGGTTTGCATTATTGGAATAAATACAACCTTAAGCTCCATATCGCCTTTCTTTAAAGCAGGCCAATAAGCCCGATGCATAAAAATCACTTTCAAGTCCAACTTTGAAGATCTGTATTTGGGACTGTTCCTCCAGTCCCTCCTCTGGAAGATGTCAACAGTGGCAGATGATAAACTGCCTTCTGCAATGTGACACCTTCCTTATACTCACAGGCCATTAAGCTGTCTGAAACGGAGTGCTTGCTGATTAAACAGGAAATGCCATGTGCAAAGTCTGGTATCCTTCCAGGGTCTAGAAGATGTGACCCAGACAAAGAAGAAGGAAAAACCTTTCATGTGCTCCAAGTGTTCTACTCCTCAAGGTGCTTTCATATAAATAACCCACAGGAGCCTGGTGGTAGCCACGTGAGAAAAACAAAAGGCACAGTGATGTCTACACCTGGGTTGGTTTGGGGGGCGGAGGGGGGGCAAGGAGACTGAAGTCAGGGTGGTGGGGGATTGGGTGGGGAAGTGGTGTTTGCTGAGTGTGGGGCCCCATTTCACTGCCCCATGCTCTTTCCTCCCTTGAACCAGAACTTGGATGGATTTGCTCAGACACAAATGGTTTCCATCTTCTCCTGAAGTCATCAAACAGTTGCTAGTGAGTGGAGTGTGGGCTCAGCGCCCCAGCCTGGCTCAGTGTCCGCAGCTGCACATCTCATACCAGCGTTGTCAGGGTTTCACCAGAACTTTGGTGTTAGGACTTCCCTGGTGGCCCAGTGGTTAAGAATACACCTGCTAATGCAGAGGACATAGGCTCGATCCCTGGTCTGGGAACTGGGATCCCACATGCCAAGGAGCAACTAAGTCTATGAGACACAAATACTAAGCCCACACCCTAGAGCCCACACTCCACAGCAAGAGAAGCCCCTGCAATGAGAAGCTGGCATACCACAGCTAGAGAAAGCTCTTGGGCAGTAACGAGGACTCAGAGTAGCCAAGAATAAATTAATTAATTAAAAACAAACCTTGGTGTCACCTAGGAGTCTAAAATCCCTTGGAGAAAGAAATGGCAACCTACCCCAGTATTCTTGCCTGGAGAATCCTATGGACAGAGGAGCCTGGCAGGCTACAGTCCGTGGGGTCGCAAAGAGTCAGACATGACTTAGCAACTAAATCACCACCATAAGTTGGATGAAACCAAAAAGGTTTAATTAAATAGATCATTGGCCCTGAGACTAGAAACACGAAGGAAGGCACAGTGAGTATGTTTTGCTGTTTGTGGATATTTGTCAACTGTTAAGTGAGTAGCCCAAATTAATCAGAAAGTTTAATTGGGCATTTCAGATGTGTCTATTATTTACGTCTTCACTGGGGTGGTTTTACCCTCATTGGATAACATCTGGAGACATTTTCCATTGTTAGAATTCTGGTGGGGATGGGCAGAGATGCTGATGGAATCCAACGGGTAGAGGCTAGACATGCTGCTTCACACATGGGACGCCCTCCACGGAGAGAGGTCTGGTCCAAGGTAGAAAAATGTGGCTTGATGGTTTTCTGTGGGCACCATTTTCCACTCGGCCATACCTAGCAAATTGTAATCAACAAAATAACACACTGGAAACAGAGTGGGGAGAAGTGGGCAGGTCTTGACCATTACGAGTACAGTCTTATGGACCAGGGAAGCTGGGTGTCTCAGTTACATTCTCTTTGCTGGAGGGAGGAATCTGCCTACTGAGGGTTCATTAGTTAGTATCTTTGGGCCCTATTTTAGGCAACCAAACAAGCAATCTATTTTTTCTGTTGAAGGTTTAAACCCTATCCTTAGCAAACTGAACTGAACTGAACTAGGCAAACTGTATTGAAATATGGAATAGGGGTAAACCAGCTCTCGCATTTGCTGTTCTGGACTTGGGCTGGCTACCAGGTCAAAAGCAGCTAGACTTCCTTGCTCTAACAGTTCAGTTCTGTTTGAGGGGTTTTTATTGAGTGTGTACACTGCTGTTTGCCACGGGGCTACTTCAGAGTGGAAGAAGGGTATGGAAAGAGAAGAGGTGAAGGAAAAGTACAAAGCAGGGTGTCAGAAAGAGGTCAGTGAGGAGCTAAAAGCGAAGAGGCTGAAAGAGATGGAGCTGATGAGAGCAGGGAAGGGAGAGGCATGGGGTCAGAGGGGTCTTCGTGGAATCAGAAAACCCAAAGGATGCTAGGTTCCCCGCCATGTACAATGACTCTAAAGCCCTGGGGAAAATTCTCTGCAGTTAGGCAGGGTAGAAATGTCAGCGGGACTCAGAAGTGTGTGTGCCTGCTAAGTCACACAGTCGTGTCCGACTCGACTGTAAGGACTGTAGCCTGCCAAGCTCCTCTGTCCATGGGATGTTCCAGGCAAAAATGCTAGAGTGGGTTACCATGCCCTCCTCCAGAAGATCTTCCTGACTCAGGGATCAAACCCACATCTCTTATGTCTCCTGCATTGGCAGGTGGGTTCTTTACCACTAGCACCACCTGGGAAGCCCAGAAGTGTGCAGGTCTATTCCATCTCCTCCCTTCAACTTCTTTTTCCCACCTGCTTCCCATCCCACCCCGCAGATAAAGACAAACATCTACAACGCACAAGCTCCCCAGAGCCCTGCACCAGGTTTTCCAGTTTCTTAACTGGAGAAATAAAAGCAGTCCTGCCTGCCTCCTGCCTTCTGTGTAAATGAATACATTTTGGTAAACTCTTTGAGGATACACTGGGAGATACAATTATTCCCAGCTGAAATGGACCATCACAGACTCACTTCATGAAACATCTCATTTGCTCCTTCTCGTAATCGGATCTCCATGCACTAACTTTATTAGTGTCAAAACGGAGCCCAAGTGCCCGGCGAGGGATGAACTGTCGTGGGAATAGTATTTACTGCATCCAGCCTGCCTGCCATGGAGCTGGCTGGCAGGAAGAAGGTTGGAGTGGCCATAAAATCACTCTCATGATGAAAGTGTGGACTCCATGGGGGGCAGGCACTCTGAGGCAGAGCGAAACTCTCTCAGAGTCCATGGAGGAATTACCCTCCTTTCGAAAACCGGGCAGAACCAGTTACTTCTATTTCCAAGCCCCTGGGGCTGGGACAACTCCATTTCCTAGGGAGCTGGTATGATGGCTTTTGATCTTCAGAGCAGGTGACTTGGCTCCAGTAGCTTTCTTGATGTTTTTACAGAAATAATAAACATCTTTCAAGGGAAGTACTTTATTTTAGCCCACAAAACAGGAGGTGACAGGCTCAGGCTGGGGCGAGTTGGTCAGACGGGTTGAGTACAAGATCTACGGCAGTGTGGTTACCATCCCGGAAAGGACCTCACGCGGAGGCAACTCGACAGGAAATTGGAATTTCTCCCCTCTCAAATTGCTCATTATCTTCAGCGACTTCTTAATAAAACAGACACGGGGTCAGTGATTTGAGCTTGGTAATTAAACTGAAAAAGAACAGCTTAGATCAACGGCTGAGTACGGTAATATATTCTGACACATAATGACACACGCGTGAAGGGAAGGGACACGTTAGGAGATCAGACATGAGACAGATGTGCGAGTCACTGCTGAACGGTCCTGCATTGGTGCGGGGGGTGGCTTTTGTTGGCTGGGGCCACTGCTGGGGCCTTGGACTGGTGGCCGGTTTAATCAGATTGTGGGATGAACAAAAATGAGATGTCTGTTCATTTCCATTTCTTTTCAAAATGGTAGATACTAATGGTCCTGAGAAGCTTGATGTTCCAGTACAACTCCTGGGTGAAAAAGATGTTGATGGTGGAGGCAGATGGAGAGGGAAAAAAAAAAAACAACCCTCAGAAAACCCCACCTTGGGCTGTCAATTTCAATGTGCTTATCTCCAGGCTAATTATAAGATCTTGAGGGCTTCACCCCAGGCAAGCTCTCCACTAGAGCTTGGTTGAAGAATCAGAACAGTAAGGATGCTTGGTTTATCTAAATAACAGGCTTTGTCAAATACACCCAGAGTGTGGGAGCTGTCATCCTGAGAGCTGGTTTTCCAGTGATCATAACTATCACATCCCAACAGCCTGATTCTGCAAAGGAACAGCCGACCTGGGGACTTGGAGCTCCTCCGAAGCCCCTTCATGGACATCTTGTGTGCCTTTAGCCAGACCTCATTTGAGGGGCCTTATGGTTGTCAGGCTTTGCTCTTGTACTTCTGAGAGGATCAAAAAGACAATTTCATGTGTCTTCCATGCAGGGAGAGAAACATCAGATTTAAAGCCTGAACAGGCAGGTGTTCCTTCTCTGGGCAAAGAGAATTCTCTGCTTCTTGACATTCGTGTCTTCACAATATCCTGGGAACCTTCTTTCCTTGGGGACCCCCTCCCTCCCACGCACCCACTCTCCACACCTTCCAGCCAGTGGTCACCTCTCCTTCTGCCTCAGTCCTCATCCCACCTGACTGGTCAGGTCCCTTTTCCCTCCACGATTGGAAAACACTTTTGCCTCGGATTTTCCAAACTCTGAGCACATCCACCCCTTGTTTCAAACATGCTGATTAGATGTTAGCCCATCAGCGTAGATCACTGCCCAGAGTCAGGAGGCAGATGTCCAGAGAGGGACACTGGCAGGGAGAATCTAGCACAGCATGGCACAACAAGAGCCCGGAGGATGAACTGTATTCCTTAGCCAAGGGATCTGCTTCTCCACAGGCTACTTATCTTGTCAGTTCCCCCTGCATACAGCAATGGTCAGTGATGCTATAGGAAACACTTCAGTTATTCCACTTTATCAACATTCGAGAGGATGCTCAGAAACCACAGGAGCCTCATCAAGATTCCCTCCTGATCAGAGATGGGAGATGAGTCCTGGATCATAAATGGAGTCACAGCAAAACTCTGTTGTATCGTGGGCGCCCAGGGCCCATGGATCCCCCACCCCCACAGGGGCCATTGCTCTGATTCCGGGATACATAGTTAGGATTCTTGTTCTGGGCAGCTGATCCTTGTTCTGTAAGATAAAAGTCATATAGGTGGAGAAAGTCAAGTGGAAATGGGAACTTCATCCCCTCCAGCCAACATAGCATACCCCAGGAAGAGGTGTGGTCAGCGTCACTTTTATTTTTATAAATTTTTTGGCTATGCCATGTGGCATGTGAGACCTTAGTTTCCCAACTAGGGATTGAATCTGTGACCCTTGCACTGGGAGCTCAGAGTCTTAACCACTGGACTCCCAGGGAAGTCCAAGCATCACTCTTAAAAGAGCTAAAAGATCCAGGGACAAGGTTCCCATCATATTGCTGGGATTCGTCTATCCAACCCTCACAGAAACAGGAGGAATCCTGGAGGGTAACTGTAGATGACTGTTCATCAGTTCAGTTCAGTTCAGTCGCTCAGTCGTGTCCGACTCTTTGTGACCCCATGAATCGCAGCACGCCAGGCTTCCCTGTCCATCACCAACTCCCAGAGTTCACTCAGACTCGTGTCCATCGAGTCAGTGATGCCATCCAGCCATCTCACCCTCGGTCGTCCCCTTCTCCTCCTGCCCCCAACCCCTCCCAGCATCAGAGTCTTTTCCAATGAGTCAGCTCTTCTCATGAGGTGGCCAAAGTACTGGAGTTTCAGCTTCAGCATCATTCCCTCCAAAGAAATCCCAGGGCTGATCTCCTTCAGAATGGACTGGTTGGATCTCCTTGCAGTCCAAGGGACTCTCAAGAGTCTTCTCCAGCACCACAATTCAAAAGCATCAATTCTTCAGCACTCAGCTTTCTTCACAGTCCAACTCTCACATCCATCCATGACCACAGGAAAAATATAAGGATCCCTAATCAGTTTCTGTGCCAGGCGTGTCATCCTTGTGAAGGAACTTAGTGCAGCTCTGCAACCACTGAATGGACAGTCGAGCTCTGTTCCCTCCTAATCAGAAAAGAGGTCCAGAGATGGTATTCTGGAATGCACAAGTGGATCTGGAATGGACAGCAAAATATTCCTGCAGATTTGTCCCCAGGTGAGTGACCCTCCCCGCCTTCTGTCCTAATGAAATCTGGGCCACCTGGACATCCTCAGAGAGTCCCATTGGTCCATGACAGTGGCGCTATGACACTGACCAGGCCAAATGTGCAAGAGGTGGCCAGTGTGCCAAGGCCATGAGAAGACACATGGGGTTCAGGGGCTCGAGACGGGCCCCTCAAAGAGGTGCAGGGCCTGTTATACCTTCAGGGTTCCCGCAGTCAGAGGCATGCCAAGATGCTCTCCCTAAAGTAGAAGACAGTGTTGAATCTTGACCCCTTGTCCTAATCGTGAAAGAAGCAGCACAGCTCCTGGTGGGTCACACCTGGGTACTTAGTCTTCATATCTTGGTGATATGGAGCTGCTGGCTTCAAGTGGGTCCCAGAGTAGGGCCTCGCAATCCAGCAAATGCCACGGGGTTGGAGGTGTTAGTGGTGAGGAGAGAATTCACTGGAGATTCCCACACTTGGTGGAAAACAGGTCCTAAAGTGCCCTGGTACACCTAAAAGGCCATAAAATTAATGCACATCCATCTTTAGTAAATAACAAGCCTCAGTTTTGAACACCATGGGTGTGCTCAATTGATAAGTTGTGTCTGACTCTTTGGGATCCCACGGACTGTAGCCCACAAGGCTCCTCTGTCCAAGGGATTTCCCAGGCAAGAATGCTGGATTGGGATTCCATTTCTCTCTCCAGGGGATCTTCCCAACCCAAGGATGGAACCCAAGGCTCCTGAATTGGCAGGTGGATTCTTTACCACTTAGCCACCAAGGAAGCCCATTGCTTTCTTTAGACTATGCATGAATGTCATATACATTCATTAATTAGACAGAATGGTTTATAGTGTGTTAAAAATTCCATTCCTGATAGAGATGGAATGCCTAACCACAGGACATCGTGTGAACACAACGTCATGACTATCCATTGGGTGCTATCTTTCCACCAAGCCATGGGGCTGAGTTGGCACCACAGTAGCCACTATAACACGCAAATGGTGCAGGCAGGACCAGAGCATTCAAACACACCCGTGTTCCCACCACTAGCCATGCCCCTTCTGCTCACTGATGGAAGCTCCCAGGGCCCCCGTCAAAGAGGGACTGGCTTACAGCTGCAGGAAAGGTGGGCAGCGGTCAGACTGGAGCTTCTCATTCCTTTTTGGGCAGCCTCTACTGTTTCAGCAGCATCACTCCTTTCCTGGGATAGCCAATATCCATCCAGAAATGGCAAGGGGAGGACCTGGAGGCCTGGCCATTCAGCCTGATGGGCACAGCTTCTCATACTCCTTCCTGGTGGATCAGCTGGGTCTGGGGGACTCCTAACTGGCTCTTAATTCTACTTTCCCCTTTGCTCATCTCTGCCTCCTCCTTTCACAAGGGCGGGTCCCTAATGACCATCTCACACTTCCATTTCAACATCTGCTTCTGGAGAACTCTACCTGAGACCAGGCAATACCGAGCGATGTCTGTCCATCAAAACTTGCTTCTTGCTCACAGGTCTGTCTGCACAGTTGAATCATTTGGTGGGATGGTTTTACTCTCCGATTGGCATTGGCTTTGACACCCACACCTTCTGTGTTCTGGTGTCTTCTTGGTTGTTTCCCTCCCCTCCAGCTGTCGGGGGCAGAGGAGACCATGAGGAGGAGACAAACCTGCCTCTGAGATGCTGTGACCCTGAGGTGACACATATGACAGGCCACACCCCTCTGCACTGCAGGTTGGGCAGCTCTGGGCCATTGATCCATGGACCCAGGCTTGCTCTAATGCCCCGAGTCACCCGTGTCAGCTTCTGCCAGAAGCAGACCTTGACACAGGGACTCAAATGCAAGTAGCTGATCTGGAAGGTGATTCTGGGAACCACTGAAAGAGGATGGAGAATGAGAGATGGAGGGGACGAAGTCCATCGCTGTGCATTAGCAAGCAAGGTACCACTGATGCAAGTGGAGTTTATCCCTGAGAAGCATCAGCCCTTCAAACCTCCCTTTCCATTCATCTCTGGGTTTTTCCTGGGACTCCCTCCCCCACAAAACTGCTTGCCCTCGAATCCTCATCTCTGAGTCTGCTCTTTGGCAGAACCCAAACCAAGACCTTAAACTGATGTGATTTCTTGAAATTCTTTAGAGAGGATATGGGCTGGGATGTGGGAAGGGGATTCAGGATTGGGAGCTCGTATACACCCGTGGTGGATTCATGTCAATGTATGGCAAAACCAATACGGTATTGTAAAGTAAAATAAAGTAAAAATAAAATTAAAAAAAAAAAGAAAATTGCTCTTCATCTTTAAATGTTAAAACCCATTTGTGGGGAGCTGTTTACATAAATATTCAGGTCCCCTGCTCCCTTTGAAAATAAGACTAAGTAACAGCAGGGGACCCACTTCTAAGCATGGCAGCGAGCAGCTGGTTTTTCCACATCCTCCACCACACCCTGTGGTTTCCCTGAGGCTATTTTCCTTGCCAATTATCATTTTGTTGCAGGGTATTTTCCTCAAATTAGAGAAATATTTCCCCTGATCATAGTCTCCATCAAAAATGGGTACAGATAAATCAAGAGCACTGCATGTTTCAAGCAAGAAATGGAAGAAAACACATCTCTATGGAGGAATGAAGGAACTGCATTTCTGTGCATTTCGCAAACAACAGGAAAGACTCTCAGCCCCAGCTCTGGCCTCTGAGGGAATGGAGCCTGTGAGTTTGTGGCCTGGAACTGAGGTTTCATCTTCCACTTCCAAGGACAATCAGATCAGATAGGCAGCAGGCATTTTGAGTGCCAGCAAGACCTAGAAAACCAATCCTGGGCAAAACTGGAAAGCCAGTGGGGTGTGTGGTTGAGAGAGCTTCCTTATCTCAGAGGACAGAGCTGACTGGAGTGTCCTCACGTCCATTTCTCTCGGATGAAGCCTCGGACCAGGACGCTGGGCTCCATGTGAGAAGCCTCATCACGTTATCTTGGACCCTGGCAAAGTCACCTCAGATGGCCTTCTTAGACCCAGTGTTCCCCTTGTCTATGGTGATGCCCTCACTGGCTTGCATGGAGCAAGCCAGTGCTTGCAAACGAGTATGGAGCAAACGAGTGCTTTTAAATGAATGGTTTTCTGTAAACTTTCCAAATGTTGGTTATTATTCTTAGCAGTGTAAAAAACATCTACTGCCAAACACCTTTGACCCCCTTCCACCATGTTTACCTAAAGATATTATTTACAATCTACAGACACATCTCCTTGCTGTCCAAGGGACTCTCAAGAGTCTTCTCCAGCACCACAGAGGAGATCAAACCAGTCAGTCCTAAAGGAAATCAACTCTGAATATTCACTGGAAGGACTGATGCTGAAGTTGAAGCTCCAGTCTTTTGGCCACATGATGCAAAGAGTCTATTCATTGGAAAAGACCCTGATGCTGAAAAAGATTGAGGGCAGGAGAAGAAGGGGACAACAGAGAATGAGATGGTTGGATGGCATCACTGACTCAATGGACATGAGTTTGAGCAAGCTCTGGGAGATGGTGAAGGACAGGGAAGCCTGGACTGCTGCAGCCCATGGAGTCGCAAAGAGTCGGACATGACTTAGCAACAGAACAATAACAACAGGGACACATCACTGCTTGAAATGCTGTCATTGCTCCTTCAGAATTCTGCTAGAGCAGCACCTGCTTTAGTCTTTACCTGGCCTCTCGTCTGTGTTCTTTGCCTTTCTATTTGTCAGAAAGGCACAGTTTTAAGCCCAAACAAGGGGAGAAGTCCTGTCCTGAGAATTGTGCTACCCGGACACAAAAGCCATTTCCCTCTTTCCCTCTGCAGAGGGTACCTAAAAATTGTAGGTTCTCGGACTTTCCCCCACATTATCTCATACACATTTCTGTATGTCTGGGTAGCTTTCATAATGTCCACGTGGGGGCTCCTGGACACAGGAGCTCTGGCAGGACAGGCCAGAGGCGCTTAGGTTGTTTTCGGTTTTCTTGCTTGCTTATTTGTTCAGCTATTACTCTCTTGTATTTGAACATCTTCATGCAGGCAGCATTTGCCCTCCCCCCCCCGCCGC
>SJYT01048555.1:212934-251951 GCA_006410635.1 Cephalophus harveyi | reverse complement strand
GAGATTCCCCCCCCCCCCCCCCAAAGTACTTTTTTCTTTCCTTGGGAAAAATAACTGGGAGAAAAAAGGATGCCTAGGATCAAAGGATGTGAGCTTTTGAAGGCACACAAGAAAATCAGCCTCCAGGACCTTGTGAACAGACTTTACTGTCCACAAGTTTATCTCAGAGCATTAGTTTTCCAGCTTATCACTAACTGGTCTTGGCTCTAATGACTTAGATCAAGAAATCCAGCCCTCCCTCAAAGAATGTAAATATGACACTACAAAGATTTTCAAATTGTGCCAAGTTCTTGGTTTCCCAAAGGAAAAGCTGCACTGACCGAGGGGCTCAGGCTCCCTGGGGGAGCCCATTTTTCAGAGAGCCCCCACCCCAGAGGGTCCTTCTTCTTGCCCACACAGGCCCACTCTTGCACACCTGTGTCATTTCTCACATGCTCAGTTGTGTCCGACTCTTTGTGACCCTATGGACTGTAGCCCACCAGGCTTCTCTGTCCATGGGATTCTCCAGACAAGAAAACTGAAGTGGGTTGCCCTTTCCTTCTCCAGGGGATCTTCCCAGACCAGAGATGGAACCAATGCATCTCCTACATTGGCGGGTGGGTGTTTACCACTTGAGCCACCTGGGAAGCCCACCTGACCTGCAAATCCGTGGGCACCTTACCTAGAGCAAGGTGGGTTCTGACATTGAAATGTATTACATTAGATACGTTCTGTTTCTCTCATATTTATGCTTTTGATCCCCTGTAACACCAGTGGTCACCCCCAAATCAACATTAACATGGCAGAAAACTCCAGAAATCCATTTTATTCTGTACTAAAAATCCTGGAAATTTTATACAATTAAGAAGATAGCATTTCAAATATAATCCTATCCATTCAGCTAAATGCTCTCAAACTACAATATCCTCTCTCTAAAACAAAGGAATACATCTTTCTAATCAGTATAATTACATTTTTTAAATGAAATTTTTAGAGTACCCTTTCCACGGGGCATGTCAGTTGTTTCCAAATGCTTGAGTAGGTTATTAATCTCCCTTCCCTCCTTAGCAATGCGCTTCAAGAGGTTACTTTATATCAAGTTCATGTTAATAAAACAATTAAGACCATTTAAGATAATATATCATTTCAAAAAATATATGATTCTGGATCCCTGAAAGCATATTGTAAAAGAAGCGAGTGTCTCATTATAGAAATGGATCATCAAAACAGAAAAGTATCTTGCACAATTGGAAAGACTCAGATATTCTTTCAGCTTGGGGTGTTTTTGCCACAGCCAGAGTCCAGAGTTATCTAAAACACTTCTATCTTTATTTCTCTCCTTTAAGATGTTCATGATTCCTAAGGATCTGAATAATCTCCAAGAGTGTTTGGGAAATTAAATGAGAAAATGTCTCTGAGATAAAGCACTGCTGCAGATCAGGAGGCTATGACGCTAGAGATCAGGATGGCGACACATGGGTGGAAACTGATGGGAAGGCAACATCAGAGAATCTCCGAGAGGACGGAAATGTTTAATGCCTTATAAGGGTTCATCCAACCGGACAAAAAATTAAGATTTGTGAGCTTTGCTGTTTACATGTTCCATCTTAATTTGAAAGTCCAGATAAACAGTAATTAAGAGGAAAAAGGAAACACCACCAAAGAATCATCTCCCTGAGAAGTCAGGATGGAATATATTGTGTAGGGGGGTGGGGGGCAAAGACTATTTAAAAGGATGCTCGGAGGGAAGGCCCAGGTGCGTGCATGAGTGCTAAGTTGCGTCACTTGTGTCTGACTGTTTGCAACCCTATGGACCATAGCCCACCAGATTCCTCTGTCCATGGGATTCTCCAGGCAAGAATACTTGGGTGGGTTGCCATTCCCTTTTCCAGGGGATCTTCCTGACCCAGGGATCAAACCTGCGTCTCTCATGTCTCCTGCACTGGCGGGTGGGTTCTTTACCACTAGTGCCACCTGGGAAGCCCTTCAACTATATTAGGAGTGAAGCAACTTGCAGCCCCCCCTGGCTGGAGTGCTAATACCTTTCAGGCACATTGTTGAACATTGACATTGAGTTCAAGATTGACTTTCATTGCTCTGTTTGGCCTTTCGGAGGACTTCAATGAAAGCAGGTAGGGGAGAGCTGGGAGGGCCTGAGGGTTCGTGATCAGATCCAAGGATAAGATGCAGACAAGAAGGGCCAATCAGAAAAGGCACCCGGACTTGGCCCAGAGAGTGCCTCTCGCCAGCAGTCAGGCCCAGCAGAGACACTTGACCTGCTTCCAGCTGTCAGGGATCTTAGATACATCCTTCTAGGATCCCACCAACCACAAAGACCAACCCTGGGCACCTAGTTGTGCCAGCCTGGACCCCACTCTGCCATTCCTTGGGCTAGAGCGAAGGGTATGGAGAGAAATGAAAATGTCAGAGCGAAAAAGAAACAAAAAACGTCCTTTTGCCTTTTTTCATCTGACCTTCTAGGCGAGGTTGCTAATAGGAATTATAAAACAATTTAATGATTTAATAACTAGATCCAGGACACATGCGGTCTTCATTATGACCATGATTGCTTTTCAGTAATGTGCGGAAAAACATGAGTCTTAAAGCAATTCTCAATAATTGAATTGTGGGCCCCCTTCCCCTACAGAGCTGCGGCTTTGCTTAGGAGGAACTTCTGGGAAACAGTGATAAAGCAGGAAGGGGCTTTGGAACAGCTCCAGGAGCCCCCACACTGCTCAATAGAAGGAGTCGTCTTGAGAAAGAGGACTACAACAGAGTCCCCAACATGCTGATTTTATTTAAGCCCCCCTGAGGATGAGTAGGTCCCAACCCCAAGCATTTTCATGATCTCCATGCGAGGGCTTTCTGGTTCTGTCTGTTGCTGCATTGCGGTCATCGGACCTCCAGTTAATTCTTAGGTCCCATGAAACTAGTTTAATTTACTAGAACTGAAGTTAGGAAACAAGCCCCGTTCACCCCAGTACAGGGCAGCAGAGGTGACGGAAAGCCTCTTCCCTCGTCAGTCTGCTCCTGCAGCTCCTTCTCCAGCCCCAAGCAGCGATACTCTTTCAACGTTTTGTTTTTTTTTCCTTTCCTGGCATGTTGATTGGGTCTGAGCTCCCTGACCAGGGATCGAACCTGTGCCTTTTGCAGTCGAAGTGTGAAATCTTAACAACTGGGCTCACCAGGGAAATCCCAGGGATGTTCTTTCTGAAGTAGAAATCACATTTGTCAAATGATCCCCAGACAGATTGACCCCTTCTTCCCAACCCCCCTGGCTGCACCCTAAACAGGCCTGCCTGCATGCCCTCCATCTTCCTTACTCCTCTCCCCCTTTCCAGACTTGTACCCAATGGCCACAATGCCTGGCTCCCTCCTGCCACCGGGACTTTGCACCAGCCGTTCCCTCTACCAGCCAGAAGGGTCTCTCCTCTGATGGTCATTTGCCACCCTCAGCTCCAAAACCACTTCCTCCTTGGGTGGCCTGCCAGACCACCCCCAATGTCCTGCCCACCAGCCCGTGCCATTTCAGTCACGGGCCTTGTCACTGCCCGTATTCTCCTTGCATTTCTTCCACTGTCTTCCCCCACAGACATACAGCCTCATCGAGGTGCTTGTCTCCTTGGTCAAGGCCGTTTCCCTGGGTGTGCAGACGGTGCCAGGGCAGAAGTGCTCCCTGAACGAGTGAACGGGAGTGACTTCTGGGTGTGAGGGCCACGCTTTGTGTCTTCGAGGCAGGGGCCAGGGTGAGGGGTGAGGGGATGCATAGCAACCAGAGCCTAAGAGAAGTCGAAGTGAGAAAAGCAGGACCTTCGCCTGCGGTCGGCAGGGCAGGTTGGGAACAATGCCCCCTCCCTTTCTGAGCTCTGGTTCCCCTGGCCCCAGTCTCTGCCAGGTCCTGTGCCGAGGACCCTGCGGCCAGCCCTGTTTCCCAAGCAAGAAGCCAGGGCCTCAGAGAAGTTAAGTACATTTAAAAGTTTGCAGAACTATCAAGAGGCAGTGATGGGAACTGAGCCTGGGTTTTTGTCCAAGTTCATTCTCCTAAAGCCTTCTCAGGGGGTCGGTGGGGGGTGGGGTGGGGTGGGAGCGGTGCGGGCGATGTGGGGAGCTGGGGTCTGCGAGCTCAGAGACAGGCTGAGACTACGTGTGGACATGTCAGGCCGAGGGAAGAGTGGGTCCCGCT
The DNA here is from genome assembly GCA_006410635.1 of Cephalophus harveyi. Lineage (NCBI taxonomy): Eukaryota > Metazoa > Chordata > Mammalia > Artiodactyla > Bovidae > Cephalophus > Cephalophus harveyi. The sequence continues at coordinate 247,789 of SJYT01048555.1, read as the reverse complement.
GGGCATAAGGCCCCCGCCTTGGCAGCCCAGCCAGCCAGTCGTGATTCTGTGTGGCTGCAGAGCCTTGGGGAAGGCTACAGGCCACGCTTTCCAGGGGAGGGGGCCCTTCCCCCTGGACTCCAAGCCTGTTGCTCAGTCTCTCTGGCTCCTCCTTGCTTTTTCTCCAGGACTTGCAGCAGCTGACGACTACCCAGCCCACCTGCCACATCTGCAGTGATCACGTGCTGCACCCAAGGTCATCTGACTTTCGGGAAATCTCAGGACAAAGACTGGGGCCCCCAGCCCTCCCCCAGCCGCCCGACCCCACAGCCCATCAGCCAGAGGCCCCCGGAGGTGCCTCATCTCCTCGGGGTCACCAAGTTCACTGCTGCACAGCCCAGCCAAGAACAGAGGTCTTCCCGGCCAGGCACGCCCTGCCAAGTCACAAAGACTTTACTGTATATATTCCAGACAGAGAAGGAAGAATTTCAGGTTTTTCCACCCTGACAAAGTACTGTGGATTATTTGCAAGAAGTCTGGGAAATTCCAGAAGTCTGTTTTCAAAAGACGCCCACTTGGCTGCGCTGCCTTCTGCGAATAATCCCGCATTCAGGTATGGAAGAAGATGTATTCTGCTGACATTTCCAGGCCCCACGGTCAACTCCTTGGATGGAGAGAGCCAGAGAGGGAGCAACCATAGACCCCAAACGGGGCCACCCCCGCATCATCCCTCGAGTTGTCTCTCCCAGGAGCGAGAGCCAGGCTTCCCAGGTCACCTGCCCAAAGCCAGCACCTGGCTTTAGTTTGGCGTCCATCAGAGTTTCAGCGTCTGTTTCCCATTACTTTAATTCCAGTCCTCAACTTGGTCAGCCCCCCCGCCTCTCCTCCCATAATGTGCCTTGGCTTCTACATGTAAACTCAGATCAAATCGAAATTCCAATTCATGGACGTAAATTGTCCGTGTGATTTGAGTAAGTGGGACAAGGCTGGTTATTTTTCCTGGATTTCTAGACATGGTATTTACATGTTGGAAGGCATTGGTTGCATAATTGAGCTGTTCCTCTTGGATGGGTCTATACATTGCTTCTGTGTTGAGGGAAAATAAAACAGGATCATGAGGGGAAAACTGGTCTTGAATTAACTGAATTTGTCGCTTGCATCTAGGAACTATTTATAAAACTATAGAAGGGAATTCATAAAACATACAAGTATAAAGAAAACCTGAAACCGAAACCCTTTCTTCCCAAATAATTTAGACTAAAGCCTAAGGATCATACATTGAGTGTTTAAGAAGAGAGCTATGGTAGATCATTTTAAACATATAATTATAATGTCACTCTAGGAGTTTTATCATGTAGATGGAATTATTGCATTCCAAATGTTTTGTTCTTTTATGAGGTAATTTTTATTTTAAACATTTTAAAGGCAGAAAAGTTCAAAGACTAATAAAACAAACACCTGTGAACCTTCCACTGAAAATCTGACAGTTGTGAACATTTCTTCATATTGCCCCAAATATTTTCTTTTTTAAGTAAAGAAATGGAATTTTAGGATCAAGAAAATTTTGTGTATTTATTCTGTCTTTGGACTCCCACATAGAGGCAACTTCTACCATGAACTTAAATATCTTTTCAACCAAATGTCTATATAGGAAATATTTGAACAGTATACATTAATATTTATATATGCCCCAAAATAATGTAGAGGAAACTTTTCCTAGAAATGGCCTGCTAATAAACATTTTGGTGTGGGGGATCACATGGCCTCCATGGCAGCTACTCAGCTTTGCTGCTACTGTGTAAAAGCAGCCCCAGGCAATATGTGAACAAATGGGTGTGGATGTGTATCAATAAAACTTTATTTACAAAAACAGACAGTGGGTGGTACTTTGCCAAGTCTTGTTGTACAGTATTACATTGTGTGTCCATTTAAATACCTGTCCATGGAACTGAAGTTCATTCTTTTTAACAGCTCAGTAGAATTCCTTCATGTGTGTTATCTCATTTTAGCCAGTCTTCCATTGATAGGCATTCTTTTTTTTTTTCTTTTAATACCATCTGCATGATCCAGCAGGTTAGTTGGAGCTGACATAGTCTGGCTGGAACTGATCCATTCCATGAACTCTTGAATTGTTGTGGGTAAATTCAAGCTTTGGAGGGTATGGTGGCAATCTGATTGGCCTGTGTCCCCACAGGGCCATTGTTATTTAGTGTGCATGGTTCAAGAGCTAAAACGTCCTCCTTTACCCAGACAATCCACTTAATCTCCTTTCTTTGTTTCCCTTGAAGGTGTGGCAGACTGCTTGCCCCCGAGAGGTGGGCGCTGGCAGAGCACACGGGTCACACATGGGCACCTAGAGAGGGCAGTCCAGATGCTCGATCCTAAGTGAGGGATGTGGACTGAGGGTGTCAGCCCTGTCTGAGTGCCAGGGCTGCATGGGAGCCTGGCTATTGCTGCCATATCCTTGACTCTTCGAGAGAGAAGCTGTGGATCTGGATCACAACAGGAATCCTCCCAATTTTCAAATGTAACAAATTAATGGAAGGATGGATGAAAAGAAGGATGGGAGGAAAGCAGAAGGGGAGGACCCCTCTGACACGGAGTGGAACAGTCCTGGCCAGAGTTTCCAGTCTCTGGAGGAGAATAGGGACCAGGCTTGTGGCATGGAAGGCAAAGAAAAGCCTTCTGGGCTTTTCTCCTGGGAACTCTGAAGCCCCTCACTCTGTCCTGGCTTCTGCCTCTGTCTACTTCGGGGGGTCTTTCAGCCTCACAGGCTGAGCCTGGAGTTTCCTGTCTGTAAAGTGGGGGCTGAGGATTCATGCATTGCTGACCTATTTTCAAAGATGGACACCTTGGGAAAAGCAGAAAGGAAGTCATTATCACCATTACCCTACAAAACCTCTGAAATGGAGTAGAAGCAGCAGCTCTTGCCTCCAACACAGCCTCATCTGCTCTATTTGAGGGCGTGTGGTCCTTCACGAGCTCCTGCCCTGCTGTACTCGGATAGAATCCGGACTCCTCTCTGGATTCTACATCCCTGGAGCCTGTTGAGTGCATGATCTGTTATGGGTCCAAGAAAGTCACTCTTTCCTTCGCTTTCTTGCAAGACATTTTATGAGGGTATGTCCTGCCCTTTCCCCAATCTCTAATAACTTACTTTTTATCTTCCCCCTCCTCCTCCCTCCTCAACTTGGAGAGAGTATTTTTGCAATCATTCCCATCGTTTCTGCTTGTTTCTGTTGAATTTCATTCCAGGTCCTGGCCAGCTGTGCAGTCCAGGCATCTTCCTAGCTTTTGGTGAGCATCATTTGACATACGCTTCCCAGTTGGCTCTGCCCTTGAGTTTCCCTCATAGCTCAATTGGTAAAGAATCCACCTGCAATGCAGGAGACCCCAGTTCAATTCCTGAGCTGGGAAGATCTTCCTGGAGAAGGGATAGGCTACCCACTCCAGTATTCTTGGGCTTTCCTTGTGGCTCAGCTGGTAAAGAATCTGCCTGCAATCCTGGAGACCTGGGCTCTATCACTGGGTTGGGAAGATCCCCTGGAGAAGGGAGAGGCTACCCACTCCAGTATTTTGGCCTGGAGAATCCCATGGACTGTATAGTCCATTCGGTCGCAAAAAGTTGGACACAATTAAGCAACCCTTGCTTTCACTTTTCCAGGCGGTGCTAGTGGTAAAGAACCCTCCTGCCAATGCAGGAGAAGATAGAGGCTCAGGTTTGACCCCTGGGTTGAGAAGATCCCCTGGAGTAGGAAATGGCAACCCACTCCAGTATTCTTGCCTGGAGAATCCCATGGACCAAGGAGCCTGATGGGCTACAGTCCATGGGGTTACAAAGAGTCGGACACAACTGAGCATGCACATACACATTTGACGTATTTCTAAGATTCAAAAAAAGTTTTTTTAGATCTTCTTATAGAATGCCAGGCTTCCCAATAGATGAGAGAGTGAGTTTCCTTCAGACTTTGTAGCTGCTCTGAGGGCATCTGGAAGAAAGGGGCTATATGGAGGTCATCATGTGCACAGAAAGCCTGAAATATCTACATCCCTTTCCTCACAGTTGACCATACTAGCTTCTTCCAAGGATTCTGGGTCCAAGCCGCAGGGGCAGCCGGTCTTTAGAGAGACCCAGGTGGAGTCACCGCAGGATAATGACAACCTAAGGTTAGAAAAATAGGAAACTGGGACAGGTCACAGCCTCAACGGACGCACCATTAAAGCTTCCTTCCCATCACTGTAACTGGCCCCTTCAAGAGCCCAGGCCTATAAAAAGGAACGTATTTGAGTCAGTTCTAATGAGGTGGATGAACCTAGAGTCTATTATACAGAGTGAAATAAGAAAAATAAAGATTATATCTTAACACATATATATGGAATCTAGAAAGATGGTACTGATGAACCTATCTGCAGGGCAGCAATGGAGATGCAGAGAGAACAGACTTATGGACATGGGCATGGGGGAGGAAGGAGAGGGTGAGACGAATGGAGAGAGTGGCATGGAAGCATGTACGCTACCATTTGTAAAATAGATAGCCAGTAGAAATTTGCCGTATGACTCAAGGAACTCAAACTGGGGCTCTGTAACAACCTAGAGGGGTGGGATGGGGAGTGAGGTTCAAGAGGAAGGGGTCATACGTATACCTCTGGCTGACTCATGTTGATGTATGGCAGAAACCAACACAATATTGAAAAGCAATTATCCTTCAATTAAAAATAAAAGAAAAAAGCAAAATCCCAGGCCTTGTCTGCACCTCCTCCCGTCCCCTCTGTATCTGGCCCACGTACACAGATCAGACAGATCAGGATGAAAAGCCAACACAGCAGATATCAACTCGATTTTCATCCCAGGCTCTGGTTTTCTAACCCAGGATATAGAATATACCCAGATACGGGCTTGGACTCAGCCCAAGAAGCAGAGGAATGGGGAAGGGCAGAGAAAGAGGCAATAGAGATAAGCCGGCCTCTCTCTTCCCGGGTTCTGCTGTTTGCATCTCCCTCTGTTTCATCTCTAGGCTTGATAGGAAAGCTGCTGATGTGTGAGGCCAGCGCTTTTCATTCCATCTGCTGGGCTGTTCTGTGTTCTTTCAAGGGAGAGAAGACCCACAGCACTCAGAAGAGGGATTTCCTTCGGCATGTGAGAGCACTCGGGTCAAGCTGGCATGGGTCCCACGATGGGGGCGACCTCGGGCTTGACTGTCGTCTGTGATGATGCCAGCCGGTTGGCCTTGGGAAAGGCACTTGCTACCTCTCTTGAATCTTCAGTTTCCCCAACTATAACACAATAACCTGAGCAGTGTCCATCTCGGACACTTGTGAGCAGTCGACTGGCCCAGAAATGAAAGAGCAGCGAGCCTGAACATGGCTCCCGGGTCCAGCCCCCCTGGGAGCTGATACTGTCACTGTCAGAACGTAGGGACGGGGAGACCGGGAGCTCTATCCCACAGACGACCCCTGGAGTGATGGCAGGAAGCAGTCATGAGTGGGGAAGGGAGAAAAGTGTGCCTCCCAAACTTCCTTCCAAAACCTGAATCCTCTGCACACTGTCTCGCCCATCTCCCAGCTGCCTGCAGACCAGAGTCCCACTGCCCAGGGCAGAACCTGCTGTCTCTTGGCACAGAGCTTGGGGGCTCCATAGATATGGATGGAAGGGTTGAATAAATGGCATTCTCCCACTGTCTTTCAAAGACTTCACCACCCCCATCATCCACCCAGGCTTGCAGCCACCTGACCACCCTCACCTACCTCACTGGAAACATCTCCCCACCCTAGGACTCTGCCCCTACCATTCATCACTGGACCGAACCAGTGCCAAGCCTGTCCCTCTCCCCTGAAGTCCACAAGCGGTTTGTCCAGGTCCTTTATTGGGGAGGCATTACACCCTGAGTGTGCACATTCCCAGGTCCCCAAGTACGTGGACAGCTCCCCAGGGTGGAGATCCACCTTACACTTAGGATTGCTCCCATCCTGCCACAGCCTAGGACTTCTCCAGGACCCATTTCTTTTTCTTTTTTTTTTTTTTTTTGATATGCACTCTTTATTCTTTTAAAATTCTTATTTTATATTGGACCATAAAGAAGGCTAGCACTGAAGAATTGATGCTTTTGGACTGTGGTGTTGGAGAAGACTATTGAGAGTCCCTTGGATAGCAAGGAGATCCAACCAGTCAATCTTAAAGAAAATCATCCCTTGAACATTCATTGGAAGGACTGATGCTGAAGCTGAAGCTCCGGTACTTTGGCCACCTGATGCTAAGAGATGACTCATTGGGAAAGTCCCTGATGCTGGGCAAGATTGAGGGCAGGAAGAGAAGGGGATGACAGAGGATTAGATGGTTGGATGGCATCACCAGCTCAATGGACATGAATTTGAGGAAAGTCTGGGAGATAGTGAAGGACAGGGAAGCCTGGCGTGCTGTAGTCCATGGGGTCACAAAGAGTCAGACACAACTTAGCAACTGAACAACAACAATAGTTTCAGGTGGATAGCAGAGCAACTCAGCCATACGTATATGTGCATCCATTCTACTCCAACAAGACCCATTTTTACTTTTCCTTCTCTGGGCATTTTCACTTGGGGTTTCTGTAAAGAGGTCCTTTATACTGCTATTTCTCCCCTTCACTTTCTCACTTTCTTCCTTATATCTCTCCATAAAATTCCCCCATTTGTTCCCCAATTCCCTGCTGGACTGGGAATACCTTGACCTTGATGAAAGCTGCAGGTCAAGATCAAACCACCATTAGAAACTCTGCTGGCCTACAGGCTATAGCATGGGATAAACACCTTCCAAAGCCAGCAGTAGTGAGAGGCACAGGGCACAGCCGAGCAAACGATGAGATAAGTCGATGCTGCTGATGACTTCATGGTTGACCTTGGACATAGCTCTGCCATTTCTCAGCCTCTGAAACCATCTGTAGAGAATCTGATGGGAAGAGGATAGACAGTCTTTGAAACCTTCATCCAAGAGGCGCCATCTAAATCCTGTGTGACTTCTATTCTTAAGTGTTTAATTGAACCCCCTTCTGGGATAACGCAACCAATTCCTGAACTACAATCTTAGCAATAAATTTCCTGTAAGAATTTACTGCCAGATTAATAGTTTTGTAGTGCAGCTATTATTGTTTTAGTAAGAAAAAAAAATTTGAAAGACTGTGCACAATACATATATATCTCAGGGTGAGCTCATACAGGCAGGCAGTCAAATGGATGAGTCAGCAGGGAAACCAACAAGTGGGGCTCAGGGCTGCTGGAGCACAGGGGTCTCAATGGGGAGAAAGGACCAAGAGCCTTGGCTGAGTACTCACTATCTATCCCCACCCCTCAGGAGCACTTCTGGACGTGGAGGTCTTGAGAGCTTTTTGACATAAGACTGTCCAGGAGTAAGAAAACAGAGACATTTCTTCTGAGCATCAGCTCGGGCCCATGAAGACAGGTAACCATGGTCCCCTGGGAAAGCTGACCTGGCTCTGGGATCACCACTGCACCAGGACAGCAGCATGTGACAAGTCGTGATGTTGCCGTCTTAGAACTGGACATGGGTGTCTGGAGGCAAGCCTGGGATGGGGATTTCCCTGGGGGTCCGTTTTTATGCAGGGCACGCAGGTTTGATCTTCGGTTAGTGAAGTAAGATCCCACATGCCTTGGAGTAACAAAGCCCGCAGGTAGCAACCACTGAGCCCATGCACTCTGGAGCCCGTCTGCCGCGATATAAGATCCCATATGAGGCGACTAAGACCCAACGTGGCCAAATAAATTAATTAATTAAAAAAACACACATCTCAAATATGATTGATATTAAAGAAGGAAGACAAAAACTAACATATTCATTTTTCAAAAAGACTAGGATAAGGTGTGGGCTTGAACCTTTGGTTGGCAAACACTTGCTCATTTATTGACTTGTCTCATGCCTCCTGGCTTCCACTAACCTCTCTTTATCTTAAACTTAACAATCATCTTGCTAACATGATACCTTAACAATTCAAAGACCCAGCAAGCTACAAAAATACAAGGAAGGGACCTTAAAAGCCCATTGCTAAGTGGCAGAAGCCAGTCTGAAATGGTTATAAATTGTACAATTCCAACTACATGACATTCTAGAAGGTGCCAAGCCATGGAGATAGTAAAAAAAAAAAAAAAAAGAGAGAGAGGGAAAGATCAATGATTGTCTGGGGATGGGTCCCATAGCCCACCTGAACCTGAACTCTAGCACTAAATATAATGAATTATATCACAAACTTTAGTTTGCCATCTGTCTCCGAGTAGCTGTGACTCCAATAATAACTGGGGTGGATCCCTTTTGCATTCCAGTCCTGATCTCCATCCCCAACCTCTAAGCCTTGGGGCATAGCCCCAAGTCCAAGTCCAGTATTGTTGAGTAAATGAGAAAAAGTGTGAATGTTTGCAACTTGCCATCTTTAAGCCTACAGTCCTAGACCTACAAGATCAGTCAAGCTTCCTCCCCACCCCCACCGACCCCTCATCCAGGAGGACTGTGTGTATATTAATGGCAGGAGCTTAAAAAACTATATTAAGTATCTTGAGACTTCCCTAGTGGTTGGCTTAGACTCTGAGCTTCCAATGCAGAGGGGCTGGGTTTGATCTCTGGTGGGGGATCTAGATCCCACGTGACGTAATTAAGAGTTTGCCTGCTGTAACTAAAGATTCCACATGCCGCATCTAAGACCTGGTGCAGTCAAATAAAAAATAAATATTAAAAAAAAAGCCTCAGAAGGAATGCAGTCCTGCTGACACCTTGATTTTAGGACTTCTGATTTCTAGAATTATAAAACAATAAATGAGTGTTGTTTTAAATCACAGTGTTAGTTGCTCAGTGTCTGACTCTTTCAGACCCCATGGACTACAGCCCTGACAGGTTCCTCTGTCCATGGAATTCTCCAGGCCAGAATACTGGAGTGGGTTGCTATTCCCTTCTCCAGGGGATCTTCCTTAACCCTGGGATTGAACTCAGGTCTCCCACATTGTGGACAGATTCTTTATCACCTGAACCACTAAATTTGCGGTAATTGGTTATAGCAGTGTTAAGAAACTAATACGGTATGTCGATATCTGCAAGTTCGTGGATGTACTGATGTGTGCACTTTAGATCTGCACAGTTGGCTGTATGTCAGGTCATATCTCAACCTCAGCACTACTGATGTTTGAGGTCAGCTTCCTTGTTATGGAGGGGGCTGACCTCTGCGCTGCAGCCTCCTGGGTCTCCATCCAGGAGATGCCAGTGGCGTCTCCTCACCCCCAGACGTGACACCCAGAACAACTCCAGTCACTGCGCGCGTTCCCTAGAAGGTAAAACCTCCCTTGGTGGAGCAGCACCACCATCTGAGTATCAAACTTCAACATGAAAACAATTTAATAAATCCCACGTAAAGTCAAACAAAACAAAGCAAAACAAACAAACCCTCCATCCTACCCTAACCAGCACAGCTGTAGAAACACTTGCTTTACTCAAGGCACAAACAAGCTTGTTCCTTTTGAGAGAAGCTGTAAGAAGCTCACCAGGTACCCTCTTGGAGGAGGTTTCTAAGCCTCCTGGCTGTTCCCAGCAGGCAAGGTTTAAGGATGAGAACATGCAGCCTAGAAAGGGACCAGGCCGCCTTGATGGAGAGCAGGCTGGGGAGGCCCCCATGGCCCTGGGCCCTTCGGTTCCTCCCGTGTTAAATGGAACCACCTGAGTTAGACAGAAACCAGCCTTGGGGCTGGAAACCCGAGCCCCCTGGAGAGGTTGGGCCTGCACTGTGTGAGGGGCGCATGGGGCTTTGACGGTTCCCAGCTGGCACTTTGGAGGGAGAGTGCTGGGTGGCTGATTAGCTGGAAGGAAAACAGGGTGGGAGAAGAGACAGCTTTCTAAACAAGATGTCGCTGCCTGAGCAAGTCCCTCTTACCCCCAGCCCTGGACTATGCAGCCTGGCTCAGGAGGAAGGGGACCCCAGGAGGGGCCTTGGGAGTGAGGGCTGGGCGCCCTGGGAGAAAGTATCCACCACTTCCGCCCCTTCCCTGTGCCAGGGTCACTGGTGGGCCAGGGTGCTGGGTGGACCACAGAGACCTGGGGTCTGGACAGCGACACGAACGCACTTTTCAGCCTAGGGAAAGGGGTGTGTGTGAGAGGCAGAGGTAGGGTGCTGTCTCTTATACACATCTAGATGTGTATAAGAGACAGGGGCAGGGTCAGCCCCTGGGTCCCAGGGTGGGTGGGGGAGGCACTCCGCGTGCCCAGCTTGGCTCAAGCTCCACTTTGAAGGCCTGGGATCACTTCCTTTGATGTGGGGTCAGCAGGTCACCTGGAAATCCCAAGAAGAGCAGAAGGCAGGGGGCTGGAATCCAGGAGACAGCACAGCTTGCTGCATCAGGTGACAGCTCTTGGCAACAGGACTTGTAGTTTATGGACGATCTGGCTCCTTTGCATCCGGGCAGCTCAAGGTGGCCCTGGAATGCTTTCTTGGGTTCCTGGTGCCCTTCTCACCCAGGTTTTAGGGCAGGAGAACTAGTTTTGAAGGTTTAGAGTGTGAGCAAAGTGTTGAAGGGAATGGCTACCCATCCCAGTATTCTTACCTGGAGAATCCCATGGACAGAGGAGCCTGGCGGGCTACAGTCCATGGGGTCGCAGAGTCGGATACGACTGAAGCGACTAAGCACTCACACAAAGTGAGTAAAGGGGGGATTGTGGCCTCAGATCTTTTCCTGAATTAGGCGGATTCCATTTTCCCCTCTTTCAAGCGGTCTGCCCTCACACAGGTCAGAGCATGGGGCAAGGAAAGAGTAATCCCCTCATCCTTGTTCCAGACACTTTAATCCTGAGCCCTGATGATGCAATGAAACCTCTGTCTCTCTCACAGAGAGATAACTCCCAGGCTTTGGGTGCGGGGACTACAGGAAGAGGGGTGTGGGCGCGGGCTCTGCGGGTTGTGTCAGCGGCAGCTGGCAGCCGGTGTTTACCAGCCAGGCTGTTTCTTGCTCCTCCTTCCGGGCAGAGATTAAATGTACAGAACAGCCCAGCTGTTGGGGAGGCTTTCTTTCGGCAAGATTTTTTTTTTTTTAAACAGACTATGGTCACTGTCCAGCTTAGCGGAATCAAGGAAAAATAACATGGATCCTTGCACTTGTAATACCTGTGGTCCCCTTGGTAACCCAGCATGACACCGGCCATCAGGACCTCACGACTGTGGATCAGCTCAGGGCCCAGCTGGGACCCTGGGCTGCCATCTGCCCCCCTAATGGGAGGTCCCCAGCAAGATCCCACCAAGTCATCGGACCAGGCCCTGTCTGGTGGGGGAAGAGCTTTACCCTATCCAAATGTTTATTATTCAGACTTCTTGGAGTATTAATGCTAAGATATATGAAAATGCAGATGTTGCTCTTTCTATGATCCAAGAATGTGAGGTTTAGGCAAAAATCCTTTACTGCACTTGGCACAGGCTCCCTTGATGTTCACTCCACAGGGTGGGGTGTCTGACCGCTGCTTTTGATGGTTTTCCAAATATCTTGATTCCAGGAGCTCAGAGGTCTGCCCATCACGTGCTGGACTTCCAGGCTCTTCAGAGCGGGTTTCTGCCCCCAGAGTGGGCTCTAGCCGAGGGGAGAAACAGAGGTCATGATGGTGCAAAGGCACACACTCCCGGTGGAATGAACGGTGGCCTTTCCTAGTGGGAACCAAGAAAACAGCCCTGTCAGGGGTTCTAGCACAGATACATGGCCAGCTGTGAGCTGTGCACCCACAGACAAGTCGCTTCCCCTCTCTGTATGTTTATCTTCTCACTGGAAAACGGAGCTGATGACACAGCCCCTCCTCAGGGATGCTCACCACAGTCCCCTGGGGCCGCACTGAGTGATGGCCTCTACCCACTAGAGGTCAGTGGTCCCCTCTCCCAGTTGTGACAAACAGAAACGTCTCTGGACATTGCTAGACACCACGCATGCATGCTAAGTCACTTCAGTTGTGTCTGACTCTTTGCCATCCACAGACTGTCGCCTGCCAAGCTCCTCTGTCCATGGGTTTCTTCGCACAAGAATACTGGAACGGGTTGCCTTGCCCTCTTCCAGGGGATCTTCCCAACCCAGGATCGAACTCACATCTCCTTCGGCTCCTACACTGCAGGCAGATTCTTTACTGCTTGAGCCACCGGGGAAGCCTGCCAGACAGCATGCCTGACCTCAAGAGCCATCGCGAGGACTCAACCCATTACTATGTATGAGCCTTCAGAGCCTTGGAGGGGAAGTGTTCACCTTAAAAAAATGAAAAAAAAAAAAACAACCCTCGGAATCGGGAGTGGATGAGACTCCTTGCCAAACTCTGCATCTCCTCCAGCTCTGAGAGGGGGCTACTCGCTTTCCTGGGAGCCCCCTCCCCAACTGCCCCCTGGGCTGTGACTTATGACCATTGTGTCCACCGGTGATGGGGCTGCAGCACGGCCACTCGTTCATTTCCCTGCCCCTCTCCGGCCCTTGGCACAATTGCTCCTCCCTGGCAGACGCTGGGTTCTGGAGGACCCGATGGGGACTTTGTGTTGGGGCTGTTTTTCTCCCTCTGCTTCTTTATGCCCAGCAGTGCTCTTTAGTGGGCTGCTGCCAGAGTCTAGATGACAGAATTGCAGAAACACCGAGCATCCTTAACCAGGCCCGGGGAGCCAGGCAGCCTCTGCCCAAGTGCACTCAGGATGATTTGCAGTCTTTGTGATCCCAAGTACAACATCACCTCCCTTCACCATCACCATACTCGGGAATGAAAGTCTCCCAGCCTGGAAACATCAAGCTCTTGGAAGAAGCAAAGTGGATGCTGAGGGGCCCAGAGAGTGCCCTGATGGGAAGGACCCAGAATGGCAACTGGAGATGGGCCAGGGGCATCCAGATGTGCCCCAGGAGGTGAGCAATGGGGGGAGGGAGAAGTCTTCTTGGCTTGGCTTGTGGGATGCCATCTGTGTATTTGGTAAATGCTGTCTGTGGGCAGAGTTCTGTGGGCCATGGCGAGAGATGGTGGCGGCATGGTCTCTGAACTCTGAAGTCCCAGATGGAGCCACAATGTGTGATACATTGGTTCTCTTGAAGAGGCAGAGGAGCCGGGGCGCCCCGGCTGGGTTCCCAGGTGATGGGAGGTGGGGGTTGCGGAGCTGAGAGCAGCTGGTGCAGCTCCGGCCTGGGGGGCCAGGACCCGCACAGGGGCTCTCGTTCCAGGCAACAGGGGACATGCTCCTGCTTTCTCCACAAACAAGGGGAAATCAGTCGTGACAAGGCACACACTTTGAGGCGTCAATTCCCCGTCATGATTTTCAAAGGGAATAAATGAACCGAGGATAATAAAGTGACAGGTGGGGACGATGGTGGCCCTTAATGAGTGGGCCCCACATGCTTGTCTCAGCTGTCCTGCTGCGGACACCGGGGCCCGAACATTCGGTGGATGCAAATAAACATTAATCAGCTTATTCAGGGGTAGTTTATTTGCTGAGCCAACAGGAATTCTCCTGGCAAACTTTCCCTACCTCTCTCTTGATGGACTCTCTCGTGGTCTCTTAAACAACTTCCTGCTGAGTCTGCTTTTCAGGGTCTCTCTCTGCTCTCTCATTTTTTTCTGCAATAACTTCATTAAAAGGACTTGAACATGGATGCCAACTTGTTGGGTTTTTTAAGAAAATAATGACTATTTTAATAGTCATTAAAAGAGACTACTTTTATGAAAGAAAAAAAGACTACATTTCATAAAGATGCCATTGGGGGTTTATAACCTCCAGAGTCCTTCCTTCTTGGATTCATCTTGTCATTATCACCAGTCAGATGTTTTATTCCCTCATTCATAGCACAGTTGATCTTCTTGCTTCTCACAAGGTGAAAAGGTAATGCACACATTCATCGATTTCTCCCAAATCTGTTAGATCTGCTCCGTGCAATCTTAAAAGGTTCTGCCTGGTGCTTGCAGGATTTCTATGCTAGTGAGGACCCAGACTCTGTGTAGCAGGACGTTGACATGCCTTGGGCCACTCCTGCTTGCCATCTGCATGACTGCCTTCGCAGTATGTGAAGAAAAGCAGCAGAAATTCATCCAAAGAATATGCGGTTGCCTGCCTGTGATGGCACTTCCCAGATCACTGTTTTTAAATGTCTGTTGTTTGTAGAGCAGATCATCAGTATGAAAGTTCAAGTGACAGATGTGTGTCAAGGAAGTCAAATCAAAAGATGTAGATGGTGGGTCCAAAAAAGAGAGCATGTATGTGCATTCATATGTACACCTCCCTCTTCTCACTTGACTCCTCTTCCTTTGCTCTCTCTTTGCAAAGGAGATGCAGTGAAATAATGCCTGAAGGTCACAGAGACATTGAAACTGAGAAGGTTTCACCCCTGAAAGAGTGGGAGCTGACTGGCCCACTGGGACCAGGAAGCAAAAGGTGGGGATGAAAATTTTGTTCCAGTTCCTCTTTTTCCAACTGCAACCCTAATACACTCACTCATTGTTTCTCGCTGACAGTGAAAAATCGTGACCTTTTTGGTTGTGTTCTCATTGACAGCAAAGGGATGGATCTGCCTAAACAGAAAATCAGACTTATCAAGAACACTTTTTGCCATCTGGGAAAGATAAAACTAACAGACCTTTTCCAAGCAACAAAGACTTTAGCCAGGTCCTGTCATTCTATGTCATTCATTCACTCATGAAGTAAATAGCCTGGGCACCATAACCTCTCTGAATCTAAATTGTTTTCTCACCAGAGATCTCTCCCAAGATCCCTGCAAAGAATCCTAGTTTCCTAGGTGGTTTTCTGAGCCTCCACGTTTCACGTTAAAAACATGGTCAATGGAAATTTCAGTCCTATTCTGGAAGGGACAATGGACACATCTCTAAATTCACAATTTTTTTTCATCAAGACTTTCATACTCCAGAAAGCAAATGAATGCTGTGTATGGAGTGAGATTTTCAGTGCTCTGCATGATCACTCACTTCTAAGTTAAACAATGTCCCGGTGGCTCCGCAGGTAAAGAATCCACTTGCAATGCAGGAAAAGTGGGAGACATGGGTTTGATCCCTGGGTTGGGAAGATTCCCTGGAGCAGGGCATGGCAACCCACTCCAGTATTCTAGCCTGGAGAATCCCACGGGCAGAGGAACCTGGAGGGATACAGTCCATAAGATTGCAAAGAGTCAACACGACTGAAGGGAGTTAGCACACACAAGATCAACTCAATTCAATGCATTCAATGGATGAAAACATACTTGTGCATCGTGGCCAAAGAGAGACAAGGAAGAAGGGTCAGGAGGGAGAAATGAGAGGCAGAGACAAAGCCGGGGAAAAGGAGGAGGGACTAAAAAGGAAAAGAGAAGGGAAGACAAAAACAGAGGAACAAAGGAAAAACTGTTTCAGTAACTTGAGTACAGGTGTTGCATGGGAACCTGGGATCTCCCTGTGGACACAGGCCAGGGGTCACTACCTTTTGTAACCTTGGGAAGTAGTACACAGTAAGCACTCAATAATTGCACCTGGTACACAGTAAACACTCAGTAACTGCACCTGGTACACATTAAGCACTCAATAATTACTTGAATTTTGGATAAGAGGCACAAAGAATCTGGCTTTCATGGAAAGCCCACCCTCATTTTGTGGCTTAAATGAACTCGATTCAAGTCAACTCTTCTCCTTTCCTCTTTTTCCCTTTCATTTCTTTACTTGTCTTAATTCCTCATTTACCATTTTGGAGAGAAAACTGAAGTTTTTCAGTTGTTTTTGGGCTGTGGCAACCAGGGGGAGCCATACCCTCAGAAAAACCTTACATCCAGGTACGAGGCTCTGAGAGTGAGGTAAGATCAGTGTTTTGCTATAGTTTTCCAACTGAATTTCCTCATTTCAGATAAAATCAGATGGGAAGGAGTTTGCCACTGCTTTAGGAAGCCCTTTCTCCAGCTCTCTCAGTGGACAGACAGCTTTGGATTAGAAAGAGGCTTGTCCTACTCACACCGCTGTGAGGAAGAAGATTCCTCTGGGTTTACCTGGAAACTCAGAAAGGATAACTCCGTGGGCCTAGAATTTGGCCGAGGTCACATGGTCAGTGAGAAGGAGAGCCAAGACTCCAAGTTAAGGCCTTTGCACTGGATGGCTTTCCAGAACCCCAAGGGTGGATTTCTCAGAGATTCTGGAAGGCCCTCATGGTCCAGAGTGTGTCTTGTCTCCCAAGTCATCTTCAGTTCAGTTCAGTCACTCAGTCGTGTCCAACTCTTTGTGGCCCCATGGACTGCAGCATGCCAGGTTTCTTATCGTGGCCAAAGAGAGACAAGGAAGAAGGGTCAGGAGGGAGAAATGAGAGGCAGAGACAAAGCCGGGGAAAAGGAGGAGGGACTAAAAAGGAAAAGAGAAGGGAAGACAAAAACAGAGGAACAAAGGAAAAACTGTTTCAGTAACTTGAGTACAGGTGTTGCATGGGAACCTGGGATCTCCCTGTGGACACAGGCCAGGGGTCACTACCTTTTGTAACCTTGGGAAGTAGTACACAGTAAGCACTCAATAATTGCACCTGGTACACAGTAAACACTCAGTAACTGCACCTGGTACACATTAAGCACTCAATAATTACTTGAATTTTGGATAAGAGGCACAAAGAATCTGGCTTTCATGGAAAGCCCACCCTCATTTTGTGGCTTAAATGAACTCGATTCAAGTCAACTCTTCTCCTTTCCTCTTTTTCCCTTTCATTTCTTTACTTGTCTTAATTCCTCATTTACCATTTTGGAGAGAAAACTGAAGTTTTTCAGTTGTTTTTGGGCTGTGGCAACCAGGGGGAGCCATACCCTCAGAAAAACCTTACATCCAGGTACGAGGCTCTGAGAGTGAGGTAAGATCAGTGTTTTGCTATAGTTTTCCAACTGAATTTCCTCATTTCAGATAAAATCAGATGGGAAGGAGTTTGCCACTGCTTTAGGAAGCCCTTTCTCCAGCTCTCTCAGTGGACAGACAGCTTTGGATTAGAAAGAGGCTTGTCCTACTCACACCGCTGTGAGGAAGAAGATTCCTCTGGGTTTACCTGGAAACTCAGAAAGGATAACTCCGTGGGCCTAGAATTTGGCCGAGGTCACATGGTCAGTGAGAAGGAGAGCCAAGACTCCAAGTTAAGGCCTTTGCACTGGATGGCTTTCCAGAACCCCAAGGGTGGATTTCTCAGAGATTCTGGAAGGCCCTCATGGTCCAGAGTGTGTCTTGTCTCCCAAGTCATCTTCAGTTCAGTTCAGTCACTCAGTCGTGTCCAACTCTTTGTGGCCCCATGGACTGCAGCATGCCAGGTTTCTCTGTCCATCACCAACTCCCAGAGCTTACTCAAATTCATGTCCATTGAGTCGGTGATGCCATCCAACCATCTCATCCTCTGTCGTCCCCTTCTCCTCCTGCCTTCTATCTTTCCTAGCATCAGGGTCCTTTCCAACGAGTCAGTTCTTTGCATCAGGTGGTCAAAGTATTGGAGTCATCTTCAGGCTTTAGTAACCCCACGCCCACCTCTCAGGAGATCTCGTTTAGGGGGTTCACAGGGATTCACGGTGGAGAGCTGAAACAAGTGATCTTATTCTAACTAAAGTGTGAAGGGTTAACATGATTTTATTTCCAGCAGGTGAATGTTGCAGATAATGGTCCACAACTAGGGCACAAACACTGTGGGAGGACTCATTACAAGGAGGCTGGTATTTTCCAAAATTCTAATTCTGTTTGCCTTTAGCCAAATGATATCAAGTCTCTTCTTGGGGAGTTTCAGCCAAGTCCAACCTGGGTTCAAAGCATGTCTCATTTGCAAATTATTATGGATCTGGAACATCTAAAAATAAACATTGTAGGATTTATGGCAAATTGAAAAAATCTCCTCCTTGAAAGTGATTCTCAAGTGAAACCCAGTGAGAACGATTGTTCTGGGCCATCCAGGAAATGTTGGGATTGGCGGCTGTTTCATAACCATCCTCCTTTCTTGTGAACTCTGAAACATGGTAATTTGGAAATGATACATTTGTATCAATGACTATTGCAGAACACATTTTAGACTATTGCTTTCAGTATCATGAGACATGCTGTTTAAACATTTTTATTTCACAGGTGGAGCCAGCAGTCCATACTCTGTGTCTAGCTCCATTCCCTCAGTTGCACTGTAAGGAAGTTCAAGATCTCAAGGTCAACATGTAAGAATGTTGAGAAAACACCAACAATGTCCATAAGGAAATGGTTTCTCGGGGGTCAACCCAGCCCTCAGAGGAGCAGCCAGAGAGGTTCTGAAGGAAACCCCAAAACAAGAGGTTTTGGACAGCCAACGCCACTAAGAGAAAGACAATAAAAGAGGGATTCTGACTTGGTAAACTGTTGGCCATCTGCTCAACCACTCACAGCTAGGTTGAATTATGCATTCACTCATTCAACAAATGTCTATTGACAACTACATGGCATGTGCAATCCTAGGCAGTGGGGATACAGCTGTGAACAGAGCAGACATCTCAGTAGCTACTCAGGAAAGTTGCGATGGGTGAGACCTTACAGGGTTGGGAGGAAAGGAAAAGTTAGTTACTAGCCCTCTCCTCAAGGAAGCTCCTTATTTAGTTAGAAAGCAAGATGTAAACCCAGGAGAAACTCAGCAGCACTAACCATATATGTTATTCAAAGCACCAGCAGATAAGACAGCAGACAATTAGGACTGAAGAGGTAAGGACCCTTCCTACAGTAGGAGGTGGGATTTCAGCCCAACCATAGAGCCTTGCTTTATACTACAGCCTAAATGTCTGAGAAATGGAACGATGTTACTCCATTACAAGTTTTATTGTCTTTATCTCCCAAATCTGAATACATTTCTCCACCTCCAACATCTACTATTTTTTCCTACCTGGAACTCAGCAAATGTGACCTCCTGTGTCCACACCTGCTCCCCAGCCCTCACCCCTCCACACTGTCACAGAAGGACCTCAAGGCCACTAATCAGATTCTGTCATTCCCTGCTTGAAATCCACTGGCTTCTCCCAAACTTAGACGAAAATCCCAATCCTTCACCTGGTCTTCACCTCCAGCACACGTGGGTCCTGCCTGCTTCCCTGATACCCCCACCCCCACCTCTTATCTTCACCCCAGGGTCTTTGCACTTTCTCTTCTCTCTACCTAGAACATCCTTACTTCTATTCTGCACATGGCCGGCTCCTTCTCATGATTCAGAGAAGCCTTCCCAGATCCCCACATTTAAAGAAGCCTCTCCTGATTACTCTCAATCCTGTTTTGCTTCATTTATAGGCTTTATCATCTGTTTACTTATGGATTTACTTGTGTGTTGTCTTCTCCCACACTAGAATGTAAGATACTTGAGAAAATGGAGACTTGCCTTGTCTATGCCATATCCCCAGCAGCTGGCAGGGTTCCTGAAAGATAGCAGGACCCCAGGAAACAACTATCAAAGAAATGACTTTCTCTTTAATCTCCTAATGCTGGAAGATTTTGAAGGAGAAGTGGGATAAGACACGGGGGCGCAGGGGTGGGGGTGAGCCGCACAAACACGTATGACCAGAGTGGAGATAAAGATGATGACGTAAGCCTAACCAGTTGTAGCACGGTGGGGAGGGGAGTGAGGAAGATGGCGGCTGTGCTTCACCTCCCGAAAGTGATGGAGAAGACCCAGTGGACCCAACCCCGTATGGGTCCATTAGTGACCTGATGAAGACCTCACTGGGATGACATACTGTATAGTCTGTCTACAAGGCTGAGCTAATCCTTGTTGATTAGAGACAAGGGGGTCATTAGGAGAAGTTACCCTTGGCCTAGAACTTCTTTGCTGGGCCACAGGAGCACGCATCTTTACAAGCCGCGCCCCCCTTCCAGGAGCCCAGACCCCCCACAAGGAACTCCCCCACTTGAATGGCACAGAGGCATCCATCCCATGACCATCCTTTGGGTGGCCAGTGGCCCTGGACCTCATGTACCCCTGTCTGGGAGCTGTGTTAGCTAATAATCACCGGGGACCCCCTACGGGGAGGAACTATCTTGTCCTGGGAAGGCCACCCGTGGCCCAAATGGTCTCCAGGCTTCCCCCCTGCCCTGTGACCCTGTCAGCAACTCCTCCAGGGCTGTGTTTCAGATGGGGAAACTGAGGCTCACAAAGGCCCTGTGACTTGCCCAGTTTCCCCTAGTCGGCAAGAGAAAGAGCAGAGTCGATCAAGTCTATGATCTCATTCTGTGTTCCCTCCAGTGAAATGGCATGGATCGGCCGCCTCGAATCTTCTGTTTATTTATTTGGGGGGGTGGGGGTGGGGGGATTGCAGGCACAGATGCATTAAATAAGGAGCAGACAGCAACACCTGAAATCTGTAAATTCAAGAAGAAGAGATTGGAGAAAAGCCCCTCTTCCCGGGTCCCAAGTCCGGGCCTCTAAGACAAAAAAGACTGGTGGAAGCTTCTAGAAGGGACTGAGTCTCTAAGAAAACATTGCGCAGAGAGGTTTACGGTCGCCATCTGCAGTTCCGTCTGCGGCCGCGTGGGCGCACTGTTGTGCAGCGAGTGAGCGCAGTGCGTGGGGGGCGGCGGCGGCGGGACCGCTCTGCTCAGCAGAGCCCAGCCGACAGGCGAGGGGCTACTGGCGGCCCCTTCCCCTTCTTCTGGCCCACGCCCCCAGCACTGGTCCTGCTTGCGGTATCGCCCACCGCGAGTGCCAGGCCTCCCCCTGATGGAGCCCAGATGAGGCGGGTCGGGAGGCAGATCCCCGGGGAGAGGAGCTGGAGGGAGAGACACCCCGCGGGGGGAGGGAGCTGGGCCAGGCCCAGCTTGCTCGGCGGACAGCGCGCCCTCCCCGCCTGGGGGCGTCCTGATTCCGCAGAGTCCTCAGGCTGCCTGCAAAGGCTGGGGGCAGGAAGTGCCGCCGGGGAGGTGGACATTGGGTGGGGGTCCCATGTCCCCTCCGGGCGGGCCTGGAGGGCCAGGGAGGTGCCCAACTGGGACACTGAGTACCCTGGCTGGTGTTGGGGGGGACGGAGCAGCCTGGCTCAGGAGGAAGGGGACCCCAGGAGGGGCCTTGGGAGTGAGGGCTGGGCGCCCTGGGAGAAAGTATCCACCACTTCCGCCCCTTCCCTGTGCCAGGGTCACTGGTGGGCCAGGGTGCTGGGTGGACCACAGAGACCTGGGGTCTGGACAGCGACACGAACGCACTTTTCAGCCTAGGGAAAGGGGTGTGTGTGAGAGGCAGAGGTAGGGTGTGTGTGTGCGTGTGTGTTCACAGAGGCTACGTGTAGAGCCAGACTGGGCGCAGGGAGAACAGAGCCGCTGATGGGGTTTCCAGCCCTCGAGGGAGGTGTTTCCACGGTGGTCCACAGCAACAAGCCGTGACTTTTCTTGCGGAGAGAGACAGAGAAAGAAATTGATAGAGAACACACATGCGCACACACACACGTGTTTCCCTGAGCAGAAGAGACAGAGCGACAGACAGGGGCCTTCTCACAGCCCGGAGGGTCCCGTCTGGTGGTGCCGGGCGTGGTGGGGGGAGAACGTGTGTTTCCTACCGCCCTGTGTTTCTTGGCTGCCGCAGAGGAGCCCTTTCCAGGAGGGGATGAGGGAGGGAAAGGGGGAAGAAGGGGGGCATCTCCTGCCCACATGAACACACAGAATCTTCTGCAAACTGCGAAACAGCGTGGCTTCTCAGGTGGGGCGGCCTGAGTGGTGGGGTGGGAGCCATGTGCTCAGGAGCCAGGCGATAAGGACGCCTTGTCTGTGTGCGTGTGCATGTGTGTGTGTGTGAGAGAGAGAGTTTTTTTGTATATATTGGGAGAAACAGCACGTATATTTTTCTGCTTGAACAAAATCAACAAAATCAGGAAATGGACAGAGAGTTTGTTCGTAACCACACACGTGTGAAAACACAATCACACACAGTTTTCTTCTTTCCCAGTGTGCACTCTTTCTGGCTTATCTGTGCTGTCCTGAGGAGAGGGGAATGATTTTGGCCTGATGATGAAAAGCTTTAGGGGGAAGACTTTGCCAGAAGGGAAAAAAGAACATTTTCTGCCCGGAGATGCACATGCACATATTTCTGTGAACTGAGAATTACAGTGCTGGGAATTCAGGTGGTGCACACTTAGTGAGACAACAAAGACCTTCTGCCCGTGTGTGTGTGTGTGTGTGTGTGTGTATGTTTGAAAATGAAGACCTGCCCAAGTGTGTCTGTGTGTCTGTGTCCTGACATTCTTGCTCCATAAGAAAAACATGCCGTTTTTTGGCCCTCAGGAAGAGACAGTCTAATAAAGGAATTTTTCCCCTACACACAGACACACACACACACACACAGAGTTTTCTGAATTTGAGGATGTATGTTTTTATCTGCTGTGGTCTTTATCGGGGAGGATGCATTTCTGCCCAGTGATTTTTAAAAAGTGACTTTTCAGAGTGGAAATAGAGACTTTTTTTTTTGCCTAGAGACAAGCATACATATAATTTTCTGTGAGCTGAAAAACATAATGTTTGTTTGTTTGTCTGTTCATTTTCCAGATAATACAAACATAGAGGAGAGTCACATTTCTGTGTGTGTGTGTGTGCGCGTGCATGTGTTGGGAGTATTCTTTTTCTTTGTGGAAAAAGAACATCCTTTTTTTCTGCTTGCAAGGAGTTGGCTCAGCTCAGAGAGACTTTTTCTGCTTATAGCCACATGCACACACAGCTCTCTTCTTTCTGTGTGTGTGTGAGAGAGAGACAGAGACAGAGACACGGAGTTTTTCTTTCTGGAAAAAGATATATACTTTGGGAGTTGTAAGAAGAGAGACCCCCAAAACAGTGATTTTGTGGGCACGCACGCACACACACACAACTTCCAGATACAAAAAGGCGGTGAGAGTGGGTGTGAGTTTTCTCTCCAGCACCCTTCCTTTGGGGGGTCATTTGTCTCCAGGGATAATGTACTTTCGAGAAAGCCTTCTAGAAGAAGAAGGCATTTTCCATTTGCAGACAGATTTTTTTAAGCCAAGCACGAGAAAGAAAGGGGCTTGATTTTCGAGCGCTACACTCTTAGTGGGTGGGGGACACGTTTCTACCCGAATGTGAGTGCGTGTGCATGTAGGTCTACAGAGAGGGTGACAGGGATGTGTGGGAACACACACAGTGTTCTTCCTGCTGTGAGTCTCCATGTGACTCTGTGCATGTGCGTGTGTGACAGAGAGCTCTGGACCCTGTTCTCAGTGAGCAAGAGTCTCCACGGTTTCTTGAGAACCAAGAATTCCAGAGAAAGATCTTGGTTTTTCAGGTGATGCAAACTTAGGGAGAGGAAGGGAGACGTGTGTGTGTGTGTGTGTTTTGAGAAAGATAGATTTTTCTGCCGAGAAAAAGGCAGATACATTTTCTTTTGGCAGAAGAAACAGGCCAGTAGACACATGTTGCTTCTGTACAATGAACGAGTAAGCTTTTCTCTGGTGCAAGAGTCGGGGCAGCCTTGGGGACAGGCATTCTGAGCATGAGAAATCATTTTCTGCTCGTAAACAGACACACAAAATTTTCCATGAGCTAAAAAATAGTGGTCAGGGGCTCAATGCTTAGTGAGAGGAGAGAGAAATGTGTGTGTGAGAGAGTGTGTGTTTGTGTGTGTGTGTGAGAGAGAGGTCTGCTTGCAGGAAATGGATAAATAACAGAAAGACATTTTTGTGCTGTATCCCCAGCACCCTCGCATATGCATCGCTTTTTTGCTGTGTGTGTGTGTGTGTGTTGAAAAGATAGTTGTTTTATTCTGTTTTGCTTTGTTTTCCTATCTGGCAGATCCCCGTCTTTCTTAGCCTGCAGGGAGTCTGCCCAATACCAGCAGTGTGTTTTGTGTGGCACAATCACACACATGACCTTCTCAGTGTGGAAGGGCTTGCTTTTCCAGGGGGTAGGGGGAAAGACTCACAAAGTCAGGCCTTGCTGCAGAGTAAGTGTGTGTCTGGTTGTATGTGTGCATGTGAGATGTTTTTTTCCTGTCTGGAAAATGGCACATCCCCTCCCCATCTGCAGGGAGACTCGGGTTAACAGAGAGAGGTTTCTGTTTGTTCTGTTGTGTTTGTCTGTTCCTGCACAGCACACACACACAATTTTCTTCTTGCCCAGACAGAATTTATATGTATGCTTTTTCTCTCTGGTACATATTTTCTCAAGGAAGCTAGTATCTCTGGTCAGTGAGAACTAGCTACAGGATAGACTCAGAAAAAATAATTTGTGCCTAAAATACACGCATGTGCACACACACATATGTACTTTTCAAGAAGCTGGGAGTAGAGTGTTTATTTCTTAGGTGATAAATCCCTGAAGAAGATAAGTAATTTCTGCCTGGTTTTAACAACGAATAGAGAACTTTTTTGACTAAGAGAGAGTGTATATGTGTGTGTGTGTTTTCCAGATTCTTTTGCTGGAGAGAAGACACATATAGATTTTCCTGCCTGTAGGAAATGGCAACCCACTCCAGTGTTCTTGCCTGGAGAATCCCAGGGAAGGGGGAGCCTGGTGGGCTGCCATCTGTGGGGTCGCACAGAGTCGGACACGACTGAAGCGACTTAGCAGCAGCAGCAGCAGGGAGACAGTCCGTAGATAAAGTCTCTTTGCCGATAGATGTGTTCACACATGCGTGCATGCACACACACATTTTTATTCCTGCTATGAGAATGGGACTAAGCCTTTCTCTTCCACGTGTGCTTCCTTAGTGTGAGTGTGTGTGTACCTTTAGAGACTTTTCTGAAACAGAAAGAGACTAACAGAGAGAAAGACAATTATCTTTAAAAAGAAAAAATGGGAAAAAAAAAAGAAAGAAAAAAAGGAGAGGAAAGAAGATGAAGAAAATAAGAGGGGGGCCCTTACTGGCTCCTTCCTGCAGACACATGTTACCCCACATCCTAGGAGTGGAGTGTTTTGTCAGCAAGACAGACTCAGTGAGGGAAGGGAAGACATTCTTGTGTGAGAAAGACAAAAATAGTACTTTTTCTTTGTAAAGAAAGGGCATATTTTCCCCTTCATTGTGGGGAGAGATAAATCAACCCAGAAAGACGTGTATCTGCTATACACACATCTGCATGGGCACACACATACACACACAGTTTTCTCCTGGGACAGAGAATTTATGTTTTTCTCTGTGGTATGTGTATTTTCTCAAGGCAGCCAGCATCTCTGCCCAGTGAGAATAAGCTTTAGAAGGAGACCCTGAGAATAATTTTTACCTGATACACACATATAGGCATGCACCCACACATACACACACACACACACACACACACAAATACTTTTCTGTATGCTGAAAAATAGAGTGTTTTTCTCCAAAGATATTTCCCTAAATAAGGCAAGTAATTTCTATCTAGTTTTAAATCCAATAGAGAGAACTTTCTGCCTGAGTGTGTGTGCGCATGTGTTGTGTGTGTGTGTGTGTTGGGGGGGGTATATGTGTGTGTGAGAGAGAGACAGAAAGAGAGACAGAAAGAGACAGAAAACCACTGAGACAGAGAGAGACAGAGATTTTTTTTTTCAGGAAGGAAAGAAAAATCACAGATATATATTTCAGCTTCCACAAAATAAAGACCCCATGCAGAAGCACTTCTTTAAGTATTCCTCTCTCATATGTACTTTTCTTAAGGAACAGGATGTACAGGGGTCCCCCTGCTCTGTCGGGGGTGCGGCCCAAGCCCCTCCACTCCAGGGGATGCTGCAAGCAGGAATGGTAGCGAGCCCTCTGTGTTCCTGCTTTTCCTGCACCAGTGAGTGGGCACCACGGGCATCTCAGGGCTGATGCAGGGGCAACAGGGCAGAGCAGGATCAGGACAGTGTGAAACTTCACCTGGCTCCTCAGAACAGCATAGGATGAACTTATTCACAAAGCAGAAATAGACCCACAGACATGAGAAACAAACGTATGGTTACCAAAGGGGAAAGGGGTGGGGAGGGATAAATTAACATATACATACATACAAAATAAACAAGAAACTACTTAATAACACAGGGAACTATGTTCAACATTTTGTAATAATCAATAAGGGAAACCTAGACAGCATATTTAAAAGCAGAGATATTACTTTGTCAACAAAGGTCCATATAGTCAAAGCTATGGTTTTTCCAGTAATCACGTGTGGATGTGAGAGTTGGACTATAAAGAAGGCTGAGTGCTGAATAATTGATGCTTTTGAACTGTGGTGCTGGAGAAGATTCTTGAGAGTCCCTTGGACTGCAAGAGGATCCAACCAGTCCATCCTAAAGGAAATCAAACCTGAATATTCACTGGAAGGGCTGATGCTGAAGCTGAAGCTCTAAAACTTTGGCCACCTGATGCAAAGAGCTGACTCATTAGAAAAGACTCTGATGCTGGAAAAGATTGAAGGCAGGAAGAGAACAGGATGACAAAGGATGAAATGGTTGGAAGGCATCACTGACTCAACGGACATGAGTTTGAGCAAGCTTCAGGAGATGGTGAAGGACAGGGAAGTCTGGTGTGTTGCAGTCCATGGGGTCGCAAAGAGTCAGACATGACTGAGTGACTGAATAACAACAACAAATAAGGGAAAAGAATCTGGAAAAGAATATGTAACTGAATCGCTATGCTGAGCACCTGAAACTAACACAACAGAGTCAGTCAACTATGCTTCAACAGAAAAGGTTAATCTAACCCAAAACAAACAACCAATACCTGCCCGCCCCCCCCCCCCCCCCCCCCCCTTTATACAGAGTGAAGTAAGCCAGAAAGAAAAACACCAATACAGTATACTGACACATATATATGGAATTTAGAAAGATGGCAATGATGACCTTGTATGCGAGACAGCAAAAGAGACACAGATGTATAGAATGGACTTTTGGACTCTGTGAGAGAGGGAGACGGTGGGATGATTTGGGAGAATGACATTGAAACATGTATACTATCATGTAAGAATGAAGCACCAGCCTATGTTCGATACAGGATACAGGATGCTCGGGGCTGGTACACGGGGATGATCCAGAGAGAGGAAATGGGGTGGGATGTGGGAGGGGGATTCAGGATTGGGATCTCATATACACCCATGGTGGATTCATGTCAATGTATGGCAAAACCAATACGGTATTGTAAAGTAAAATAAAATAAAAATTAAAAAAAAATATATTTTTGAGCTAAGATTCACCGTGGGTAACTGAAATCACAGGTGGGGGAGTTGAGGGGGCCCTGGCATTGTTACCTAGAGGTGAGTCTTCAGAGAAGGCTTTGGAGGGCAGGAGCATTTCACTAGGGACCCACATGGTTCCCTGTGTGCTGAAAAACAGATGCGGATGACTCTGCATTTCAGGTGGTGGATACTCAGCAAAAGAAATATAGACTATTCTGTCCTGGGAGGGTCCCTTCAACCCAGCAGTGAGACTCTTACCTATACAGACACCTGTGTGTACCCGCACCTTACCCCTGGGGCAGGCAGGATCAGATTATGTGACATTTCCTTTAAACACTGCCTTAAAAATTGGTGTCTCCTAATTGTTATGTGTAAAATAAGCTACAAGGATATACTGTACAAGGGGAATATAGCCAATAGTTTACAATAACTACAAGTGGAGTATAACCTTTTAAAATTGTGAATCAGTATCTTGTACACTATATATTACATAGTATCATACATCAACTATAATAAAAATTAAAACAGACAAAAATAAACCAAAACAGTATCAACATGCAAATCTATCCAACAACAACCAAAAAATGGCCTGTTAAACCCAGAGAGAAAAGGCAGAGGAACCAGAGATCAAATTACCAACATCCATTGGATCAAAGAAAAAGCAAGAGAATTCCAGAAAAACATTTACTTCTGCTTCATTGACTACACTAAAGCCTTTGACTGTGTGGATCACAACAAACTGTGGAAAATTCTTAGAGATGGGAATACCAGATCACCTGACCTGCCTCCTGAGAAACCTCTATGCAGGACAAGAAGCAACAGTTAAAACCAGACAGGGTACGACGGACTGGTTCCGAATTGAGAAAGGGGGAAAGGAGTACCTCAAGGCTGTATATGGTCACCCTGCTTATTTAAGTTCTATGCAGAGTACATCATTAGAATGCCAGGCTGGAGGAAGCACAAGCTGGAATCAAGATTGCCAGGAGAAATATCAATAACCTCAGATATGCAGATGATGCCTCACTTATGGCTGAAAACAAAGAGGAACAAAAGAGACTCTTAATGAAGGTGAAAGAGGAGAGTGAAAAAGCTGGCTTAAAACACAACATTCAAAAAAACTAAGATCATGGCATCTGGTCCCATCACTTCATGGCAAATAGATGGGGAAACAGTGGGAACAGTGCACAGTGGCAGACTTTATTTTCTTGGGCTTCAAAATCACTATGAATGATGACTGGAGCCATGTCATTAAAATTAAAAGACACTTTTAAATTTAAAAATTGCACTATTAAAGTATTTGAATTTTAATTAAAATTTAATGTATTTGAATTTTAGATTTTAAATTACATTTAAATAAAATTAATTAAATTTAAATTAAAATTCTTGCTCCTTGGAAGAAAAGCTATGATAAACCTAGACAGCATATTAAAAAGCAGAGATACCACTTTGTTGATAAAGTTCTCATAGTCAAAGCTATGGTTTTTCTAGTAGTCATGTTAGACCATGGATGTGAGAAGTGGACCATAAAGAAGGCTAAGCATCAAAGAACTGATGCTTTCCAATTGTGGTGTTGGAGAAGACTCTTGAGAGTCTCTTGGACAACAAGGAGATCAAACCAGTCAATCCTAAAGGAAATCAACCCTGAATATTCATTGAAAGGACTGATGCTGAAGCTGAAGCTCCCATACTTTGGTCACCTGATGCAAAGGGTAGACTCATTGGAAAAGACCCTGATGCTGGGAAAGACTGAGGGCAGGAGGAGGAGAGGGCAGCAAAAGATAGATGGTTAGATGGTATCACAAACTCAATGGACTTGAATCTCAGCAAACTCCAGGAGATATCAGAGGGCAGAGGAGCTTGGTTGGCTACAGTCCATGGAGTCACAAAGAGTTGGACACAACTTAGCAACTGAACAGGAACAACCCAGAGAGTGGGGAGGAGGGAGAGACACTCTCTGTCCAGAGAGACACTCATGTACATGCACACACACACACACACACAGAACTTTCTATAAACTGTGAAATGTGGAGTATGCATGTTTGTGGGAGAGACAGAGACATAGACTTCGTATTATGGATATAGGACAGGACTGCACTGCTCACTGCTACGTCCTGCTCCTGACAACCAAACTTCCCTTTCATGGATCAGAAATAGGCCAAAGTGCCAATATGCTGCCTGCCTCGGAAATATGTAACTGGAGCAGAGGGTCTGCCCAGGACCCCTCCTCCAGCCACGCTGGGAAGTCGGGGTGGGTCTATCCTTGAGAAGACCTGAGCAACAATGGGTGGAATTCACAGTGGAGCAGGGGCGTGGGGCTACTGGTAAGCTTGTGGTTTTCATTATCACCTTGCTGACTGATGGGATGGGGTCTGTGAACCCAGGACTAACCTCTGCCCTATGCGCTCCCCTGCCTCCCCCATCAGATGGGGATCAAGACTGCAGCTTGTCTGGCTGTGATGGGGCTGAAGAGGGGCTGCTGGGAGGATTTAACTCAGTGACTGGGCTCAGCAAATGGAGTCTTTCATCTGCATTACTATTACCAGCTGCAGAAATACTAACCATTCCCCCAAAGAGTAATTTTCCCTTCATTTTTTTGAATGTGCTAAGTCACTTTAGTCCTGTCCAACTCTTTGCAACCCTATAGCCCTCGAGGCTCCTCTGTCCATGGGATTCTCCAAGCAAGAATACTGGAGTGGGTTGCCA
Organism: Cephalophus harveyi; assembly: GCA_006410635.1. NCBI lineage: Eukaryota > Metazoa > Chordata > Mammalia > Artiodactyla > Bovidae > Cephalophus > Cephalophus harveyi. The sequence goes on along the minus strand of SJYT01048555.1, from coordinate 218,056 downwards.
TTTCCTCCTCCAGGGGATCTTCCCAGGGTCAAACCAGAGTCTTCTGTCTCCTGCATTGGCAGTCAGGTTCTTTACCACTACTGCCACCTGAGAAGTCCATTTTTGTGAATATAATCCTGATTTTGTGTGACAGTATGCCCAGTTCCATAGAAAGATGGCTGATTTAAGCCATTTCAACCTTACTCTCTATTGCCTTATTTGATGTAGAGATGGGCATATAACTTACTACTTTTAGACAATGAAATGCAAGAGGAAATCTTGGGGGGCTTCTGGAGGAGATTATCCCTCAGAATAAAGACAGAGTCCTAAAGAGAAGGTTCTTTGGCTTATATCCCCTATTTTCTTGTTTGGAATGTGATTGTATAAAGATATGATGCTTGGAGCTCTAGCAACCTCATTGTGACCGTGAAGATCACAAAGCAGAAAGATGGGAAGTGTGAGTTTTTGGTTATATTGCTGAGTTACTGCCCATCTCTTGGCTGCTATTGGTACACGATTAGTCAACCTTGCTATTTGAGTCACTTGCAGTTAGGTAATTCACCACCTGCCACCATAAGGATTTTGACCAACATATCTTTAGAATGGATTAAGCTTGCCATTCTGAAAAATTCCAGATGGATGAATGGTTTGAAACACGCAACAAACTAAAATATCTTATGTACTTTCCAGGGAAACAAACAGCCTTATGCTGACCTCTCTTTCTTTAGAAGATAAGGGTTAGAAAACAGCTGCAAATCAATTCAACTTTCCTCAAACGAACCCCGTGTTAGAAGACGTCAACTCCAAGGGCTCCTATGCTTGAGAGTCTTAGGGTGGATCATCTTGTGGCATAAACAACCTTGCTCAGGGTTGCTGGTTCCATAACAATAGTTGGCATTCAGGAAGCATTGGCTACAGCTCTTTGAATTCCAAACATTAAACCCAATTCATGGCGGACGGACACAAAGCCTCCCACAGGCACCTTGCTAACAGTACTTGGAGAGTTAACTCTCAAGTTCATGTTCAAGTCTATCTCATCCCCAAACTTGAGTCTCAACATGGCCTCCTAGGCGTTGCCCTTTGAAAAAAACTGCAAATCTTTTTCATTCCACTGCTGGTGGGGGTGGCATTTAGGAGTGGTGGGGGCCGTGTGTAGATGTGGAGGTCTCTGCAGTAGATGAGGCAGGGAGGGGGCAGGTCACAAAGAGAGAGACTAAGAAGACGGGGGCTTGGAGAGCAGGAGTACAGAACAGCAAACACGGGGCATGACCTCTGCCCTGAGAGTTGCCCTAATTGCCACTTCTCTGCTCCGACTCAACCACTGCTCCTCTGGGCATGTCTATTCCCCTTTAATCTTGTTATCCAAGTTGATCCTTTGAACAACCCTAGAGGGATGAGAGTTTGCAAATTAACAGCCCTTGGCCACATTTGGCCCACAGATGTGTTTTCTGTGGCTTGCAGAGCTCTTTTAAACTTGAATCTTGAGTGTTTCTGGTTGAAGCTTGTGCCCTTCTCTCTACAGAATCCGGGTTCCTGATTGTATCTCCCGTTTCCCAGATGAGAGAGGTGAGCCTCATCCTAGTCTTTCTTTACCCCTGGTCCCTGGCACAAAGTTAGTGTGTATGAGTGTTTCTATTTGAATGAATGAATGAATGATCCAGGTTTCTTGCTTACATCTAATTTTCGGGATAAAAGAAGACATGTCAAGAGACTCCTTCCCTGAGGCACTGTATCCAAGAGAAAGCAAGACCAGTACCTATAAAACAAGAGAGGTAGCTGGTGCTCTGTGGTGGGGTCTCACCTAGAGGAGCAGGTGGGGTTCAGGATTTGAAAGAGTGAGAGAGTGACAGATGCTGACGTGGGCAAAGGTAGCCAGGGGGAAGAGATGAGGAAACCCAGACAAATGGGCAGAGTTTGTCTAAGGGTAAAGAAGGACCTGCCTTGCACACAGTAGGTGCTCGATAAATAGAAGTTGGTTTGATCCAAAAAACCATGTGGACCTATGCCCTGGAAAATAGTTGCTGGCATCCTTTTTCAATAAATATTTTGTTGATAGATGAGTGATTGACTGGATGGATGGATAGATGGATGGAAGAATGAATGGATGGATGATGGATAAAAGAATGGAGGGAGGGAGGGAGGGATAGAGGGAGGGAGAGATGGATGGATAGATGAGTGGTGAATGAATGGATAATTAGATGGGTGGATGGATGGAGAGTTGGATAATTCCATGGATGGATGAATGGATGGGTAAGAGGACATTCCAAGTTGGTCCCAGCAAGTCATGGAACAAGTCATTAGAAGCAAAAAAAAAAAAACACAAAAAACCCTGTTACTTCTGGGTGGTCCAAAAGTGAGAGGCCATGTGACTTCCTCCCCTACCTCTGTGTCTAGATGGATGGTCTAGTGATTTATAATTCCACCCCCCGCCCCATATAAGCAAATCAGAAGATGTTGACTGTCGGCTCTCTGAGGGTACAGAGCAACCTCCAGCTGGGAGTTAGTTCCCTAGAGGACTCAGACTCAGATACTCTCTGAATTTGTCTCTTGCAAGCTCAGTAAGGGGCAGAACAGTTGGCTGGTGGCAGAGTTTCCAAAAGCCCAAGTAAGGTCACAAAGCATTAATGGACTTTATCACTTTGTCAAGAACTTAAAATTGCAGTCATTTACATGACTTCATTTTAATTGCTGTGATAAATAATTTTTACTTACTTAGGATGTATAAACCTATATATCATTTATTAACAAAAATAAGTTGCAGTAAAAATTTATGTGTTTTGCCATTGGACACATTCTGTAGTCTTTGGAAATTCTGAAACATGAACAGTCACACAAACATCAGAAGCAAACATTCATAGATGCTCCCAAGCAGTGTTTTCAGGCTTCCTCTGCACCTGGCTGCTGGTGTCTAGGAGCCACAGATAAAGAAGATCAGAGAATCAACAGCAGCCAAAACTGTTTCTTCAGGTCATTACAAAGAACCTTGCAGCTGGGTTGGAGGTGTCTTATAATTTGCCAACTTCTGCAAGCAGCCTCTCTGTGCCTCACTTCCTCACCTACAAAATGCGCTGTAATTGGATTTGCTCCTCCTGAAGGTGGTGTTTGGGTTTGCACGAAAAGGACCACAGAGGACAAATGTTCTTTCGGATGACTCAGCATTCATTTCACTTTCATATATGTATATATACTGGGGGTACTGCAATGTGTGTGGGGTGTCTTTGATCCCAGGGATCAAACCCGTGTCTGCTGCAGTGGAAGTACAGAGTTCTAACTACTGCACAGCGAGGGACTTCCCCTCCCTTTCTTCTGGTAACTGTATCCTGACGTTCCTGGAGGAATACACTCTCCTTTCTCCGTCCATGTGGTTTGAGTGGGGCTGACTGCCCTAGATCTTTAGGAAAGGGGTTATGCAACTCTGCCCTAAAGCAGCCAGCATCATTGTAACCACAGAGACTCAGATTGTCCAATCTGAGTGAATTCTGAGATTTTTGTTGGAGTGACTAGAAGACGTCCTTTCCCCCTGGGAGCTGTAGGAGCAGAGCCCTGACACCAGCACTTAGACACGCAGAGCCAAGAGATTTCTGTGTCCTGTGATGACCCCTGTGTGGCAGGATCCAGCCATACCTGAAGCTGGAATACCCCTTGCCATTTCAGATATGCCAGCCAGTGACGTCTGGTTTGGACTCAGTGAAGTGAAAGTCACTCAGTCGTGCCCAACTCTTTGCAACCCCATGGACTGTAGCCTGCCAGGCTCCTCTGTCCACTGGATTGGGCTTAAGCCATTCAAATTATTCTCTTTGTGGGTGAGTGAAAGACTCTTAATAAAAAAACTTCAAAATAACACTTAGAACTGCCAGACTCATGGTAGAATTCAGTAATTGTTAATAATTACTGTAACTGAACAAGATCTAAAAAGCAAAATTCCACCCTTAAAGTAGTGCCCTGGCCTTCTGCTCCTGGTGATCCCATGAGGAACGGGGTGCGGCCGCAAAATTTGGGGCATTTTCATCAGTTTGGAGCATGAGATAGAACAGGAAATAGATGACAATTCAAGGTCCAATAAAATCAAATACTGAACCTCAATAAATCATAAAAGTTGAATATGTTATGTCTCTCCAGAGACACAATTGTTATTATTAATAACAATGAACTGGTCCAGAGAAAGGAGATACTGGAATTGGCTGAAGTGACTGAGAAAGTTTCTTGAGGATGGTGGCTACTCAATCCTTCAGTCAACAAATATTGATTAAGCTCAGAGCATCCCACCTGGGAGGAACAGAGGAGGCGGGCTTGCCCTTTTCAGCCCAAGGCTCAGGCAGTGCCATTACTACCTTGGGGACCAGTGGGGGAAATGCTGCTGTGCCCACCTGAATCCTCCCCGCCCAAAGCCCTTATTCCAGAACATCCCAACAGAGCCTTTCTGTGAACACCGAGACTTTTCTTCCAATCAGAAGTGCTAAGGAGCTCCCATGCCCGGAAGCAGTCTTCAGCCGAAGGTGATGGGAGTCGCTGGATAAAACCCCGTTTCCTTGTCCCTCTGGAGGGACAGCTCTGAGGGCTGCTCCACACCATCTCTCAGAGGCTCACCTCTCGAGAACCGGTGCCAGTGGCTCCTGGCCTCCCCTTTCCCTCCCCATAGCCGAGACCCATCCAGGCAAGCGAGTGGCTGGAGGAGAGCTGAGAAGCATTGCTGGAGAGACAGAGATGGAGAGACATTTTGGGTGTTTCCTTCCGAGGAATTAAGGAGACTCCCTCTGTCCTCTGTCTGCACCAGCTGGGCCAACCTGCCTTGTTCTTGGCTCCTCCTGTGTCAATACAGGGAACTCTCATCTGGTGATTAACACGCCCCTGCAGTGTGTCCTGGCCACCTCCCAAAATGCTAAACTCTCTTTGGGGAAGCAGAAAGGTGCCAGGACCTTCTCCGCAGCATCCCAGGGGGCCCAGTGAGGGGGCAGTGATGGATCCAAGCTCCAGCAGCTTTTTGCTAGCCCCACTGAGGGATGGACAGCCAGGTGATGGTCTGTGTTTCCCTCCCCTGCTGGCACTCAAACACTCACCAAATGTGAGGATAATCAGGAAAAAAAGAGGGTAAAAGGGAACTGCCCAGTCGGCCAAGAAGCCAGGTGAGGTGTTTCATCAGGCT
>SJYT01048555.1:121729-212811 GCA_006410635.1 Cephalophus harveyi | reverse complement strand
ATTTAAATAACTCAGCTCATTTAAATATCCCCTGGGCTTCCCAGATCTCTCAGTTGGTAAAGAATCCACCTGCAATGCAGGAGACCCCGGTTTGACGCCTGGGTTGGGAAAATCCCCTGGAGAAGGGGAACAGCTACCCACTCCAGTATTCTGGCCTGGAGAATTCATGGACCGAATAGTCCATAGGGTCGCAAAGAGTCAGACATGACTGAGCGACTTTCACTCCATTCAGCTCATTTAAACATCCCCTTTGGTTGGATGGAATGGGTGGAGTTTGAATGTGCCTTTTCCACCAATATTGCATGCCTGGGGACAGGATTGTTGTGGGTTTGTTTGGCAACCACGTGGAGAGAGTCATTGTAGGCAGCAGAAGAGATGAGGGGCTAGACCTGGGCCAGAGTGGAGCTGCGGTCAGCTCCATGCCCTTCCCAGATGCCTGATCCACTAAGGCCATGCACGTTCCCTCTGACCCAGGGTCTCTGTCCTTTCAGCTCGATGCCTCAGTCTCCCCATCTGGGGTGTGAGGGGCTGCCCTCGGTCCAAGTTTGCTGAAGTGTGGTGGAGCAAGGACAGATCACGTAAGGAAATATTTGATTTCCTGTCTGATTCTTTGACATTTTCTAATTACATCAAGAAGAATCTCAATCTCATGTCTGCTACCCCCAAACCCTCAAAAAAGCCTCTGTTTCAAACAAAGCAGGCTTGCTCTCAGACTCTTTGGGCAGGGTCTCCAGGCAGATTTCATCATGTTTCATTTCCGTTGCCTTTCTTTTCTCAGTTCCCATCTATTTATTATGGCAAGGAAAAATGATTTTCTACTTCCAACCCTTTGTAAAGAAATCTATTAATTTTTTTTAAGGCAAACTGATTTAGAAACAAACATCAGAAAATGACATCGATGAGCACCAAAGAGAATGTGCTTATGAGAGTGGTATAATTTGCATCCAGCAAGGCTGACATGGCTAATGCATCCCCAAATGCAGGACCCGGACCACCTGCCTTCGTCCCAAATTTAGTGTCCCTGTGGCTCAGAAAACGGTTCAAAGTTTGGGACAAGCATGTGCAGCTGAAATCACCTGTTCATGATGAGTGAACACGGAGAGATTTTTAAAGAAGATTCCCCACGTGTCAAAACCTAAGGGTGGGGTCTGCTGATGAGGTTTCAGGAAGAAGGGACACAGCATGGCTGAAACAAGAGGGACCTCATAACCAGGATCTGGGCAGGCAAGCTCAGCGGTGGTCACATGGCAAGGGCAGTGGTTTCCTGGCCTTGGAGGAAAACCTGTCCATCTCTTTGGGGTTTGTCTGTAGCTGCCCTGGGAACTGGCCCCTGGCCCTCCTTCCTCTATCAAAACTGGCCCTTCTTGAAGAGGGGGTAGCCTTGGTTCCAGAGCAACCCAGAGCTGCAGACACACAAGAGCTGCAGGCAGGCAGCCTTCAGAGCAGGGAGGAGGAGGCAGAAAGGAGGCAGTGAGGCTGGCCCCGTGATGACCTCGCCAACTCCTCCCTGCAGCCCAGAGAGCCCCGGCCTCTGCTTTCATCTCATAGTTGGGGAAACAGAGGCTCAGGTGTTGAGGGGCCCCCAGGGACACAGAAAAGAGCAGAGCAGGCCGGAGCCTCGAGTCTCTTCCTGCCACACATTCCGTCCCGGTGAGGCTGGAGCAATACATCTGACAGTGAAGACCCCCATCTTCTGGTGTGAGAGGCGAGAACTGGCCCATGCTGGCATCTGAGGCCTTCAGTGGAGCAGAATGGGGGGCATGCTCACAGGTGACAGGACTTCCTGCCCGTCAGGGACTCTCTGTGCTCAGACTCTGGGTGGCAAAGCCCTATTTCTAGAAACTGAGGATGCTCCTCCACTCCCAGTCTGCCTGGTCCCTGCGGCCCACAGAGGAGGAGGCCAGGAGATCTGAGACTTCGTCCCCCACCTTCTCTACCTCCTCCTCCCTCATGTCCTTCCCTGGAGGAGGAGGGCCTGGAGCTGGGTCCAGGCAATGGCGATATGCCCTCCTAAGAGTGGGAGCAGCACAAGCTAGAGGACAGGGTAGGTGTGGCCTCGAGAGTGGGCTGAGTAGGGACACGGGATGACCATGGTGGTGGTCAGATAGGAGACAAGACCTGGCATTCAGATGGTACCCCCTCCAGCCTCTCAGAATCCACATGGATCTCCCGATCTACCCACACGTGTCGGGGACACAAGGGGCCAGACACACCCCTGCTGTGGTTGAGTCAGATTCTCAAACCCGCCTCAGTCTCTAGCCAAGCTCCTCCTGGAAGACAGTCAGATAGTGGACTATGAGGATGGACAAATACCCACACGCAGATACACAGCTCAGCCCAGCTGCCCCAAGGGCCCCTGGATGTCAGGAAAGCAATGTGACCAACCTGGATGCCCTGCCCCCTCTGGATATGGCTGACTTCTGCAATCCAGGTTCCTGGCCCATCAGCCAGTCCCTGGAGCAGGGACTCTGCTTCCTAAAAGGACTATGAGGCCCTTTACCACCTTGTACCGGGTTCTTCAATGTCAAAGACCAGTTACTCGATAGAACATTCAGCAATTAATTTGGTTTTCAAAAGGCTGGTCCATAAATCATGGAGAATGTGGTTTCTCAGAACAGTCTGTTTCTTGCCCAGGAGGAATAACAGTGCAGCCTGATTTCAGAGCTAAAGCAAGTGAGCAGGAAATTGAAGATCTGTACTTTGCCATCATCTCAGACCACTATTAACCACCCTTCGTATATCTGTATCTATATATTTTTTCTTATAAGAACAAATTATCTGCCATGGAAAGGTACACACCTAATGCTGTGATCATGGGTTGTGTCTGCCCCTCATGGGCAGCTGCGGAGAAAAGGCAGGACCAGCGGCTCTACCCCTCACCTAGACAAGTACCTCTCTGTTGAGCTTGACTATTAGCAGCTGTCTTCCCAGGGAAAGTGGCGTCCTGGGGTGTCAGAACTTGGGGCAGGGCAGGGAGGAGACCCTGGTCCACTGAGCATCCCTTCAATTTGCTCTACACGGACAGTGGGGGTACTAGGGAGCAGAGATGGGGAGCCCTGTGCCCCAAGCATCCAGCATCCTTCTTCTTGAGTGTCCCTCCCACTCACAGCTCTGTGCCAGGTTGTCCTCCTGTTGTAAACTCCTCCTCAGAGCCCTAGCCCTTCATCTGCCCCAGGAATGTCTTTCTAGCCCCGGACACAGGCCAAACCCAAAGGGCCAGCTAGAAACCCAGCCACATCCAGTTTCCAGGTCCTCAGCCCGGAATAGGGGGCCTGCAGGCCAGGAGGGGTGACAGTGATGGTGAGGAGGAGACTTGCTTCTTGGCCAGGTGGACATGTCTGTGCTCCCATCACAGGGTGACCGCTTTCTGTGGCCTGACTCCAAGTTCGCCCTGGAGCAGGCAGGGCAGATGTGACCTCCCGTTTCACAGACCAGGAGCCTGCGAATGGGCAGGACTAGCCAGAGACCACGTGGCTGAGGATGAGAAAGTCTGGGATCTCAGCTCGGCCTGACCCAGGGCTCGCCACCGCATCCCACCTGCCTGCTGCCCTCTGTACTTCCTTGTCTTGGCCACACTGGGGACACCCAGGGAGCAGAGCGGAGTGATGGAGGGCTGGAACAACCAAGGCACAGAGAACACACTGGCCGTGTCTCAACTGAGCACTGGTGCCAACACCCTGAGGAGGAGGAAAGCCCAGGGACAAAGAGACTCAGGGGCCCAGAGAACCCCGGCTCTGGCTCGGAATCGGCCAGAAGGCTGCAGCCTCCTAGGAACCTGCCAGGGCCTCTGCGTCTGACTCACCTGTCATTGTGACCTTAGCCCTTTCCTCAGCCCACCCACTCTACCATTTATAGGATCAACTGTAGATGGACTGAGTGTTTAAAACTTAACCTGCTCCTAAGCAATGCTCTCCATGAAATCCCAGGTAGGAGTAGCCAGAAACATTTCTAACACCAACTAAGATCGATAGCCCAATAGTCACGAAAACCAAAGCTCTCCACCTGAGCTCCGTCAGAAATCTCCCACAGCAGTGGGTGTGCAGATCCAAGACAAGTTGATGAAACATCGGAAACACTTGGCCCAGCACTGGTACATAGTAGGCGCTTAAAAATGGGACATCTTCCTGTGGCCTGGGTAATGTCTTCGCTGGAACTCTCTGATCTCTGCATCAGAGTATCTGCCCCATCCTCCGGACTGCCCACCTTGTCGTAAGTCCCCTGTTCCTGCATCTCTCTTGGCCAGTTGCCTTCAGCCCTGACCTGTGCGTTTCCTTGGTGGCGCTTGTGAGAGTCTGTCCTTGTGCGTTTAGCTGTGCTGGGGCCTGTTTACCACCTGTAACCACTGCATGTGTCAAGCTCCCTGAGGGCAGGGACTGTGCTGTCTTTGCCACTGATTCCTGAGCCCAAAGAACAGTGCCTGGGGGGAAGGAGCTGCTTGGTAGATATTGGGGATGGGGAGGAGAGGAGGAGGGCTGGAGAGCCAGGACGGCGGTGAGTCTTCCAGACACTGGGGGCTCCTGGTGGAGGTCGCTTAGGCTCTTTGGGGGATGCTGAGAGTCGCTCCTGTGGACTTAGAAGGAAGCCATAGTAGACAATTCAGTAAAACCACCCCGAAATACCATGAATATTTTATATTTCTGCAGATGTGGGGTCAGCTGTCTGCATTAGTCATGGATGTTAGTAATAAACAGGACCCTGCATCATTAAAAAGAGGTTAAAGGATGCTGAATGAGTTCTGCTAACTAAAGGAGGAGCCCCTGAGAAGGATCCACAGTGAGATCCACCAGGGGCAGTTAAAAGAGAGGAAGTCTGGGTGCTTAGAATGGTTTCTGTTTCCCCTTAACCGAAAGCTCACTTATCTGGAATACTGTGCCCTGCCAGGCCCGGGGCCTTGATGCCAAACTTCTAGGTGGTTTTACTGAGTTCTGACAGTCTTTGACCACACTCACTTGAACTATTGATCCAAATCAGCAGCTTCCCTTGCAGTTTATTTTTTCAATAATGTTAATTTTAGGAATTCATTAAGTGAGGCCTGACAGTGTGCTTGCTTCTAACACGTGTAATGAGCCAAGTCATGAAATCGGGTGATGTACAAACTCCAGGTAATTGGCTGAGCATCACTGACCGGCATGGCCCTCGGCCCTGGAAACACGAACCCCATCATGCGCCGAGACCTGAAATGACCCCCATGCTGCCTCAGATGCCCATTTCAGAGCCTGAGTGAAACTCTTCCCACAAGGCCAAGTGAGTCATCTTGTTTTTGAAGTTCTTGGTATTACAGAGGTAGTCAGCCCCAGACCATCATCATTCATTCCAGAGTTTAATATCCTGAGACATCAGGAAGTTTTCCACAGTATCTAAATTAAATTCTTTCTCCTAAGCCCAGATCCATTTCCTCCTGAGTAGATAGCAAATTGCCAGCCACAAGCATCATACAATAAGCAGAGATTCATAGGTTTTGTAGGATTATCTGATCCAAACCCTTCTTCCTGGAGGAAACTGCATTCGTAGGTGGGCACAGCTCTTTGCAAGACCACACAGAAAGCTGGACACAGTGCTGGTCTTAGAGTCCAAGACCTAGGCGTTCTTTACCCACCCCTGACCCAAGACCACTCCCCATCATCCCACACAAGGTGTCTGAGGAGCAGGGTAGGGTAACGCCAAAGGTGTGCTTCTTGAAAGACTTGAAGAGAGAAGCCACGGTTGCTGTTGGCTGTGAAAGTAAAAGAAAAGCTGCCCAGCCTCACTCAAGGCAGGAACAATGCAAATGAGGCACCTATCAGATTGGCGAGAGCAGTGTTTGGCAACATCCTGCCAGGACTTGGCCTAATTACACCCTGGAACACCACCACTGGCAACATCCATTCAGATGGAAGGTGGACACACCCTTTGACACGGCAACTCCCTTCTAGGAATTTGCCCCAAAGACATTCTCCCCTGCCAGAAACTACAGAGGTACCAGGAGGATGGCTGACCCTACGCAGACAGGCACCCAGCATGGCTCTGAGAGTTACGGCTCATTCACACCTCTCTGCAAGCCATCTCAAGAATGAGTCAGGTCTACCTGCATGGATTCAGAACTGTCCCCCAAGCCGCTTGTCAATTGAGTAAATCGAGGCACAGAAGAGTAGATGCAGCTGTTTGAATAAAAAGTAAAAAGAGGATGATAGGTACAAATCAGTGGCGCTAGTGGTAAAGAAACTGCCTGCCAATGCAGGAGACATAAAGACATGGCTTTGATCCCTGGGTCGGGAAGATCCCCCGGATGAGGGCATGGCCACCCACCCCAGTATTCTTGCCTGGAGAATCCCATGGACAGAGGAACCTGGCAGGCTATGGTCAAGAGGGTCCCAAAGAGTTGGACATGACTGAATGACTTGACTTAGCACATACATACATATGTGCGGAATATGCATATGCATGGCATAGCCCTGGAAGGATGTCCAAGAAATTGTGTGCTGTTGTTTGGAGGAGGGGAACTAGAGAACTGGGAAGGGGACTGGGAGGGGCTAGAAACTGATTTTCCTTCCCACCTTTTGTTCTCCTTTGGAATTTTTCAAGTGCGAGTGTCTCACCCACACATTTATGCAGGTACTGATGTTACATAACAAATTTGATCACCACCTGTAACGTCAGACTGACCTGGCTTGAGGGCCAGCTGCACTATGACACTCGCTGGAATCTGGGACTCAGTTTCCTCATCTGTAGAATGGGGACAATCCTGATCTAAGACGGAGCATGGTTTGTGTCTTCCAGGGAGGCGACAGTTTTGCTAGCTGTCCCATGGAACTCCCACGGTAGTGGGAGGAGTGTCAGTCCTGGGTTTGTTTTTAAGGGTCAGAGGAGATCAGGCAGATCTGGGCCACAGGGTGCAGGGTGTCAGTGGCTCCACAAACCTAGCCTACCCTCCCCTCACCAGCCTCCGCACTCCCCCAGGACCTCCTGTCCACACTCCACGCTCACTTGTCTCCACCTGCTCCTCCAACTCAGATCAGCTCCATCCTCCATCTCATCAAGTCATGATTCACAGCTTCCCCCAAACCCACTACATGTTAGAATCTTCTAAATCTTTATCTCATCATGCCCAAGACTCCAACATATAGGATTAGGGGTTTTCTGTCTGGAGAGAAACCTAAGGACCATCCCCTGAAGGGGGACAAGGGGTGTGCTCAGGACCTCCCAGCAAGCCGGTGCTGTTCCTCAGCACCCCTGCCCCAACTCAAAACACTGCATGCTCACTCAACCGCGTCTCCCCGACCAGGGCGGCCATGCAGTCTCTCCACACCCAGTCTTCTCGGTCACATCTGTGTGATTACATGTCTATGTCTCCCTGGATTATAAACTCCAAGAGGCCAGGGAACTGGGATTATCCACCATGACAGGGTCCCTCCCCAGCGTCTTGTGCTCATTGGAGCTCAGCCAACATCTGCTGAAGGGATGATGAGACCACATAGGAAATGTGTTCTCTCTTGAAACAATTCTCCAGAAACTGAGAGCACTTCCCCTGTCTGTCCTCTGTGGTCCAGGTGCCGGTGTCTGGCACTCACAGCTCCTAGCCGTGTCAGACTCCCCCGCCATCACCCTCCCCCCATCAGAGCCTGCAGCCCCATCAGACACACATACCAGGTTTCACCTCTGGATCGTCCCCCTGCTGTCACTCACACCCTGGACACCCCTTTCCTAGGCAACTCCGACCGGCTTTCAGGCTGCCTCCCCCTCCAGGTGGCCTTCCTGGCCTATCCAGTGAGAACACATACCCTCCCTCACCTGTGCCAACCCCAGAGACACTCAAGTCAAAAGCTGCGTTTCTCTGACCTATGCAAGCACAAGCACGTGGGTTTTGGGCAAGGCCAGGATCTCCTGCTTCCCTGCAAGGCAGGATGGGAAAGAAGGCCCTGCAAGGCTCAAACCCTGATCCTCCCGGGCTCTCGCAAGAGTTCTTCAACCACAGCTCAGCTCTCCCGCCCAGCAAGCAGCTCTTCCCACCTGGTGGTTGTGACAGTTAACTGAGGGAATGAGCTGAGCAGCGTAGTAAGCAATCAAGGATCAGCTGTCATCATCACCATCATCCCCCTCATCACCACTTTTGAATGTATTGACTCAGCTGCACACATCCTTTGTGGGAGCCCGTGAGCATGTCTGTTTTGCCGAGCTCTGCCGCTGCGCCAACAGGCCACCCCAAGCAAGGAGAAACCAGCTGACCCTTCCCTGTGCTTCAGGGTTTGCAGAGAGCAAGACATCAAAGGCCCCAGGTGGCTAAGGCTGTCTGGCAGGATGGAGCAGGCACTTGTTTGGGGTGCAGGGGGTGGCGAATTGATGTTGCTGGACAGGTGTCAATCACAGTCACCTTTCCCTGTGCCTGCCAGCATCCTGCAGGGCCAGCAGCTGCCACTGTGGTCAACACAGCCCCCTCCCATTAATATATCCACCCAGCGAAGGCATAAGTGATGGCTTATCATCCTTAGGAGTTGGCTTGGGAGACTTGGCCCTGGACCTTATGGGGCAGAGCCTGGGCAACCTGACACATGGGCCATCAAAGAAAAGAAAGAAGTCCTGGAAAACAGAGGCCCTGTCCACATGGGATCCTCAATTGCTCTGTGTGATCCTGAAACTGAGGACTTTGGAAGAACACTGTCCCAGGGGCTGCCCTGGTGGCATGTGGGCCTGTTGTCCCTCTCTTGGCCGCCTGACAGCATCTCCTTGGGGAACTTCTACTGTGTTAACTGAGAAAAGCATGCTCACAACCCTCCATTCATTCCAACTCAGAGAGACCATTGATTGATTGTTTTCCTTTTCCCACAGAGTACCCTAGGTAGAAACAACCAAGCCTAATTACAAGCTCACATTTTTTCCGCAAATTAAAGCACAGTGAGATACCATTCCACATGTATGAGAACAGCAAACATTGAAAAGCCCATCAAAACCGAGTGTCGGCAGAAATGCAGAGCAACAGGAATTCTCAGAAATGGAGGGAAACGGCTCAGCCACTCTGGGACCTTTGGACAGTTCCTGATAGAGTTTAACCAGAAGATGTCATGTGACCCATTTATTCCACTCCTAGGAATTCACCCAAAAGGAAGGAAAGCATATGTACAAATGTGTTCAGAGCAGCTTTGTGGATGCATGCATGTGTGTATGCATGCTGAGTCACTTCAGTCGTGTCCAACTCTTTGCAACTCTATGGACTGTAGCCCACCAGGTTCCTCTGTTTATAGGATTCTCCAGGCAAGAATACTGGGGTGAGCGGCCATGCCCTCCTCCAGGGGATCTTCCCAACCCAGGGATCCAATTGGGATCCCTTGTGTCTCCTGCATTAGCAGGCAGGTTCTTTAGCTTTTTGGATAACAGTCCCCAGATTGGAGACAACCCAAGTATCCCTCCATAGTAGAGAATAGTAAAGTTTGAGGTATATCCACACAATGAAATACATTCATACAAGAAAAAAATAACAAATTGCTGATATAGACAACAGCATGGCTGGTTCTCAAAAGCATTAAGCTAGGTGAGAGAGGCCAGATGTGACCATGGATATCTATGCATGTGCGCGCGCTCAGTCGTGTCTGACTCTGTGACTCCACGGACTGTAGCCTACCGGTTTCTCCGTCCATGGGGTTTTCCAGGCATGTATACTGGAGTGGATTGCCATTTCGTACTCCGGGGGGTCTTCCCAACCCAGGGATCGAACCTGTGTCTCCTGAGGTTCCTGCATTGGCAGGCGGATTTTTTACCTCTGAGCCACGTGGGAAGCCCGTAAATGTCTGTATCAGCCCAATTACATGAAGTTCATGAACAAGCAGAATTAGTCTATGGTACCAATAGTCAGAACATTGGTTGCCTTTGGGTTACCAGGGTTGAGGGGTAGATGGTTGTCACCTGGAAACAGAGAGGGGGACTCTCTGGGTAGAAGGAAATGCCTTGTATCTTCTTTTATTTTGAGGGAGTACAGTTGCATTACAATGTTGTATTAGTTTCTACTGTACAGCAAAGTGAATCAGCTATATGTATACATATATCTCTTCTTTTTGGAAAAGCTTTATGTCTTGATTGGGATGCTAGCCACACAGGTAGATTACCTAGTAGAATTTCCAGAGCTGCAGTCTTAAATGTGAGCATTTCACTGATTGTAAATATACCTCAGACCACATTTCCTAAGGCCAGATTTCTAGCCTGGCTCCTTCATCAGTGCTTTTTATCTTTGACTGGAAGTATCTCTGAACCCAAAGACCCTAGTGGTGGAGATCCTCCTGTGCTCCAAACACACGCCCTTGAAAAGCAAAGCCCTTAAGCAGTTTGGGCTTCCCTGTGGCTCAGTTGGTAAAGAATCTGCTTGCAATGTGCAAGACCTGGGTTCGATCCCTGGCTTGGAAAGATCCCCTGGAGAAGGGAAAACTATCCCACTCCAGTATTCTGGCCTGGAGAATTCCATGGACTGTATAGTCATGGGGTCACAGACAGTTGACATGATTAAGCAATTTTTTTTAAGCAGTTTGGGGCACTTAAGAATAATTCAGTGGTGTTTCGATACTGAGGTGGACACATATGGCATTGTTCTGCGTATATGAACACTTCTGGGTATTTTCTTGCCTAATAAGGAGGAGGTTACATGTGCCATTTCTTAGCCTTGGAATTCCTGTTGGGGCCATCTATCGAGGCCCAGGAAGGTCTGTGTTATCAGTGATGGAATTTTGTTTACAGGGAGCAAGGTACCCTGGAACAGCCTGATGGGCTGATGGGTAGGATCCCCTCTCAAGTGATTGATGAAATTAATGGTTTAAAGGCTCAAGAAACTGAGGTGCTGATTCTGCACCCAGCTGGGCTGGGCCTCCAGACACAGACAACCCTGGGGAGTAGTTAGATTTGGTCTTGACCTGGCCACACTTCTCTATGTTGGAACTGTTACTTATTCTTCCCCCCAACTCTTGCATCTTCCCCTTTCCAACAACTCCAAAGAAGCTCACTTGTGTAGGGAAGAGGGTCAAGGCTTCAGAGCTATCCTGCAACAACCAGCCAGGTTCACATGATAAAGAACAGCAGAGCCAGGTGACCTCTGACCCTGAAAATCCCTCCGGGAGCCTCCAGTCCCGTGTCTGCCCAGACCCTCATCCACCACCTCCCTGCATTTTGCACCGGCTGCATATCCTGGACTATTTACCATCAAAAGTGGGTGCCTCTCATGACACCTGGGAGAGTCCCCATCTCTGACACCTGATCCTAGTCAGAGACCTTCATAGCACAGAGTTCAGGGCTGAACTGATGAAGGGGAAGGAGGAGGCAGAGGATGCTCAATACTATGGTGTGAGGGACTGATTGGCCTGTGCCCCTTCGACAATCTGTTTTAGGAGTCTCCTAGGGACACACACTCTTCCGGATTCGATTTTTCTTCAATCAATTAAGGATGCTGTGTGTGAGCCTACTATGTCACCTAAAGATCAAACTCTAAATAATGTTTAGTGTCTGCCCCGGAAGCACGCTTGCTGAGCCTAGATCCCAGGCTGGAGCAGAGAGGCTGCGAAATGTCAAACGCCCGACGCAACGCAAACAACCCGGGGACCAGCTGCGTGTCAATCAATTAAAAGGATGGTGATTAGCATTTTGGTGAAGGCAGCTAGAAGGGAGACGAGACACAGAGGGGTCTTTTCTCAACTACAAGGTCATTTCGACTTCATCAATCTATCGACTGTTTTCATCCCTGGAATTAAAAAATACGATGGTTACCTGAGTAAAAAATGCGGTGGTGAGATATCATTACCACTCAAGTCTGCCTTCCTGGACGTCAACTAGGAGTGGAGTGGGCAGGTGGCTCCAAAATTTCCCTGCTTGTCCTGACTGCTGGGAAGGAAGTTTCCAGGAGGAACTTGGAGTTCTAAAGTTCTGGAACTGACAGCTTTCCCCGAGGAGGGCTGCTGGGAGGACATTTGGCTCATTATGCTGAACTTGGACAGCTGGTGTGTCCCAAGATGTGCATGGGCACGGGTGAACCCACCCTGGGACCCACAGACACCGAGGACTACTTCCTACCCCATTTCTCATTTGCTCTTTATATCCCTTTGCTTTTTGCCTTTATTTCAACCCCCTATCTCGACTTTCTCAGCCCTATGTGGGTTTTGATTATTCCCTGGTGGCTCAGATGTTACAGAATCTGCCTGCAATGCAGGAGACATGGGTTCGGTCCCTGGGTCAGGAAGATCCCCTGGAGGAGGGAATGGCAACCCACTCCTGGGAAATCCCAGGCAAGAGGAGCCTGATGGGCTACAGTCCATGAGGTTGCAAAGAATTGGACATGACTGAGTGACTAACACTTTCACTTTCACACTTTTCTTTCTTAGCCCTTTAAAAAAATTTATATGCTTTGGGGACCCTGGTGGAGCCACCCTTTGAGTGGGAAATGAACCTGCTGTGTGGACACCAAGCCCGGCTCCAGCCTCAGCTTCTATGTAAACCAGAGCTGCAGGACTAGTCCCTCCCAGCCTGTGTAGGTCAGCCCAGTCCATTGTAGGCCAGGCCAGGCCAGCCCAGCCCAGCCTCAGTCTATCTGAGCAGACTTCCCTCTTGCCATCAGCCTGGGCTGGAGCGGCCAGAGCCACGGGGGCCAACAGGAACGTGCTTGTCAAGCAACCAATGTTATGAACTGATAGAACAAGGAAATTGGATTCCTGATATTCTAAATTAAAAATTATGCTAACTTCTTTTTCCAAATGCCCACTCTAAATACAAACGTATATTAAAATGCACAGAAGGAGAAAGCAAGGGAGGGCTGTGAGCACAGTGGGACCTGTTGAAACTGGGGGCATGCGACAGCCATCCCCCCATCCTCCCACCCCCACCCCTCAGATTCCAGAAAGTCTTGGCCATGCAAATTGCTGGCACCCAAAGGAAGAGCTAATATAAACAGTAAATGAGAATCTATGACTATGATAACTTCAGCTTCTGGGGCCCTTCTCAGTTTGAGCAGAAGACACCTGCTGGGGGGCGGAACATCCAATTGGGAATTTAATGAGGCTCCAGTACCTCACTAACCAGTGCTCCCCAGGGTAGCCCCCACCGTGCCTGCAAATTCACCCGAGGGCCAGAGCAGACGGACCAGGCCTTCTGCGCACCAGGCTGCTGCTTCTTGCTCAGAAATTAGCCCAAGAGACGCCTGGGGAGCCAAAGTGATTTCTTCAATAACTGCGATTTGAATTTCTTCCCCATGTTCATGGGGGCCTTAGGTCTACATGGACCACACGTGTCAGCATCCACACCTGCCTCCTCTCTCTCTCAAGATTGGAGATGCTCGGTCCTGGCAGGTGCAGTTTTTTTCAGAGCTCCTCCCTAACCCCACCATCCCAACTGGCCTGGCTATAAAGGGGTCGGATTGATCAGTGGCCAGTTGGAAAGAGAAGCGGAAGGCCAGCCCGAGAGTAAGGGCGCAGTGCAGGAGAGGTGGGCTGGTCCTGAGCAGAGTGTCCAGGAGAAGGAGCCCAAATCTGGCCCCAAAGCACAACTTCTCTGTGTCTCCTGGTGGCCCCTCTGCTCTCAGAGTAGTAGTTGGGGGTGCACCTTTAAACTTCTGTGCAACTGTACAGAGAGGGGCACAGACTGATCCCCCAGCCCAGGACACCCGGTGACTGAGCTCTCAAGCCCCGTGTCACCACCCTGCAGTCACCACTGCCTTTGGAAGGGCAGTTATGACCCTGACTCCCACCAGCATCACCTAACCGCTTGGCACATTGTTAAGTGGAATCATTCAGAACAGACCTTTGAAATACCTGGCTCCCCTCACCCCCCGAGTCTGGGATTCATCCAGGTCACAGAGGTTGCCAATGGCAACTAGCACAGGATTCTGTCACGGGGATGGACCATGATGTGTTCATCCCACGTCTAGTGACCAGTCTTTGGGCTACGCCAGGCCTGAGCTCTTGGGGGAAAACACTTCTGTGAATACTCAATACCTGAGTTTGGGTGAACGTAGGAATTTGTACCTGGCAGTGGACTGGGGCCAGAGGCCAGGCATGCATATCACTAACGATGCAAGGCAAGCGTTCATACAGATTCTATAAACGATTCTTCTTATTCTTCACTGGATTAACCACTTTGATTTTGGGAATTGCCATGGTAGCTTTCTCTCTGGATCACAAAACATTCTCCCTCGCCATGACAGTGATTGCTGCGGCCATTGTGTTCCTCATTGTTATCGGAGTGGTGGTCTTTGATGAAGTCTGCCAAAAGTCAGAGCAGCTCCTCACTCCCAAGGTGGAAGAGTCGTGGAGGTACAGAATCACGCAGGTGGAAGTTTAAACTTATGTCACGGAGTCAGCAGCTGCCTCTCACTTTATCTGAAGCCTGGATATCTTTAGGCCTTTGGACCTTTTAAGTCTCTTGAGCATTTTAAAAGAAATAAATGTTGACTTTTTAAAAGCTTAAAAAAAAATAGAAAGGCTGTCTGGCTCTCACCATGCAGGGTCCATCCAAATGCCACGTGCCCAGAGGTACCTCCCCAGACCTCACAAGCTGACACTCCCTACCCCCTTCAGGAGGTTCCTCCTTTCCTCCTCTGCAGAGCACTTGTCAGAATTTGTAGTTGGATGTGGGTTTTTTTTGTGTGTAAATTTGTTTAAAGCCTCTCTCCCTGTGGTGCCAAGACCCCCATAAAGCAGGGAGCTGATTCTGCCTTCTTTGCACTCATCCACTCCACTGACATTTATTAAGCTCCAACTGCATGCATGGCACCTGAGATTCAGCCGTGCATGAGACGAAGTCCCTGTCTTCAGGCGTGGTGAAGCCCAATGGTGCAGGGAGATTTTAAGCAGACAATGTTGGAGTCATAGGTACTCAGAGCAGAGTGGGGGATGCGTAGAAAGAACAGGGGCCACAGAGGAGGAGTAGGAGGGATGTAGCAGCTGCAGCAAGAAGCTCAAGTGGGAGGGGGTGAGGTCAAGAGATGGGGTGGGAATGAGGATGGCAGTGGAGGAACATCAGGGGGTCTGCTCAGAGGGTGGGAGGGAACCCCAAGCCCAGCCCAGTTCTCAGGTGTTTGTTGAATAAATGAACGAATGTCCTCCTAATCGTTCATATGGCTGACACAACTTCTTAGTACTCTTCCTGTCTACCCCTTGGAGTCCTTGTCCCTTCTGGAAACTGCAGCTTCAGAAGGTCCACTGAACACATTTGCACACAGAGAGTCTCTCACTTCCCCTCCCTGACCTCACTGGACAAGACCACCCCTGCCAACACCTGGCCACGTGGAGTGGCATTTCCAGGTGGTGCTAGTGGTAAAGAACTTGCCTGCCAATGCAGGAGACCTAAGAGAACCAAGTATGATCCCTGGGTCAGGAAGATCCCCTGGAGGAGGGCATGGCAACCCACTCCAGTATTCTTGCATGGAAAATGCCACGGACAGAGGAGCCTGGTGGGCTATAGTCCATAGGGTCGCACAAAGCTGAACACGACTGAAGCGACTTAGCACATTGCAAGTAAACTCACAGGAAGCTACATTGAGGACATGGGGACAAGTAGTAACTTAGGATTCTCTGATCGTCAAGGCTGCTCTTCCATTTCTATGGAGGAAATAATGAACTTCTAAGAGGCCACCCAGGGCCCCTCAACCCTTGACACCTGTCCTTTCATCCCCATCAATTCTCACTTTCCAGAAATGCCACTGGAATGGCAGCAAAATAGACACTTCTCTTTAGAACTTAAATGGAACTCTGGATCTTCGGGGGGGATGGGGGAATGTGGGGAGCCCTGTGGGCACCAGGCCTGTAGAAATAGCCACACTTGTAGCAGCTGTTTCCATGCGAAAGAACCCCCAAGATTAAACAATGATGGCTTGTTTTGGCCGAGCAAACTTGGGAGTTGAAAGTCTCCAGATAATGTATGTGAAGTTTCACAGCTCTGAGAACAAGTACATGACCAGAGGCAGCTGAGGAAATCCAGGCAGAGGTCAGTATTCCACTTTGAGCTGTCTGCACACAGGAGGGCCAAGCGCCGGGACCAGGACGGGAGCCAGGAGAGACTGCTGTCTCCACGGTTTGGCTTTTCAACATTGGGACTGGAAACAAACTTGAGAAAGGTCAGTGAGAGATAAACAGGAATGCAGTGTGTGTGGGATTGTGGGGTCTCTCTTTTCCTTCACCCACCCATCTCTCTCTCTCTCTGTCAAGAATCAAGCCAGTGGAAAGCGTTTTGTTCATCAATGCTAAGATTCTGAATCAGCCATTTAATCATGCCATCCTCTATCCTAATAAACATTTTGTTTATCCATATATTCAATTATCCTGGCATTGACTCATTTAACCATCTTTCTGATCTTCCATCCACCCATTTGTTTATCTGTTTGCCCTTCCTTCTATCCTTCTTCTAACATCCAACCATCCATTCAAACAGAACTATCTACCCATCTGTGCATCCACCCATCCTACAAATATATCTTGCACCAACTCTGGACCAGACACTGTTCTAGGAGGGACATGCATGCTGAGTTGCTTCAGCCATGTCCAACTCTTGGCGACCCTTTGGAGTGTAGCCCACCAGGCTCCATTTTCCATGCAAGAATACTGGAGTGGGTTGCCATGCCCTCCAGGAGATCTTCCCGACCCAAGGATCAAACCCACAACTCTTATGTCTCCTGCATCGGCAGGAGGGTTCTTTACCACTAGTGCCACCTGGGAAGCCCTCTGGGAGGTACAGTGGTGAACAGTACAGACCCAGCCTTCCTGGAGCTCACTTCCTAATGATAAAATCCCACAGATACTCATTGACTGCCTAGGTTGGCCCTGAAACAGGAGAGACAGATGCGAAGTGAGCAGTTGCCCCTGACCTCTAAGAGCTGGGGTGGCTGCTGCTGCTGCTAAGTCGCTTCAGTCGTGTCCGACTCTGTGTGACCTCATAGACGGCAGCCCACCAGGCTCCGCCGTCCCTGGGATTCTCCAGGCAAGAACACTGGAGTGGGTTGTCATTTCCTTCTCCAATGTATGAAAGTGAAAGTGAAGTCGCTCAGTCGTGTCTGACTCTTAGCGACCCCATGGACTGCAGCCTACCAGGCTCCTCCGTCCATGGGACTGGGATGGGGAGACACAGAATCTAGGGGGCATCAAAGAGACCCCTGCCTCCAGCTAATAACATGTTCAGGAAAGGCTTCTCAGGAGAGATGCTCTGTAGGTTCTGGGCAGGGAGTGGAAGCAAACCCAGTAGGAAACACAGTCCGTGCATGGGCCCTGCCCTGTCTCCCCAGCATCTAGAACAACAGGGAGCATGCAGTAGGAGCCCAAGAAAACCTTGTTGAATGGATGTCTGGTGAAAGGGAGAGAGCGAGCGAGCGCTTTAGGGAACCAGAGAATCCTGTTTGGCACAGGGCCCCAGATACATTGTTAATGGAAAGGAAGGAGGTTAGAGGGTAAAACTGTTAGCCTGTCTCTACAATGAGGATGAAAACTGCCTGCCTCACAGAGTTGTGATCAGAGTTACAGTTCTCACTAGTGGCCTGGCCCAGAGTGGCACTCAGTGTTACTGTTAGTGAAAAGTGAAAGTGCAAGTCAGTCAGTCACGTCCAACTCTTTGCGACCCCATGGACTGTAGTCTGTGGAATTCTCCAGGCCAGAATACTGAAGTGGGTAGCCTTTCTCTTCTCCAGGGGATCTTCCCAACCCAGGGATTGAATTCAGGGCTCCTAAATCGCAGGCGGATTCTTTAACAGCTGAGTCACAAGGGAAGCCCAAGAATACTGGAGTGGGTAGACTATCCCCTCTCCAGAGGATTTTCCCAACCCAGGAATCGAACCGGGGTCTCCTGCATTGCAGACAGATTCTTTACCAACCAAGTAATTAAGCTCAATAACAATCATTAATAACAATAGAGCAAAACACTGATACTTGGGACTACATTATCAGCATATAGCTGTTATTATCATCATCGAATACTGTCAGCCATTACAGGGTGCTTTTCTGTATCATTTTGTAGGAGGAATTTGCTGGGGAGTCCAGAGGGGGCCCATGGCCTCATCACTTCTCTCTCCCTCCTGAGCCCTGAGAGAGAGCAGGAGCTCTCAGTGGAGGAGCCCCCCCGTGGGCTGGGGGGACTCAGGTTTTCAGGAGGTCCTGCCATGAGCCCGACCTCAGGCCATGGCAAAGGCTGCAGAAACGTGTAGGCGAGCTGGTCTCCACCTGACTGGAGCCAGGCCTTGCCCACGGCCCCATCAGTGGGGCATCCCACTCTCTAGATAATGCCATTATGGCTGTCACTCATGAATTTCACTAAAGCCTTTTGGAAATTGTTTATATTTTCAGCTGATTGACCTCTTGGGGTAATGAGTTTCCATAATGACTAATGGGTGGCCCACATGCGTCCGCCAGGCGGGGTACTGCCTGCTCGGCAAGTACTGATGGCTTTTCCTGTTTACCTCCTTCTGCAGGTGAGGGTGCAGTGTGGGAAGGGCCGGGGTCTCTGGCTTTGCCCCTGACCACCCTGTGTAATGTGAGCCTGTCCCCACTTGGGGCTGAGGGGATAGCCGAGTCTGGGTGGAAGCTTGCAGAAAGCACTCCTGGATCTAGACTGGGGGGCGCCAGGGCTCCAGGACTATCTCTGCAGCTAAGCAAGGGGGCAAGCTTGCAACGCAAGAAATTGAGGGTATAAATCAAAGTGTCAGCATCCATGCCTGGGCTTCTTTCTCTGTCTGCTGCTCCTGGCGGTGGGGGAAGAAGAGAAGAGGAAATTTACAGAGAATCCGACAGACCACCTCCAGTGGAAGTGGGTTTTAAAATAGAATGGGTCACCTCTGACTTGCAGTAAACATGTTGCCAGCCAGCATACCCCAGCTCAAAACCAGGAAGCCCCAGTCAGGCCCTCTCCCAGCCTGAAATTGGGAAGACTGGGGTCAGTTTCCAGCCTGGAACACTCTCAAGCACAGTGCCCACCAGAGGGCCAGAGGGGATGTGCTGTGCTGTGCTGTACTTAGTCGCTCAGTCATGTCCAGCTCTTTGCCACCCCATGGACTACAGCTCACCAGGCTCCTCTGTCTATGGGATTCTCCAGGCAAGAATACTGGAGTGGCTTGCCATGCCCACCTCCAGGGGGTCTTCCCAACCCAGGGATCGAACCGAGGTCTCCCCCATTGCAGGCAGATTCTTTACAGCTGAGCCACCAGGAAAGCCCAGAGGGGATAGGTGATCCTAAACTGTTTTCCACAGGCAGAGGCGAGCTGATGGGCAGCTCTTAAAAAAGGATTAAGAGCCAAGGAAGCACCCAGCAGATGTCCATGGCCTCAGAAAAACTGTCTCTTTCTGTCTTGGGAGCCACATGCCTCTCACCAGAACTGAGTTCCTAGTGCCAGTTTCAACTCCTCACTCTCAGGGGCCTTGGTCACCGACAAGGTGAGGTGGGCCCATCGACCCTGAAATCCTTTCTGCCAGAATCAGAGGCCATCGGACACCTGCTACCTCCTTTACAAATCCAGAGTTGCCTGGAGGGTGCCCCCAGGGTGGAGACCCTATTAATAGCTGTCAGGAGGACCCTCCCAGGGTGATCAAACCACTGATTGGGACCTCTGTTCCCTCCCTCGTCTGCAAAATGAGAAGCTCTAAAGAGATGAGCCCAGACTCATAAAATGTCATGGCTAAAAAAGGCCCATAATGATAACTAGGCTCTGCCCTAGGGCCTTTGAAACTCAGAGCGTGTTCATTCATTCACTCCACTGACTTTTTTGAACACCTTCTTTGCGCCAGACAAGGGGCCAGGTATGCCAATACAAGGATGAAAGGGCATGTTCTAGTGGGGCAGGAGGAACATGAGCAGATAAACAAACGGAATAAAATTCCAGGCTATGATAAGGCATGATGCTGTATGAAGGGAGACAATGTAACCTGGAGAAGTGACCACTGAGTTGAGGATTAAAGAATATGACGGATTGGCCATGGGCAGATCAGAGCATTTCAGTCAGAGGAATCAGCATGTGCAAAGGGCCTGGGGTGGGAACCTACACAGAGAGTACCACCAGCTGAACAAAGCCCGGAGTGGCTTAGGAGAGTGAAGGGGGAAGGGGAGGCATGGGTGCAGGCAGAGAGGACAGGGGAGGACCTGGGCCACTGGCTTCATTCCCAGTGAGTTGGAAGCTGCTGGTGAGTTCTAAGCCAGGGTTTATAGTTTAAGGTTCATTTTGGTAAAAAGCATGGATGTAGGAGCCAGAGAGGAACTGACCCCTGGAGATGCTAAATCATGGCTCTTGGGCAGAGCCAGGCTGTCAGTATTTCTGTAGAGTTAAGTGCTCGGGCAGAGGTGGACCACTCTGCAGGCTCTGGTCCCTCGGCGGTGGACACTAGCAAACTGAGACCCTGAAGGATCAGCAACGCTCTGAAGACAGGCCCAGGGCTGCTGGCTTCTCTGCCTTCCCTAGGCACAGAAGTGAAGCTGTGCCAACAGAAGCGAGAACTCAGATGCGAGAAACTTTCTGAGACTCTGTTAGTCATGCCTCAAGCAGAAAGGAAGAAAAGAGCTCAGAAACGAGGGAGGGGGGTCGACAAGCCACATAAAATTGGGCTTATGAAAGAAAAATCAATTTGTGCTCCTTTGCAGGAAGAGGGCTGCATGTGGCCCAAATTACTCCTCTGGGTTATTCGGTTTTGCCTTCAAATTAGAAAATTGTAGTCATTACAGCCCCAGGATTGACTGGCATGGAGGCAGCTTCAGGTCAGCATCTCTGGCTTTGTCTCTCCAGGTGCAGCGGGGAAGTGGGTCTCATTTCCTCCCTGGTAGGGTCCTCTCCAGGGTGATGAAGAAGGGAGAGCAAAGGCTGGACATCTCCAAGCGCCTGATGAAGCAGCAACAGTTCCCAGTATGCACTGAAGCCCTGGCTCCTTGGATTTGGCACATGCCGACACATTGCATACCTCCGATAGTCAAAGGGGTGCAGTCACAGCAGCCCCCCTCTGAAGCCCCTGCCCACAAGGCTGTGTGCTGTCCCCCACTCCAGCATGGCAGTAATTGCCCATTGATCATCCACAGGCTTTAACCTTAATTCCCTTAAGCCTCAGTAAATAACCCTTAATTCACAATCACCTGAAATGCTATTGATTTTTTTTTTTTAATTTAACCTGTAGTAAGTCTCCAGCCCACTGCCTCCCAGAAGGAAGTAGATGATTTCAAACCCCCTCCCCGGAGCCATTAAAACACCTCCACTCCACATCCCCACCCCCAAATAAAATCCTATCTCTCAAGCACAAAATAGATGTTTTTTTTTTTTTCCAGAAACAAACTCATTTAAGATTTCTTTAAATTCTTGTGACTCCTTTACCAACAAATGTTATATTATTGCAAGATTGTAATTCAGTTTTCTCTTTGTTAAAACTGATCTTAGAATATTCAGTCTTTTCCCTAAAATGTGGACGAAATCTTTGTTTACATTGTGGGTTGTCTGCCCAAATAGCAGAGGTCTCATATTTCTTCCAAATAACTTGTGCTTTGTGCTAACGTTGGCGTGTTTTGGTCATTATTTATTGTAGTTCAATGACCTTTTAAATTCCTAACAGCTCCAAGAACAAAGACAAGGGGCTAGGGTGTGTTAGTTTTGCAATTTGTTATTAATTTGCAGTCCTTGGATGTGAGCAGCTACCTTCCCTCTGGTGTGAGGGGGGCCTCATTTTTATTCAGTTGCTAAGTCATGTCCGACTCTTTGTGACCCCCTATGGACTGCAGCACGCCAGGTTTCTCTGTCCTCCACTATCTTCCGGAGTTTGTTCAAAATCATGTCCACTGAGTCAATGATGCCATCTAATCATCTCATTTTCTGCCATCCTTTATCCTTTGCCGTCAATATTTCCCAGCATCAGTCTTTTCCAATGAGTCGGCTCTTTGCATCAGGTGGCCAAAGTATTGGAGCTTCAGCTTCAGTTCTTTCAATGAATAGTCCGGGTTGACTTCCTTTAGGACTGACTGGTTTGATCTCCTTGCAGTCCAACCCCCATCCTGTGTGAGGTGGGTTTCCGTTTGCCAGCGGTTCTCCCCTGACCCTGACTGTCCCTGGTCACTTTTGCCCACCCTATTAGACTAGAGACATGTGTCAAAGAGCCCCTTGTCCATGACACTCCACCTGTTCAGGTACATTAAGGCCATGCCCAGACAGGAAGACACTTGCACCACACTGATTTTTTCCCTAAAGCTCTGTTCTTTGCATATCATCTTTAGAGGAGATAAATTGATAACAAGACTTTTTTTTAACCACAAACTGTGTTTGTTGTTCAAGCGCTAAATTCATCCACCAATTTTTTTTTAACCACAAACTGTGTTTGTTGTTCAAGCGCTAAATTCATCCACTAGTCAAGTTCCCACATATTAATCATGTTCCCAACTGGAAGGGGGGTGTATATTGGAATGCCTAGAGGGGCAGGTGGAGTGTGCAGGCATCTGAATTTGATATTGCTTGGCTTGGCCACTTACTAGTTCTGTCATCTTCGACAAGTCCCTTTAGCCTCTCTATAGTGTGGTTTCCTCATCTATGAAAAGGATATCAGAGTGACAAAACTGAATAGAACCACACACACACACACACACACACACATGGTGCATGAAAAAGCAGTGATTTCTGAATAAGGGCTGCAGATTCAACCAGTGTCAAGATTCCTGCTTTCAATACTATACTGTGGTCACGTAAGATACCACCCATTGGGGGGAAGCTGGGTGAAGGGTACATGAGACCCCTCTGGTTCTTTGTTTGCAGTTTCCTGTCTATTTCAAAATTTAAAAGTTGCTTTTCATAAGCAACGAGGTCCTCTTGTTTAGCGCATGGAGCTATATTCAATACCCTGTAATAAACCATAACAGAAAAAATATGAAAAAGAATATATATTTGTATAACTGAATCACTTTGCTGTAAGCAGAAATTAACACAACATCGGAAATCAACTATACTCAATAAAATAAAAAATTTTAAAAAAAGATCGTTTTCCTAAGGACATAACAGCATAGATTTCACCAGAGTTGGATGGGATTCAGAGAACTAAGTCCATGCAGAGTGCTGAGTGCCAAGCCTGGCATTAGTATGTGTTTAATAAATGGGATTTATTTTTGACCTACCAGTCTATGCATTTCAACCACTGGCGGCTCCTTTTCCCATTAGGAGTGCCCAGAAAATCAGAACAGTTTGTTGAAAGGGTGTCTGCCCTGCTTGGCAAAAGTGAAACTATTCCTTTTGTGGATTCATTTATAGTCAAGGTTAATTGTTGCTAATTAGCCAACAGGTGTCAAAACACCAGCTCAATTAGATGTGCTGGTTGTTCATTGGCTTCTACAAGTGAGCAGGGAGCAAGCAGAGCCCTGGGGAGTTAGGGGTCAGCAAATCAAGACAAATAAAGTATGAGTAAGGTACGGAGGACCTTGGCTGCTGGCTGTGTGATACTTGCTGTCCCTCCTACCCTGTAGGAAATCAGGTCTCCTCCAGCCCTTTGCAAAGCAAAGTCCATCTCAGATAGAAATAAAGGTCTGCCCTCATTTCTGCTCTTAAGTACTAGACATCACCTTCTGCAGACACCAATAGCTCTGCTCCTTACCTCTGATAAAGACAAGCCCCTGCTGCTCCTTTTTAAGCCCTTCGGTTGTTCACACTGACAGGCAGCTGAAGTGCCACAGGCAAAGCTGCACCCAGATTCACACTCACATCCCATCATTGCTGTGTGACCTTGTGCAGCTTCCTTAACCTCTCTGGGCCTAAACTTTCTCTTACAGACTGTCCATTAAAAACACTTTGATGTTAACACAAGGGAAAACTGGCTCAGGGGGCCTATAGGAATACTATTTTTGCCACTCTTTTCCAAGTCTTAACTGATCTAAAAATTAAAAGTAAAAAAATATTTAACCTGAGCACTAATCCGAGCACTAACTTCCCAGGTCGTCTGAGGACTGAAGATGACAAATGTGAAGTTGCTTGGCATGTACTCGGCAATCGCTAGCTTTTATGCAGAAGAAAGAAACAGCCCAAACATCGCTTCATCTTTTTTTTCCCCTCTACCCCCTGCTGTACTCTGTTTCAGATTAGGAAAACAGATTGATCCAGCTCTAAAGGGGTGATGTAAATTAAAGAAGCTGATGGTGTACGAAAGCACAGTGGTGATTCCCTGAAGGGAGGCATGTTTCTTCCCCTTGGAGTTACAATCACAACCTTAAAAACAAATTCCTGGGGCCACCAGCTGAACGCACTGCTACTTCTCCCAAATGAGGGATTTAGGGCCACCTTCTCCCCAGGGCCATGCCAGGCAGGAGATATGGGGGAGGCTGGCATTAGACCCACCTGGTGAGACTAGGAGGAGGCTGAGCATCTTCCCGTGGCTGATCTCCTAGGCACTCCTGGCAAGTTTAACACTCTGTGTCGTTCTGGATCCTGGGGACAGGTGAAAAATGCCCTGTATCATTTCCGCTATTAAAGCAGGAGGGGTCCCTGATTATACTTACAGGGAGAGTTGGCAGGGGGAAGGCAATTCAATTAAACCAAAGGCAGGACGCAGGGGAAGTTTGGAAAGAGGGTTGATGGCTGAAATGCTTCATCCACACACAATTCCGTCCCCACCTGGAGGCCGCAGAGAAGCCACGTCCTGCCCAAGATTTACAGCCCAGAGTGTTGCCTCCACAGGGTAATAAACTGTGTCTTCTAATCGATGCTGGCGCTGGCTGCTGTCTGCAGCCTGGCTGCCCATTTAGCAAAATCACTGAGTAATGGAAAACGCAATCAAGTTGCATAATGAGTCTGGGTAATTAGATGGACCGGGCCGAATGGCCCAGCTAAATATATTCAGGCCAGCGTATTAATTAAAAGGTTGACACTACAAGCGCCGCCCGAAGTGCCCCATTAATTATTCTTTGAATCCAAAGGTCAGAAGTAGTGGGAGAATTACAGGACGTCGATCACATTGCTCAACGCCGGGCCTTTGCGATGAGCATCCACCATCCACTGCGGCGTGGCCTGGACTGACCTGTGGCTCCCGAGGAGGTGGGCTGCCAGCTCATCCCTGTCATCTGGGCACCCTCACTGCCAGATCCGGTCGGGGGAGTGGGGGTGAAGGGCCAGCACCTGCCGGAAGCACTGACCCAGTTCAGCCCCCACGTGGGCCCGGGGCCACAGTCACCCAGAAGCCGAGTCCCCTGCATGGGTCCAGGGAGGACTCACCCCATTAAGCCCCTCATCTGTGAGCTCCACAGGCACACAGGTGAAGGGACTTGCCCAGAGTCAGCAGGTGAGGATTCAAACACAGGATGGCTGTCTCCACAGCCATACATTGGTGCCAAGTCACTTCAGTCCTGTCTGACTTACTGCAACCCGATAGACTATACCCCACCAGGCTCCTCTATCCATGCATGAGACTCTTCAGGCAAGAATACTGGAGTGGGTTGCCATGCCCTCCTGCAGGGGATCTTCCCAACTCAGGGATTGAAACTGCGTTTCCTGTGTCTCTTGCACCGCGTGCAGATTCTTTACCGCTGAGCCACTGGGGAAGCCCCCACAGCGATAACGTGGTTCTTCTTTCATATAAGAAAAAAACAGGAATTTTGTGCTCAAAGAAAAAAGCAGAATTTTGTGCTCAAAGTAAAAAATGGAGCTGGGAACCTGATAAGCTGGGTGACCTTGGGCAAGTCACTTTGCCTCACTAGGCCCCTATTCGCCTGAAAATGAACTGACCACCTCATCTCCGGGACTTGAAATCACTTCACAGAGGAGTGGACCATCAGGAGGGATGGCCCCACTTAGTGGCTGCCCATGCGGCTTCAAAACACTCCTCAAAGTAAGTACAAGGGCTCAGTCCATGTCAGCTGGAAGAGCAGCGGGTTCTAGAGTCTTCCATCTCTACCATGCTATGTCTCCCAAGCCTGGAGGGTCAGGTGGAAGGACTGTGTCTAAGACTCTGGTGAAAACCAAAACCTGTGCCAAGAGTCAAGGATGAGCTATCTCTTCAGATGGGTAAGCAATATGGCAATATCCATCAGAATTAATGACTTAGCCTGTCTGAACTGGGGACTCCACCTCCAGGAAGGACTCCCCTCCACCCTTCCTATTCATTGGTTTACGCGTCTAAGAAGCAAGGGGCTGCCAAAGCAGAATTTCTCACAACCCCCACTGCCAGCTCCGTAGGGCCCTGAGAACAAGCGGGTGTCACATCATGAGAACCCCACAGTCAGCCAACAAGGAGGCTCATCTGTATTCCTTCACTCTTCCCAAATATTAACTGGGGGCTACTTGGAGCCAGGTGCTGAGCTAGTGAGCAAGGTAGGGCCTCCCCACCTCTGGGCTAATATGGGAAGAAGTCCCAGTAGATTCAGAGGAGAAAAAGCTAGTGGGAACCAGCACACAAGCAGTTCCACAGTAGCTGTTAAAATATAAGATACATCCACACAGGTGAATAGATATGGAAGACTTTCAGAAAATGTAATGTCAGGGTGAAGAAAGGGGGCACATTTTTTCTTTTTATCGTATTTCCTCCCATCATGATTAATTCGTTTTTGTACTGTCACAAACACGTATTTTATAATCCTTTGAAAAACAGTTTGAATTTTAAAACTTCCATGACCAGCTCAGAAGTCTGTGGATGAGACAGAATTCCTCCTCCCTCCCGGAATGCGCCCCCACCCCACCCCCTGGGCTCTGAGTGAACCGCACACACATCAGAGTTCAGAAGCCATCAACCCCCAGGAGGGGGCAGCCAGGCGGTGTTCTGAGCCCGGCTGGCCCTTGAAACCGCCTGTTTATTTAACTGATGGCGGCTGTCTTCATTCAAATGATGTCCTCCCCATAAGCAATGAATGCCCCGAATCTGTCACTGTGACAAAGTGCACCTGTGTGTATCCTTCTGCCACCAAGCTGAGAGTTTAAGATTTTGTACATTAATTTTAAACACCTTTTTTAAAATGGATCTTCAGTGAGGACACCCAGGGGACATCACATAGGGTCTCCTCACTTCTTCCCTCTCCCAGGATTCAGCTGGAGGCGGTGGAGACACACAGAGGAGCCCCGCTGTTGGAACAAAGGTCATGTTCCCCCCAAGCTGCGGCCAGTGGGCAGAGAGAGGCAGGTGACTTTCTAACAGTGAGGGGCCACCCCGGCTTGTGCCCAGATGCATGTGCCTCCAGTCTGAACATCCCACTGTCCTCGGAAAGCGCCCAAACCTTGCTGAGGCCCCTGGGCTGCCTTCTCCCCTCATTTAGCCTGCGCTGGCCGCATGAGCACCATCTCTACTCCTGGTCTTAACCTCTCAACAAATGTTCACCAGGCAAACTAATTTATTCTGTTTCCATGAGGCTCTGACACATCCTGTTTTGTTCAGCCACTCAGTCATGTCTGACTCTTTGCGACCCCGTGGCCTGCAGCATACCAGCCCTCCCTGTCCTTCACTATCTCCCAGTTTTCTCAGACTCGTGTCCATTGAGAGGGTTGGATGGCACCTCATCATCTGTAAGGAAGGACAGACTGATCCTGTTGTGTCAGCTCATTCATTCATTCTCAGCCTGTATGAAGCTCCTGCTGTGGGCCAAGTACTACGCTGGGTCTGGGGACCAGGCGATGAACCATCACACGGGAAAGCCCGTGCACAGGAAAGAGGCAGTCTTCCCCGGTCTGGTGGGTACTGAGGAATGGACGCCCCCTCCACTACTGCCCCCACGGTGCTGGAAACCAAACGGGGCTCAGGACATGTAAACGGGTCAGATTTGAAAGCAAGGGGAGACAGCCAGGGTGCCCACGGAGTTTCTCTGGTTTCTGGGGGCTGGAGCTGCACCGACCTCGGTGGTGTTTCTGTCACTGTGTCCCGTGCACCTTGGCTCACGCTGAGTGGAGCTCATCCTGAGACCCTTCCCCACCCACTGCCTGCACAGGCTCCCTGCAGCCCTTGAACTCCCTGCTGCCTTACTACCTGATTCCCCCAGCGGGGACGGGACAGCTCCCGCATTCGAGCATGGCTGGCTGCCCCCAAGCCCTGTTTGTGCTGAGTCCCCGCTGGTTGCTGGTCAGCCCAGCAACCGACGTGGCCAGTTCCAGCTCTGCCTCCATGACCCCAAGGAGGAAACCAAGACTCGAAGAGGCTGAGGAACAGCCAAGGCCACGTGGCCACTGAGCAGCACATCTGGGATTTAACAGTCACGTCCGACCTGAACGCCGATGGCCTTGACCATCCTGCCTTCCCTGTGAATGGGGGCGGGAATATGCTGGGCTGCTGCGTTTGGAGGCCAGGGCTTCATACAATCAGGCTCCCTTTCAGCTTCCTTCCTTCTATCTGAGGTCCAGCCTGCATCCGGTCAGCATGAAATACACCACAGATGACCTCGTCCCCGTATCCGGCCAGGATGTGGCCTTGGGGCAGTGCCCAGAGGGGGTCCAAGGCTGGGCCACAGAGAAACCCCCAACAGCAGGTTTCCCAGGTTTTCCCAGAATTGCAGCTCAAGCCCACATGAGAGCCCACCCGGTGGAGGCAGGGGCCCCCTCCATGTCTGGAGAGAACTCCTGGTGTTTCATCTCAGTCTTCTGTTTCTCAGAGGGCGGGTGCTGTGAGCAGGTGGGGACAGGGAGACAGACGTGGAGAAAGAGGGGGTAGCTGTCCTGGGGACAATGGTGAGCACAGCAAAGAAGCCTGGCCCCGATTTCCATGGAGCTAAGTGGGGTGGGGGAGGTGTGCAGAGGTCAGGAAGGCCAGACAACACTTCCCTTCTACTGTCCTGGACTCCAGGAGCCTCTCAGCACACGTCCCTGTGGTTCCCTTGGGGCCATGCCCGAGGCCCTGCATCCCAGTGATAAGTCCATGATAATGGGGGCTCCCCTGAGGCCCACTTTCCCCTTCCCTGTGTGCACTGTTAATAATAACACTGAGGATATTCAAAATAGCCGCTTCCTGAGTCCTGGCCATGATTCCACCAGACACTCTGGGAGAGGCGCTGTAGTCACACCCATTTTTCAGGTGCATAAACTGAGGCTCCAGGAGTCCAGCAGCCTGCTGTCCAAGGTCATCCAGCT
This sequence comes from Cephalophus harveyi, assembly GCA_006410635.1. Classification (NCBI taxonomy): domain Eukaryota; kingdom Metazoa; phylum Chordata; class Mammalia; order Artiodactyla; family Bovidae; genus Cephalophus; species Cephalophus harveyi. Next base: position 183,860 of record SJYT01048555.1, on the reverse strand, counting down.
GGGGCAGCAAGACTGAGCCTGTGATGCTGCCTATTGTTTGCTTCACCAGTCAACTCAGTGATTAGACCTGCTGTGGACGAATCTCTCCACTTAGAAAGGATGCTCAGATAGGCCTGCCTCCCTAGTGAGAGCAGACTCACCCGAACCAAAGACCCCAGGCCCGTGATGCTGAGCAGTCTGTTGTTCACTCAGTCATGTCTGACTCTCTGCAACCCTATGGGCTGCAGCATGCCAGACTTCCCTGTCCTTCACCATCTCCCAGAGCTCGCTCAAACTCATGTCCACTGAGTCGGTGATGCCTTCCAACCATCTCATCCTCTGTCATCCCCTTCTCCTCCTGCCCTCAATCTTTCCCAGCATCAGGGTCTTTACCAATGAGTTGGCTGTTCGTATCAGGTAGCCAAAGTATTGGAGCTTCAGCTTCAGCTTGGCAGTTACAAAAGCCCAAACTCAAACTGTTTATATCCGATCTCAGCTTTATTACCATACATTGTACATTACATACAAATGTAATACCATACATTTGTATAACTATACTTCATTGAAGGGGATCACAGCAAACTGTGGAAAATTCTTAAAGAGATGAGAATACCAGACCACCTGACCTGCCTCCTGAAAAATCTGTATGCAGGTCAAGAAGAAACAGTTAGAACTGCACATGGAACAACAGACTGGTTCCAAACTAGGAAAGGAGTACGTCAAGGCTGTATATTGTCACCCTGCATATTTAACTTACATGCAGAGTAGTACATCATGAGAAATGCTGGACTTGCTGAAGCACAAGCTGAAATCAAGATTGCCGGCAGAAATATCAATAACCTCAGATATGCAGATGACACCATCCTTACGGCAGAAAGTGAAGAAGAACTAAAGAGCCTCTTGATGAAAGTGCAAAAGGATAGTGGAAAAGTTGGCTTAAAACTCAACATTCAGGAAACTAAGATCATGGCATCTGGTCCCATTTCTTCATGGCAAATAGATGGGGAAACAGTGGCAACAGTGACAGACTTTACTTTGGGGGACTCCAAGTCACTGCAGAAGGTCACCAAGGCCATGAAATTAAAAGATGTTTGCTACTTGGAAGAAAAGTTATGACCAACCTAGACAGCATATTAAAAAGCAGAGACATTACTTTGCCGACAAAGGTCTGTCTAGTCAAAGCTTTGATTTTTTTCAGCAGTTGTGTATGATGTGAGAGTTGGACTATAAAGAAAGCTGAGCACCGAAGGACTGATGCTTTTGAACTGTGGTGTTGGAGAAGACTCTTGAGAGTCCCTTGGACTGCAAGGAGATCCAACCAGTCCATCCTAAAGGAAATCAATCCTGAATATTCATTGGAAGGACTGATGCTGAAGCTGAAACTCCAATACTTTGGCCACCTGATGTGAAGAACTGACTCATTTGAAAAGATCCTGATTCTGGGAAGGATTGAAGGCTGGAGAAGGGGACAACAGAGGATGAGATGGTTGAATGGCACCATCGACTCAATGGACATCAGTTTGAGTAAGCTCAAACTGGGAATGGGGAAGCCTGGCGTGCTGCAGTCCATGCGGTCACAAAGAGTTGGACATGACTGACCGACTAAACTGAACTGAACTGAAGGGGAAGTGGCTTTTATCACAAAAGGCATACTTCTGATTTTGCTTTTTCATTTAAAAAGTTCCATTTAAAAAGCAAAATTAAAGGCCTAAGGGGACAGCGAAAGGGGCACTTTGGCTGAGGCAGGAAGAGCCAGCCAGCTGAGGGTGCTGGGGAGAGCACGTCAGGCAGAGGGCACAGCCGTGACTCTCACGTGGGCCAGCAGGGCTCTGGCTAAGGACGCAGGGACCACCAGTCTCTGCTCTGTGCAGACAGAATGAAACGAATGGTCGTAGCAGTGGCCATCTGGGGTCAGCGAAGTCTACTGCAGATGACTACTTAAAGAAATGACCGACTAACACTGTCTGGGGAGGCCAAACCCCATGAGGAGCAGAGAACAGGGTTACCCACGGAGACCCCCAGAACCATCATTGAAAAAACAGAACCAGCCAGAATCCAGCGGGCCAGAGTGAAGGGCAGAGGGCAGCGTGCTCCACAAGAAGGGAAGGAGCCCCACCATCTCCTGGGAACAAATTACTAATGACCCAGATCCTTCCAGTGGCACCAGGCCTGGATTCCTTGAACGATTCAGTGCTGAGTTGGGTTGAGGCTCAGGTGGATGAACACCACCCGCCCGCCCTGGGAGGAGGCGCACAGCATCCGCCCATCCTCATGTGAAGGGTTTTAAGACAAAAGTGGCACAGTTGCTGCCACACTCCACCAGGGAAAGCAAGTTTCAACCACTCTAAGCCCTCCAAGGGATTATGAAATGCCACCGTGGTTCCAGAGGGAGAGAAAGCCATTTTTCTGTTTGTTTCTTTTTCGCTCCTCAAACTTCGCTTCACTTGCTAAGGCTTGCACAACAGTCTCCTGCTGGCAGCTAGGGTACCAACTCAGCAAGCTGGCACACATGCCTCACCCACCCCAACATGCTTCTCCCACTTGTCTCGCTCTGCCCCTGCACTACCCTGCCCGCAGGAGAATGGGCCCTCCCTCCCCTGCGTCCCCATGACCTGTTACCACCCTTCATATGACTGAGCTGAAAAAGAGGTATTGATTTGATTGTCCTTTCCCACCATGATTAGCAACGGACCTCTCAAAGGATCACCACTGTATTCCTAAGGGCTTCGTGTGAAGATCACATCATGGAGGTACTCGGTGGTACTGGATGGGTAGATCAAAGGAAGGAAGCAAGGAAGACTTGCTGATAATTAAAGCAGCGTCATCAAATTTTAGTGTACAGACGCCTCATCTCCAACATGGATTTAGTCAGATGTCCCTGGTGGTCCAATGGCCATGACTCCACTCTTCCAATGCAGTGGATGCAGGTTCAATCCCTGGTCAGGGAACTAAGATCTCACATGCCGTAGGGCAAGGCCAATAAATAAATAAAATGAAAATCCTGCCTCTGAGTCAGGGGCATTGTTGCCTCCAGTGTACTGATGAGAGTGCTGAGGCTTCAAGAACCCGGGATGCATCAGGAGAGAGCACACAGCTAGTGATGAGACACGCTCAGTTCTTGTGCCCTGACGCTCAAGTCTAGGTGGGGAGGGAGGTGGGCTCCTGGCTAATTTGTTCTCTGGCTGCCACTGGGTAAAGATATGGGAGAAGCAGAGCAGAAGGCAAGGAAAGGGTTAAGGAGGCGCTAGTAATTGGCGAAGTAAAGAACCCACCTGCCAGTGCAGGAGACATAGCAGACGCGGGTTGGCTCCCTGAGTCAGAAAGATCCCCTGAAGAAGGGAATGGCAGCCACACCAGTATTCTTACCTGGAGAATCCCATAGACAGAGGAGACTGGTGGGCTACAGTCCTTGGGGTTGCAAGAGTCAGACATGACTGAAGTGACTTAGCATGCACGGACAGGTTACTCAGATAGCTGTAGAATGGTGTCCTGGCCCAGTCAATCTGTCAACACTATCACCCCTTGGAAGGGCAGGTGGTGAGGAGGAATTCCTATAAAGGATCTGAGGGCTGCTCTGAACTTGCCCCAAGTCGTCTCATCTTAGCTGACATCTTTAAGAGCCAGATTGTCTTCTGGGTGTCCTGCTGAAGCACAGACCCATAGCTTTTCTGATACATTAAATGGTTCCCCCATTAAAGATGTCAATTTGGCTATAGATCTTCAGGGGAGAAAAGGAGAGGCGCCTGATGCCATCTGTACAGTGAGTGACAAATGGCCCAGCGCCTTGGGCAGGCCACATTAAATGTTCATGTCATCATGCCTACTTTTTGTTCCTTACATATTTGTTTAGATTACAACATAATCCCTGGAAAAGGTAAAAGGCCGTTACCGAATACATGTTTAAGATCCATTAGGAAAACCCTGCCGTATTCAAATGGAAAAATAGAATCTCAGTGAGTGACCTGCTTACCTATGTTTATTTTATCTTGGTGTCCTAGGGTGTCAGTGTTGGTAGCTGCCTGGATGGCCCTTTCCCTGTGTTTTACAGAGGAGGAAGCTGATGCTTTCTGGACAGTAGATTTGTCACTGTTAGGTGGCATAAGCAAAGAGGGGAGGGAGGTGAAAGTGATCCTTGAAGTAGTGGGTTATACTTGGAGATACAATAGGAAATTTCAGTAAACAGCTACCCTAGTTTTTCTAGCAGCTCAGCCACTGTCCATCAAGAGCCTGACACATAACAGGTATGTGCTAAGTGCTGGGAGGAAGGAGGTTTGGTGTTTGAAAGGCCTAATGTAACCTCTGTCCATAATCTGTCCTTTGGTTTTCAAGGTCAAGTGTTACTATCTTCCTTTTACCACAAGGAAAATGAGGCTCTGAAAACTTAAGTGACAACTGCCAAGAGGCAGGAGGAAACCTGACCTGAAGTCCATGCTCGTGACTTTGATGCCACACTTTTGTACAGGCCTGTCCATCTTTCTGGACACCATTCTCTTGCTTCTCTGCCTCGTGGGTAAGCAGAGTTATTATCTCACATTACAGTGGAAAAGTCAGGACTCATGGAAGTCCTGAGGGTGGCAGTGGGTCCAGGCCAGGATTCAGGACTCACCTGCCCACATTCCCCCAGACTCCCCTTTGCTTGGCAGAGCCTTGATTTCCAGGGGCCATGTGGACACAGGAAAGCATTCACACCCATTGCCCTCAGTTGCACCTTCTAGAACTGTGAGCTCCTCCCAGCCACGTGCTTCACCAAATGAGTTTTGCTGTTACTCCAATTAGTGCTGCTTTTGGAATCATTGTCTGTGTTGTGTTTCTCTCGCCTCAGTGCAGCCCAATATGTTCATTTCTATGAGCCAGGAGCCCCCACACGGTGCTAAGAAACAGAGTCTGAGCTACAAACATGCCTGATGTTCTCTCACTGCTCAGCCTGGGAGACAAGGGCCACTGCAGAGACTCCAGGCCACGAGCAGTCAAGACATGATGCTGCTTCTTCCTCTGGTAAGTTTTTTTAGGTTATCGAAACAAACCTCCTACTGACTCAGGTTCTGTTATTACAGGGACTGGCTCCACTGGAGCTGGAGACTACACTCTGGACCCAGCATCCACCAGTTGTGTGATTATGGGTTGTCACACAGTGACAGTGGTCTCCTCTGTTTCCTGTACATCAGATAGTATTTGCTGCAAAACAAACAAGCCCCAGACTTGCTCCCTCTGCGTCTACTTCCTCTCCTCATCTTCCAGGAACACTGTGTCCCTAAATATGAGTATGCATCTGGGCCTAAAGGTGGCCAGTGCCAGGAGGTCCTGGGGTTTGCCTTTACCCGATTGGTGGGCTACCAGTGGGCACTGAATTGCTCTCAACTTTCCATTATTCATTGGGCCTGGGATGGGCAACCTTGGGCATATATGCCTGCACTTCTGAGGGGTTTCTTCCTGGAGGTGAACCACCAGATCCAAGAATACACCAACTTCACGTCTTGGCCCCAGCCATTGATGACCCTCCAGAAAGGAGGCCATCACTCTGGCTTCTCCCAGCTGTGTATCAAGGTGTCTACCTCCTCACACTCTTTCTTAGAGCATGCAGGCAACCTTCAAGACCCCTGGGACTTTGCCCCATGCCTGACCTTTTGAACAGCCTAACCTGAATGCAACCAGTGCCTTGATAATGTGGAACAGGAAGGGGCTGAAGGTGTTTGGAAATTCCCCAAGACTAACTCAGGCTCTGAGGCAGTGTTAGTGAAACAAAATATGAATCAGAGAGGCACACGCAAGTCTCAACCCTTGGGAGACCTTTGCCCGCAGCCTGACCAAGGCATGTCACAGCCCAGCAGGTCAGACCCACAGGGAGGGTGGGTGCTGGGGATGGGTCAGAGGAAAGGGGGCAGTGGAGGCACTCTGAGGTCACCTTAGCCTCCCTAAGGCATGAGTTCTCAGCCAGGATTGATTTTGCCCCCAGGACACATCTGGCCGATCTGTGGACATTTTGGTTGTCACAAGTGTTGGGGGGGTACTACTGGCATCTCATGGGTAGAGGCCAGGGATGCTTCTAAACACCCTGCATACACAGACAGCCCCACGACGGGGAAGGACCCAAAACAAAACATCAGCAGCAGCGGGGCTGAGAAACCCTGGTCTACAGAACTGGTTCAAGGTCCACAGTTCAATTTAGCTCCTACCCATTCTCCCGAATCCCTCTCCTTTCCTGTTTCCTTGCCTGTGAGACATAGATGGGCTTCCCAGGTGGCACTAATGGTAAAGAATCCACCTACCAGTACAGGAGACACAAGAGACGGGAGTTCAATCTGATGAAACAGGCACCTTAGCCCAGAACAAATGACAAGGACCCCCATCACCAAGACCCGTGTCTCTGAGCAGATGCCCAAGTGGCTGTTCCTGAACAAATGTGCAGCTCATGCGGCAAAGTGAGAACAAGGCAGACTCGAAGCAGATGCCACTGCCCTGCGACCTCCCCAGAACACCTCGTCCCCATCTTTGGGGACAAGCATCTTGAGGCCACACTAAAGGCTGCCTTCTCCAGGAAGCTCTCCGGATGCCTTCCCCCAGTCCCAGGGCAGAGCAATAACAGGGAGCTTGTGCCAGTTTTCCAAACACTTAGATTATTATCTCATTTAACTTTCACAAAAGTCACAGATGAGCACACTAGCGCAGAGAAGCTGAGTAACTTGCCCTAAGTCACAGAGCCAGTAAGTGGGGAGCCCAGCCGCCCGTCAGATGGCGGCCACCATGCTGCCAGGCAGCACTTTCTTTGACAAAGGAACTCGGGGCTCTGGAGTGTTCATGAACAAAGAATCTGTGTTCCATGTACACCTAAGTTCAGCAGCAGCCAAGCTCTCTCCACATGGGACAGGCCAGGAGAGAGACACATCACACTGTGACCCATGGACCTCTCTTGAGCAGACTTGCGAGCATGCCAGCAGCCCTCAGCCTTTGTTACCTCGTACCCAGCTGGGCTGTTGTCGCAATGCCCGAGGGTCTCTGGGGCTTTGTCTAAACCCACCACCACTGGTGAGGAATCCCAAAAGTGCCCCTTCTAGAGTGAACCTAACTTCTCTCCTGCCCACCGCCCCCCCCCCCAACTTTATGGCTGCCCAAGGAGGCTCATCCTTTGAGGCCTCACTACGGGCTGCCTTCCCACAATTCCAGGGCAGGACAATAACAGGGAGCTTGTGCCAGTTTTCCACTGGTACTACACTTAGATGTAGTACCTCATTTAACACTCACAAAAACCACCAGCACAGAGACGCTGAGTAACTTGCCCTAAGTCAGAGAACCAGTAAATGGGGAGCCCAGATTTACGCCCTGGGCATTAGGCTTTGGGCTGAAAGGTTTAATGACTGCCCTATACTATGGTCTCCAGAATGCTTATCACCCTGCCCCCAAGTCCGTTGCTGTATCTTAAACTTTGATCATGCTCCCTATGGCTCCTGGATACCTCTACAGGATTCTAATAGGCAAGGCCCAGCACCAGAGCTCCAGGGTCGAGCCCAGAGCCTGGCACCCAGTCAGTTCTGAACTGTTTCCACCAGGCCCTTTGGTTTGTGTGAGATTCTGAGTTATTTGAAGGACGAGCTGGAAGACTCCCCTTTCATCAGCATCCATCTCCCCAGCTGCTCCCAGGCAGGCACCCCCAGCCTCACCACGAGGCTGAAGCAGCACACTGCCCCTTATGAGTGAACCCCAGCACCCCTCAAGTGAGCACCCTGCCTCCTTGCTGGTCTTTCAACACATGACTGCTTGCAGAGACGACCAATTGGGGACTCCTGGTCTGCCACGGTGCACATTGTTCCCATAATCCAGATCAGGCTGGGGCTTACCGCAGCCAGAGGGGACTTCTCATGCCACACAAGGTGGGCCACCGAGTGATGAAGGGCTGCAAGACAGACACACAAAAGTGCTACAGGCACAGACCACGGCACAGACCCTGCTAAGCACTTACAAGCACCAGCTCCCGCAGCCCTCATAACCATCCTGCAAGGAAGTGTCCTTACTGACTCCACTTAACAGATGGGGAAACTGAGGCAGAGAGAGGTCGAGGAGCTTGCTGTGGGCACCTAGAGATATGAGGAGACCAGGTTTCTTGTTCTGAGCCCTTGGACCTCCCGGGGTGCTGCTGATTAAGGTGATGCTCCGATGTCTGGGCTGCACCCCAGCCCAGCTTTTGACGGCAGGGCATCAATCCTGCCTCCCAGTTTCTGCCCTCACCTGCACAGGTAGAATTTCTTGGAGTCCCCACAGTCCTCTCAAGTTCTACAGACACAAGGCCATGTACAGCCTCTAGCAGGACACCGGCCCTGCTTCCTTTCCCTGAACTTCCAGGAGAAAATCCATCCTCAGAGAAAGACCTTGCTGGGCAGATGTTGAAGGTGCCCAGAACCACATGGTGGTTTTAGTGGGTCCCAGGCACTTTCTCCTTATTGGTCCCCTTCTTCTATAAAAAAAGTATTGAATACCATATTTTACAATTGTGTTGGTATACACAGTGTCAGACTTTATTTTTTTGGGCTCCAAAATCACTGCAGATGGTGACTGCAGTCATGAAATTAAAAGACGCTTGCTCCTTGGAAGAAAAGTTATGTCCAACCTAGATAGCATTTTTAAAAGCAGAGACATTACTTTGCCGACTAAGGTCCGTCTAGTCAAGGCTATGGTTTTTCCTGTGGTCATATATGGATGTGAGAGTTGGACTGTGAAGAAGGCTGAGCGCTGAAGAATTGATGCTTTTGAACTGTGGTTTTGGAGAAGACTCTTGAGAGTCCCTTGGACTGCAAGGAGATCCAACCAGTCCATTCTGAAGGAGATCAGCCCTGGGATTTCTTTGGAAGGAATGATGCTAAAGCTGAAACTCCAGTACTTTGGCCACCTCATGTGAAGAGTTGACTCATTGGAAAAGACTCTGATGCTGGGAGGGATTGGGGGCAGGAGGAGAAGGGGACGACCGAGGATGAGATGGCTGGATGGCATCACAGCCTCGATGGACGTGAGTCTGAGTGAACTCCGAGAGATGGTGATGAACAGGGAGGCCTGGCGTGCTGCGGTTCATGGGGTCGCAAAGAGTCAGACACGACTGAGCAACTGAACTGAACTGAACTGAAGGATGAATGTAATCCAGGCGGGATCTGTTATTAGATACCTATTTTCCTAATGTTCCTTTTTCTTCTGACTTGAAATGTCAGCATTGTCAAAGGGACCTGGAAGCCTTACATGCCCCTGCGCTCTGCTCACTGTGTCTAGCGGGGGTGCTGGCCCTGAACTCTGGGCTTGAAGCATAAATGGGGTAGAAGCCCTATCCTGAACCCTGGCCCCCGGGGCTGACTCCAGTCTTGTGAAACTGCAGCTCGAGTCCACAGGACAACAGAGAGATCAGGGAGACTCCACAGGACCCTCCTGCCTTGTCTCTGCCCTACAGGAAAGCCTCTGTTGCCCCAAACTCTTTCATGCACATCAGCGTTATAGGGAACCCACAGCCCATCAACTCCCCAAATGTGAGGCAATGCTGTAGATTGATTCCAGCCTCGGTTTGGCCAGACCACCATTTACCCCCCACCCTTCCCCCGTCCCGCAGCATTCCAGGATTTGGCAAGCCTGTGACTGCCTTGGCAACAGGGAGCCTCACCCCATGCTGGAATTGAAACCACAAGAGCACCCTCCCAGCGTACCACTGCCAGCCTGACCTGAGCCTGTCTGGAGCCCTTACACCACCTCAGATGTTGTCATTAGGCAAAACTGGTGTTCCTGATGGGTTGTTCGTGAAAGGAATTTTCAGTGCATTTTATATGTTTCCTAAGACACCAATCCAATACTCTGATTTCATTTCTATGAGCGTAAGTCGCCGGGTCAAGGAATCAGAGCTGATGATGTGTGAGTGAACTCTGAATGGCAAAGGGGCCAGTGCATCTGCAGGAGGAGTCCCTCTGAACATACACAGTCACCTCCAAACGTCCATCCCCAGCATGACAACAGCCCAACCAGAAGACTACCTGCTTGTTTTTTCTAACCCCACCAAAATCTTTGATAGCCATCATCAGATTCCTTGCTTCTTGTCAGAAAATTTTGGGGAATATTTCAAATTATGCAACAGGTCCGCCCCCCCCTCCAGGATTTTTGCTATTTTGAGTAACATAGTGATGAATACCTTTGTGATCAAAGTTCAGGGTATGAACATTTGCAAGTTCTCCTATCATTTCGACAGACTGTTTACAGATGGATCATTCCAGTTTGCACTTCTGCCAGGATGCGATGCAAATGGTAATTCCTCTGTATTCCTGTCAGGTTTGGTAATTGCCAAAGTCAGTTCTATACTCAGAAAACTGCTGTTTCATTTTGTTTTCCAATTAGGGAGTAAAGGGGCTGAACCACACCAGAGACAGACATCTGTTAGAAAGTGCAGAACGAAATCCCCTCGATCTTGGGTTACCAGAAGAAATACAGGACACACAGTTCAGTTTGAATTTCAGATAAACAACCAGTAATTTTTCAGCATAGTATGTCCCAATGATTGTATGGAATAGACTTCTATTAAAAATGTATTGTTTATCTAAAATTCAAATTGCACTGGGTTTCCCACACTTTAGTTTGCTAAATCTAGCAACTCAACCCCCCATTTTATCTGCTCTTTTCCTTCGCACATCAGGGCGAAGCTCACTACCTCTAACATTTACATGCTCTTACACTATGCTAAGACCATCCTAAGCACTTCTCCAACACTGACTCATTTCATCCTCAGACTAACCCTATTGGTCAATATTACTATTAGCAGTATTTTTTGGCTTACAGTAATTAAGCAGTTTATTATCTTAAAAGTTTCTGGTTAAGAATCCCTATTCTAATGTAGGAAACAGAGGTTCCATGCCTGGTCAGGGAACTAAGATCCCACATGGCTTGGAGCAACTAAGCCTAAGAAATGCAACTAAGGCCCAATGCAGTCAAATAAATAAAAACTTTTTAGAAAAGCTTCTGGGAGTCAGGAATGTAGGAGGGCTTAGTTGAGTAGTTCCTGTTTGGGGGTCTTTCCTGAGGCTGCCCATCAAGATCGGCCCTGGGCTACAGGCTTCTGACTCGAGGCTGGAGGATCTACCCCCAAAGTGGTCCTTCTGGCCAACCTGGCATATTGCTTAAGATTATTGGCAGAAGGCCTTATTATTCCCCATTTTACAGGTGGAAAAGTTGGAGGCTCAGAGAAGGTAAGAAATCAACCAGGGCAGCACATAGCAGAACTGGGGCTGGAACCCAGGCCACCTGACTCTGGACACGAGCCGCAAATTCCTTCTCAGCTTCACTGTGGATTTACTATTCCCAGTGCATCAAAAAGGAAACAGTTGTAATGAGCTACATCAAGTGCTTCTGTGTGTGACTCAAGGCACAACCAAAATCAAGAGCATGTCGCCTACCAGAATCCTGATCAACTTGGAAAAGACTCATCAGTAATTACGCTATTAATTTACAACACAGTAACAGATGTGCGGAAAGGGCATGGACTTTGTTTCTATAGGCATGTCCCATGCCATCAGGATTATGCTCTTAATTTGCTTTTTCACAGATAATTGGAAAATCCAATCCGTTCCCTGCTAGAACAATTATAAACTCGAAATTTATGGAGCCCACATTACCCAGTGCAGACCACACAATTCTCCAGGTGCAGAAAATCTGACGTCAGGAGATGATTTAATTCAAACCTGAGTGCGAAATAGTGCAAATTCTCTTGTTCCGGACCTTATTACTAATTAACCCTGAGGCTCTGGGAGGCTTGCAGGCTGAACACCCATCTCCCTAATCCTTTCAACATACAGTTGTTTTCCAGCTTCCTCTGTATTCACCCACAACTCCCCAGTGGGAGATGGTGGGCCACTCCTCCCCAGCGAGGTTGGGGTAAATGTGAGAACTAGAGCAGGTGGGCACCACTTGTGGTTGGCTCCAATTCCAGGCGCCCAGCTGCCGCCCAGCTGCAGGGAGCCAAGACCCGAAGTTTTCTGAGGATTTTCCCAGCATCTGGGTTCAGGAACTCCCGGCCCAGAAGCTTTCTTGTGAGCCAAAAGGGTCCGAGTGTCCCATTTCAGATGTAACCCGTGCCGTTCCCAGCCCATTCCTGACCCCAAGAACATTTTAATCCTCTCCCATCAAGGCCCCACCCCCTCCGCCTCCTCCTGTAGCAGTGAGGCCCCATCTGTCTTTCAGCAAGGACTGTCCATCAGAAGACAGGCTTCTGCCCAGACCTTCATCCGTGCTGGTTCAGAAAGAACTTGGAACCTCTCCAGCGGTAGGTTACCCTTTGTGTCACTGTGGTTTTTCGTTCTATCAGAGAAAAGAAGAGCTGACTCACTGGAAAAGACCCTGTTGCTGGGAAAGATTGAGGACAGGAGGAGAACGGGGTGACAAAGGTTGGATGGCATCATTGATTCAATGGATGTGAATTTAAATTCTGGGAGATGGTAAAGGACAGGGAAGCCTGGTGCGCTGAAGTCCATGGGGTCATAAAGAGTCAGACATGACTGAGCAACTGAACAACAACAAGAGATAAGCATCATCTCAGATTTCTCAGAAAAAGTCCTTTTCCCATCCTTCAGAAGCCTCGGGTTATTCACCCATGAGCTTTGTAGCAGCCCAGACATTCAACACGCAACAGGGTACCAGGGTTCTGTGTCGTTCCTCAAGAGACCCCCGGAGCCTGGCCAACAGTCCTTGCCTTCTTTCCCTGGCCTGCACTCCATTGCTCTGCTCTTGAGGAGCAGGTCTCAAATCATTTGCTCATTCATTCAGCAGACCTCCCCAGGCACAGACATGGTGCTGGGCTCCAGAGGGAGCCAGCAAAACAGCAAGAACAGTTATATTTATTGAAGACGTTAATGAGCATGTCAAGCCCTCAGCATATATCACCCAAGTCCACATGGCAGCCCTCTGAGGGAGGCAACACTGCCACTCCATCTTGAAAAGAACCGGAATTCAGAAGATCGATTCATTGGTTCAAAGGCAGACAGCTAGTGAACAGCAGAGGTACAAACCCCAGAGCCCAAGTCCTCTGCTAAGCCTTCAGAATCAACATGAACGCTTGACCACCACTCCACTCAATGCTGGCAAATGCACATTTTGCATCTTTGCCACTTGACATAAGGTTCAGGCAACATAAATTGCATCATACGGGACAGACAGAATTGGGGTATAGTGAAGTTCCATTTCTTGCCAGAGCTAAAGGTTTCATTGAAACATGAAACATGAATGAGGGATTTGCTGTTCATCTCTGATAAATATGTCCATGGGGTCATAAAGAGTCAGACATGACTGAGCAACTGAACAACAACAAGAGATAAGCATCATCTCAGATTTCTCAGAAAAAGTCCTTTTCCCATCCTTCAGAAGCCTCGGGTTATTCACCCATGAGCTTTGTAGCAGCCCAGACATTCAACACGCAACAGGGTACCAGGGTTCTGTGTCGTTCCTCAAGAGACCCCCGGAGCCTGGCCAACAGTCCTTGCCTTCTTTCCCTGGCCTGCACTCCATTGCTCTGCTCTTGAGGAGCAGGTCTCAAATCATTTGCTCATTCATTCAGCAGACCTCCCCAGGCACAGACATGGTGCTGGGCTCCAGAGGGAGCCAGCAAAACAGCAAGAACAGTTATATTTATTGAAGACGTTAATGAGCATGTCAAGCCCTCAGCATATATCACCCAAGTCCACATGGCAGCCCTCTGAGGGAGGCAACACTGCCACTCCATCTTGAAAAGAACCGGAATTCAGAAGATCGATTCATTGGTTCAAAGGCAGACAGCTAGTGAACAGCAGAGGTACAAACCCCAGAGCCCAAGTCCTCTGCTAAGCCTTCAGAATCAACATGAACGCTTGACCACCACTCCACTCAATGCTGGCAAATGCACATTTTGCATCTTTGCCACTTGACATAAGGTTCAGGCAACATAAATTGCATCATACGGGACAGACAGAATTGGGGTATAGTGAAGTTCCATTTCTTGCCAGAGCTAAAGGTTTCATTGAAACATGAAACATGAATGAGGGATTTGCTGTTCATCTCTGATAAATACGCAACTGTAACTCCGATTTTCCACCTCTCTCCATATCCACGCCCTTTGCAGTAGGATTTTAGGGCCCCTAATATCCAGAAAGAGAGTTCATTTCTGGACTCCTTGAATCCAAGCTGCCCTGTGCTTTGCTTTCAGGAGCTGAGGCACCCCCAGACACCCTGCTTCACCCCTCTCTCACACTCCTGCTTCCAGCAGGAGGCCAGCCTGTGGAAAGACAAGTGACCACACAGAGAGGAGCCAGGTCAGCTCAGCCAAGGCCACGCTAGCTCAGCCAGCCCCGAGCCAGGCCACCAGCTGATGGAACGTTATAAGCCAACCTGCAGACAGCAGCCAAGCCTGGTCAATAGAACCACACAGATGGTTCACAGACTTGTGGGGAAAATAACAAATGACTATTTTTTTAATCCACTAAATTTTTGGCTTTCCTGGTGGCTCAGACAGTAAAGAATATGCCTGCAATGTGGAAGACCCAGGTTTGATCCCTGGGTTGGGACGATCTCCTGGAAAAGAGAATGGCAACCCATTCCAGTATTCCTGCCTGGAAAATTCCATGGACAGAGAAGCCTGGTGGGCTACAGTCCATGGGGGTTGCAAAGCAATGGCTAACTGAACTGTTCACAGAAGCTAACCCAACTTGAAGCATGTTGCTTTATTTCCCAAGACTGATAATTTGAATGTAGGCAGTTCTTGGAGCCATAATAATTAAGAACCCAAGTAGCAAAAAGAAAAAGAAAAAAAGAACTCAAGTGACAATCTGGAGCCATTTTACCCTGAAGCACTTCCTTATAGGAACAAGGCTTTGGGTGAGAAAACTTTCAAGGGACAGCATTTCAGGGCTGAAAACAAAATGAAATCTACTGGCTCAAAAATACAAACAAACCTTGCAAAACAGAATTGATAAATGCTTCATTACATGCCTTCAAAACATAGCATTGTGTCAACTAGTAACTGCAACTCTACCATATCCACACGTAACTGTGTGAATTAATTCAAATTCAATACGCCCAAGCCCAATGAATAATTGCTTCTTAATAAAATCCAAAATGTTGAAAATCATGAGAGTTTACATTGTGATCTTTTCCACCTTCACTGAACCTAATTCCAGATACCTGTCCAAAGAAAAACAAACCTTTTAGGGAATTTTACAGCCCCCGTCAAGTCATCCTGTGTGGCCGCAGGCGCACTTTCAAGTAGTCGGCACCAAGTAACCCAAGACGGCTGACAATGACAGTGACCAGGCCTGTGGAAGCCTGTGAACAGCTCTGGGAAAGCATCCTCACTTTTCAGATGAAAAAAGTGAGAACTTGAGAGGCTAATCGCCCCTAAGGGGACATTAGCACTGATCTGAATCAGTTAACGTGCCAGAATGTAGGGACTCTTGGTGAGAGAGTGGAAGAGCCCTGTGGCTGGCAAGTACCTGTTCGGTGCCCCGGAGAAGAGGTCTGCTCGGTCCTTGCCCCTGTAGCATCCTACAGGTCCCCGAGCTCCCAGGCTGATCATGCTCTGTCTGTTGGCTTGCTTTCTGCTGGATGGTGGTGCACCCTCCCGGCAGGGACCAGACAGTGCTTCCTGTGAGCGCTAAGTGGCAGTCTGAGTGCTGTGGTCACGCCGTGAACACGGCAGGCTACAACTCTACCTGATGAAGGTGACAATAAGCAAAATGACAAAGGAAGTGTGTGCAGGGCAAAGTACCCATGAATGAACAATGAGGCCTGCACCCTCAACTTTACCTCTCCCTCTGGCTCCTTGACCGACCCGCCCCGAAGGGTGAACCTTCATAGGCCAGCTCTCTGGGCCCTCCGGGGGATGGCCCTGGGGAGGGGCTCTCAGCTCATGCGAGATGTGGAGAAGGTGCGAGCAGGTGCAGGTGTGCGGGGACATGCCAACAGGTATCGATCTGCTCAGTCTCCCTTCCCATCTGGGAGATTCAAGTAAAGGACTCAAGTCTTTCTGGTCCCTGAGTTGTGCCACTTTGTGGCTCCCTCTTGAGACAGGACCATGTGGATGAGGACTTGGTGTGCATAGTGAAGGTCACTAGGAGGAGAGGAATTCAGGAAGCTGCAAGGAGTCTTGTGTGGCTGGAGCATCAGGAGTTACTGGGCAAGATGAGGTTGTTATATTAATAGATAAATATCAGGCGTTTGCTATAGAGCACGGGGACCTATAGTCAATATCTTATAATAACCTGTAACGGAAAACGACCTGAAATTATATACCTGAAAGTAAGACCATGTATGTTGTCCATCAATGATAGTTAAATTTTAAAAATTAAAAAGATGAGATTGTGGATGAAGAAGGACCAGATCAAATATGGGCTCACGGCCACATGAAGGATCTGCACTCACTTTACCTTAAGAGTATCTGGTAAATAGTGCATTCTTAGGAAGTGACTTTTTCCCCCCAAAATACTGACCTAATGTTTATAGAAACCAAGTCAAAAGTGAAACTGTTAGCTGCTCAGTCATGTCTGACTCTTTGCGGCTTCATAAACTGTAGCCTGCCAGGCTCCTCTAGTCCATAGAATTCTCCAGGCAAGGATATTGGAGTGGATTGCCATTCCCTTCTCCAGAGGATCTTCCCGACCCTGGGATGGAACCCAGGTCTCCTCCACTGCAGGCAGATTCTTTACCGTCTGAGCCACCAAGGAAGACCAAGAGAAAAGGTAAAAACCTCTAGAACTCATCCTATCCCAGTTCTAAGCTGGGATCACAATTAAACTTCCTGAGCCAGTCGAAGTCCCTCTGTTACCAAATACCTCTGAAGAAGATTCGAGAGTAATTCTGATTCATACTGCTGCTTTCTTATCTCTAACCTATACCTGCATTTAGGACTCCTTGATCCCAAGTAAATCTATTAGTTATTAGGAAAATGTTTCCCCTGATTTTTGATTCAAGCAACTGAGTACACAAGTACTTAAAATATGAAAGGTTTGACTTTTGAAACTCGACACTCTGACCCTGGGTATGACTTGGGTATGGTTGTAGGTGATAGTTTTTTGGGTGACCCTGTAACGTTTCACATATACACACACTCATTGATCTCATTGCTGTTTCAGAGGCACTCTCCTCTAATATACTTTTCTTAAAAAGAAGGCATATTTTCCCTTTGAGTTTTATCTTTCCCCCAATTAAAGTCCCAGGCTCTTTCTTGGGTCACAGGGCATGGCGAGAAATAAAGATGGCACCAGGTCTCTTCTGATGAGAAATGCTAGCAGATGTGGCTGGAAAGAAGTCCCTGAATAGGATGGGGAAGACATGTACACCCATGGCTGATTCATGTCAATGTATGGCAAAAACCACTACAATATGGTAAAGTAATTAGCCTCCAATTAAAATAAATAAATTTTAAAAAATAAAAAAAGAAGTTCCTGAATATGCCTGTCAAGATGCATTTCACATGGGCAGGCTGGAAATTGATGAAAACCATAGTTTCTCTTGCAAGCACTTAGTTCCCTTAATTCAAGGCAGACATGATGTCTTAATCAACACCCTTGGGTTATAGCCCCCTGCAATAGAGCCCTATGCATTTAGCTGCCCATATCTCATTTCCCTCAACTTCTGAGAAGAGCATCTAAACTTCCTTTGGTCCCTGAGCAGAGCGAGTATCAGAGCCCAGGCCAATTCTTATATTGTATCCTCTTGATCCAGTAACTGGTTCAGCTATAGACCAATGACCCAATTTGGTCCAGTCCCAATGGATACAAGACTTTATAGGAGCAATGGGCTCAAAGCTCTCTCTTTTCCCTTGGACTTGAAGCCATAAGAACTGATAATTACTGGATCCTCTTTGGTAAGTTAGAGGAGGATGCCCAGATTAGAACTTGTATCCCATTACATGAGCTTCAGGAACTGGAGGGATTTTTCTAAGAGAAGAACATGCTATTTTATAAAATCCAAGAGTAAAATACAGCCAACCAGTGATCACAACAAGTAGAGCCAGAGACAAAGCATCACCAAGAACCAGTCTTCATGCTCTCATGCCTACTGGTAAGGACTTCATCTGAGGGAAAAAAGGGGAGCCCCTCTTGAGAATATCATAATTCAAGAAAATACATGCACCAAAGAACAGATGCTTTTGAACTTTGGTACTGGAAAAGACTCTTGAGAGTCCCTTGAACTGCAAGGAGATCAAACCAGTCAATCCTAAAGGAAGTCAACCCTGAATATTCATTGGTAGGACTGGTGCTGAAGCTCCAATATTTTCACCACCTGATTTGAAGAGCTGACTCATTGGAAAAGGCCCTGATGCTGGGAAAGATTGAGGGCAGGAGGAGAAGGGGGCCAAAGAGGATGAGATGGTTGGATAGTATCACGGACTCCGTGGACATGAGTTTGAGCAAACTCCAGAGACAGTGAAGGATAGAGAAGCTTGGCATGCTGCAGTCCGTGGGGTCACAGAGAATCAGATTCAACTTAACAATTGAACAACAGCAACAACAATGGTCATAGCAGCACTATTTACAACAGCCAAGACATGAAAGCAACCTAAGTGTCCATTGACAGAGGAATGGATAAAGAAGATGTGGTACATATATACAATGGAATGTTATTCAGCCATAAAAAAGAATGAAATAATGCCATTTGCAGTAACATGGATGGACCTGGAAATTATCACACTAAGTAAGTCAGACAAAGACAAATATAGTATATATTTGTCTTATAGTATCATTTACATTTGGAATCTAAAAATCATGATACAAATGAACTAATATTCAAAACAGAAACAGACTCCCAGGCTCTATGAAAAAAAAAAACTTGTGGTTACCAAAGGAGAAAGGGAGGGAAGGGATAAATTAGGAGTTCCGGATTAATGTATACATACTGCTGCTGCTGCTGTTGCTATATCGCTTCAGTCATGTCCGACTCTGTGCAACCCCATAAATGGCAGCGTACCAGGCTCCGCCATCCCTGGGATTCTCCAGGCAAGAACACTGGAGTGGGTTGCCATTTCCTTCTCCAATGCATGAAAGTGAAAAGGGAAAGTGAAGTCGCTCAGTCGTGTCTGACTCTTTGTGACCCCATGGCCCCATGGACTGCAGCCTACCAGGCTCCTCCGTCCATGGGGTTTTCCAGGCAAGAGTACTGGAGTGGGGTGCCATTGCCTTCTCCATATACATACTACTATATATAAAATAGATAGCCAACAAGGATCTACTGTATAGTACAAGGAACTATACTCAGTATTTTGTAATAACCTATAAGGGAAAGGAATCTGAAAAAGAATATATCTATATGTATATATGTTATATATAGATATAAATATGTGTATATAATGGATGACTGAATCATTTTACTATACACCTGAAACTATACAACATTGTGTAAATCAAACTATACTTCAGTAAGAAATATACCTTAAAAATGAAATTCAATTAATAGGCACTCCTAGGAGACAGAATGGCAGAACAGCAGTATTGGGGGCAGAGCAAAAAGCCTTCCAGAAACTTTTAAAATAGGAGATGGGTGGGAGAGATCCTCAGATTGAAAATAGATACCAAGTACTAATTGATACAAACTGGAGGGGGTAAAAATCCCCAGTTAGACCCTTGCTACTGAAACTGCAAACCATCAAAGATAAGGAGAAAATTCCTAAATCAACAGAGAGAAGAGACAAATTATGTACACAAGAAAGGCACTCTTAGAAATTTTCCACCATTAATAACCGACACCAGGAGAGAATGAAATAACATCTTCAAGCAACTGAGGGAATACAGCTGTCAACCTAAAATTCTATCCCCAGCCAAACTATAATCTATAAATTCCAAAATAAAGACATTTCAGATGGACAAGAACATAGAAAATTCACTCCTCATGGAGTACTCCAGTGCAAGGGTTGGCAAACTGCAGCTCACTGACTGTTTTGGCAAATGAAGCTTTACTGGAACACAGCCAAACCATCTCGTCCACTCACATACGTATTATCAAGGGTTGTTTTCCAGTTAAAACAGCAGAGTAGCTGCAACAGACACTATATGGCCCAGATGGCCAAAGGTATTCAGTATCTGGTCCTTTTCAGGAAAGTTTTGCTGATGCCTACTCTGTAAGACTAAATATTTACATGTGTACTTATTCATCCAACACGTTAGATAAGCACCCGCCATGTGTGCCAGACCCAAACACGGTGAGATGAAGGATGGCAGGTTCATGGTCCAGGCAGACAGAAGCTTAGCAAGGGCTGTGCTCAACAGCCTCCCCTCTTTTCTGGGAGATGGTGCCAGGGAGCACCTCGGGAGGTGGAGCCCACAGACATGTCTGAAAACAGCAAAAGAGAGACCTATCTTGACCTAGACAACTCAGTCCCCTTTGAAGCTCATGTTTCAGACAGAGAGCTGGCACTCTGAGATGGCTCAAGGGTCATAGAGTTGGCTTTGCTCCCTTGTGTCATGGACGTGGTCATGAATTCCTCATTTCTCTCTCTCTTTCCAGCAACGTCTGCTCTCTCTCACCTCACCCTAGTGGACAACTGGTGCTAGAACAGCCCAAGCTTCCTGGCCTTTCCCCAGCACAGTGCCCCACATGGACCTTCCCCAAATGTCTGCTGAGGCTCTACCCATCACTTGGGGTGTCCGTACTCCATTGCCTGGCTTGGCTTACTCTTACTTATCTCCTCCCCAAGGAAGTTTTCCTCACCTGCAGGCTGAGTCAATACCCACTTCTTCATCCCATTATATATTACATTGTAAGCAGCTCTGGAGTGCCTCTATTGCTTATCTCTGTGTCCAGGTGGGCTTTCTCTCCACCCACTTTCTGAGACTGATACACATCTGACACCACGATAGCCAAAGGGGACATTCACACTATGTAATCTTCCATGGAGGAAGACGCAGAAAGCCTTTGCTGTGAATACCTTACACGAGATGAATAGAAGTGAGCTAGAGAAAGTTCTAATGCTTCTGCAGATGGTACAAAATACCTCCCCTCACCATGCCAGCTCCCTCAGATGGTGTTGGAGGGGAGCTGATACTGGGCACCAGACTTGACCCTGGTGGTTCTTGCCAGTTGTATAGATATATAGGAATTGACATACTCCATAATGGAGGTCTGTTCAAAGATGAGAGAGGAGAAGGGAGGAAGAAGAGAGGGGAGGTGATGAGCTTGTGTTCGATACACGACCTCCCCAGTCCCAAGGGGCTCTTTCCCCCGTCACGAATTTTTGATCCCTCTGCCTCTTCCGTTCCTCGCCCACCTCTTGTCACTTAGAGCATCATTCTGGAATGCTGCAAGGATTAATGACACACGCCTGGCAGAAAGTTGCTTGCATTCATTCATTCCGGCCCCCCGCAGTTATTAATTCTTACAATTTCCCCGCACTCAATACCACTCAGATCTCAACAATTCTGAGCGTTCCTGCCAGTGAAGAGAAAAGAAATCACATCTTCAGTGACAGAAGGACCCAAGTGGATTCATAATGGTGTGAATAACAGGTAACTTGATTTGCTTCAGCTTTGAGATACTTAAGAATTCATATAAAAGGATTTGGGGCTTTAGAGAATACATGTCTTCCGGGGGTGGGGTGGGATGATTGACTATCCTGACAATTTCTATAAGTCAAATTCCATTACTTTGAAGAACATTCAAAGATACACTTTCGTAAGAAACTTTTAAGTAAAAATAGGAGTGACTAAAGTTCAGGGCAAACTTTGAAGACTGTATCTTTTTCCTTGTGTGAGACTAGGATTAAAAAAATAATTGCCCATGTACATCATTTCTTTCCATTCGGCCTCCTAATAAGGCCGATAGCTAAACGGTGGCCAGTAATCACATCCATTTATAAATGAGGAAACTGAGATTCAGTTTAAAGTTTGTTCCCCGTGGGGATCTGGCAGGCAGCAAAGGCAGGTCTCCAGCTCGAAGAGCCCCTTAAGCTGGACTTCCCAGGCCTGCAACCTGGCCAGGTGATGGACCCCATGCTCAGAAGGGCTGCTGGCTTGGTTCCACCATCGCCATCTTGAAATTCTCAGTAATTTTGAACTGTGTTTGTTCAGTGTTGCTGAACCAGTGTCCGACCCACAAGCCAAAACGCTAAGATGCAAAGATGTGCAGCAAAGAAAGGGTTTACTCACATGACAGCCAGGTGAGGAGATGAGAGGCCGACTCCCAGGCAACCCTTCCTGGAGGCAAGCGGTTTGGGGTTTTCATGGGATTAAAAAAAAAAAAAAGGCAGTCTTAGGCGAGGGCAGCATGGGGAAAGCTGGTTGGAAAAAGGTGCAGTAACTGTCACCTGCACAGTGTAACCAAGCTCCAGGCCTCTGCATGTTAACAAGCGGAGGTGGGCTTTTCGGCTTCCTGACATCACAAGGTCACCGGGCAGACACTCACACATGGCCAGTTGGAGGGGTGGTGGTCCCATCCAGTCTTAAGCGACTTAGCTTGAACTAGACACAGCTGACTCCAAGTTCTTGGAACATATGCAAATATCTTGTTGTTTAGGCTCTGTGCCCCATGGAGGACAAGCAGTGATTTAAATGACCTTGATGTGTGAAGGTAGGTTACAGGTGTAATGGATTTAACTAATGAGTACCTATGGTTTCACAAGGAGTCCTGCATGGGTGTTCTGCACTGGATCCTGCAAGCCCTGTAGCTCATTTCACACACAACTCCATGGTCTCTCCTTCTAGACCTCCACACAGATCCCAGGAGCATTGGGACTCTCTCTCCCCCAGCTCCCGGGACTCCTTGACCTTCCTCCTCCTCTCTGGGTCTGCAGCAGCTACGAGGTCTCAGAGCCCAGGAGGAGTGCCTCCCACGAACACTGACAGCTCCTCCCGTGCTGCCGAACAGCCTGAAGGGTAAATCGGTGCCCAATTCTATCAGTTCATCAAAGTAAAAACTCTCTAAAGTTTGTCTAATTAAAACAAGAAGCTCTTGGGCTTCCTCAGGTTAGATGTGCTCAAATCCCAGAATACTAGATTTCTCCTGGGTCTCTGGCTGAGTCTCTTTGTCCCATTCCCTGATGGTCTCCAATGCTTGACTTGAAAGAAAGAAGGAGGGGAGGAGAGAAGAGCCTAGCACTCCCTGCGCCCCGCCCCCCCCGCCCCCTCCCGCCAGATGTCTTGTAAGTCTTGGAGGCTTAAAAACATTGTAATTGATAGAGAAGATGAAGCAAACAAGGTCACTTCTGGCTTTTCTCAAGAATCGTGAGTAGCAAGGCAAAATAAAATGTGAAGGTCCACTGTTGGCTGTTGGCTACAACTGTCCTCTCCCTGGGATCCTGCTCAATACCTCTGTGCCTGTGGGGCCAGAAGACCGAGGTATGCATCGCTACGAAGCTAACAAGGGTGGCACCAGGGGAAGGAGCCATTGCTCCCCCAAATATATCTCTTCCCAACCACCTGGAATGTTTTATCTTCCTCAGACAGTCCCCCAGATCCACTCCTTCCTTACAATTCAAGCAGCCCCCTTGCTCATCTTGTTCCATAATTGACTTTAGACGAACCTACTTCTGGAACTGGAACTGTTTTCTGTCCTCTCCCAGGGCCCACGGAAAGCAGATGTGTAACAATGTATATCACACCAGCCAGAAAAACCCACAAATCAGAGCCAACTTTCAGATTTTTTTATTTTGCATTTGACAGTATTTTCTGAGTGTTAGCACAATGAATGCGTTTCCGAGATACCATCCTGCCACAGAACCAAACAGTGCTTAGGCGTTTAAAAAAAATGTAATTCAAGCCCTAAGGAACATGAGCTGGGATTCAGAACAGAATTTAACATCTTTATGTACAGAGATTCTGCTGCGAACACATCCACTGAAAGGAGTTGATGTAGAGACCAGTTTCACAATAAATAATCGCTTCTCTAAACTGTATACCATCTCGCTGGCACATCCGTCCTTTCCATTTCCTTATGATGGATATTCACATTCGTACCTTATAATACTCATTGAGAATTTAGCATTTGGTCAAGGCTAACACCCCAGCATCCACCATTGCATTAGCATCTTGGCAGGGGAAGGGGGAGCGGATGGGCGGCCTCTCCCCATCCCTGTGGTTGAAAAACACCATCTTCTTCAGCTGCTCAGTAATCTCAGCGTAGCCACTAGAGCGCAGCTGAAAGAGATTGCGAACTGTCAGGCGTTACAATTCCCAGTTGTTGCCAATTATATAGATAAATAGAAATTTACATAATTTACAAAGCGCTTGTGTCTGTGGCTTATTTTGAAGCCATTCCCCAAAGATCCACATTTCTTCCTGAAAACAAATATCACCCTAATAGCCTTGCGCTGGGGCTGCCTTCACAGCCGCTTCCAGGGAACCAGGTTCATCAGTGTGCCTGGTGGCAAAGGGCACGGAAGTCCCTCTGCCGCAGGGCCTGGGGCTCAGCACCTGAGGGTGTTCATTTCCTTATCACAAACGTCAGGAATCCTTTCTTTCTTCCTTTCCTTTTCTTTTTTAGATGTACTCTTTTAGTGGGTACCAAGCACAGCTGAAAATGTCTGTCTAAATCCCATAAGCTTCAAACTCATCAACTCCTGTAGAGCTGTGATCTGCTGGCTTACCCCTGGTGCCTGCCCCCTGTGATGGGTCGGACGTCGACATGCTCCGACGGAGCCTGCATCTGTTCCCAGATGGACATGGGTTTACATTTGCAAAGAGTTAGCTTGGGGTCCACTCACTCCCAGAGAGAAGTGGCTTTGCGACATGCCATACCTCTCCAAAAACAATTTCCTGAGTGAAACCAGAGCCTTGGGCTGCGGGCCCTGAGGCACAGCTGGGATCGTTTTACCCATTAGGGAAGCTGGGGTCTTTGGATGGGGCATTCTTGGGAAAGGGCTGTATTGTTAAGTGAGGACCCTTTGAGTGGGTTTTCTGCCCCAGGCGAAACTCGTTTCTTGTCCTCAAAGAGGTGGAAATGTGAACAAGGAGGAGCCATAACAGGCCTTCCTGCTGCAGGCCCTTCTCCCCAGGGAGCTCCCGAAAGGGCCAGTGGAGGGGCAGGCAGACTGCGGGGCGGGACGTCCACTTTGGAGGTCTAAAGCCTACTTGCTTTGTCTGGCCTTGACTTCAGCCTACCTCAGAAAAGGCGGAAGGGATATGCAAAAGAGAAGAAAGAAGCCTATAACAAAAGCCAAGCTCTCCACTACCTGAAAGGGAGCCACCCCATCCCTCTTCAGACTATTCCTTGTTTTGAACAGAGCCTCCTTGGCAGAGCTTCTTGGCAATTTCAGAGCCTGCCATTTGCCTGAAGGTGTACACACAGTCATCGCTGTCAACAGAGCCTTGGGAGCTCTCTCTCTTGCAGCCTGGTCCCATCTTTGAGGATCACAAACTCAGGACTGTAGCAAGTTCCACTCTGAAAATGTCAATCTAGGCATGACTAACTCCAGTCTTGCAAGAAAGTCGGGACCATGCTTACAAGGAAAGACTTTTTCTTTCCAAGTAAAGCTTCTTACAGGAGCTTGACAAGCAACACTGTAAAGCCTAGAAGCAGATCCTTTCCAGGCCCGGGTGGAACATCTGTGCCAATGTCCTCGCCTCCTGAACATCAGGACAGGATAATGACGACAGCACCGGCCTCCCCTGGCTTCCCAGAACGCGCCCCGCACAGCACGTTCCTGCTGCAGGGCCCATGCGCTTACGCTGCCCTGTCTGACACCCTCTTCCCTTCCTCATCACTCTGGCTCACCCAGTCCCACTTCCTCTAGGCCTTTATGCCACTGTCACCTGGCCAGTGAGACCACCCAACCTGCAACCACCCCCAAAACTCCCTACTCCCAGCCTGCTTCCTGCTCTCCTTCACATGCCCTGCTCTATGTTTTATGTACTGGTTTGCTATCTGCTCCTCCCACTGTTTAAGTGCCAGGAAGGCTGAACTTTTGCCATATTCTCGGTAGTGTCCCCAGCATTTAGGATGGTGCCCTGTACATCACAGGTGCTCAATGAATCCTTGCTGAATTGAGTAAATGACACAATAGGTGGATGGTTTAATCACACTACTCCCTCACTGAGAGTGGTTTGGGTTTGGGGTGAGGAAGAAGAGGCCAAGTGGGGACTGGTGGGGGCCTAACTCATCCCCTGCAGGGTCCGCCTCTGCCGCTCTGCTGCTGACAGAGTCCTCTCCAGATGACTCGAAGCGATCTGCCACCAATTTGGAATGCCTTGTATATATCCAGAAGGGTTTAACCCTCCCTTGATCAGACCAGGTAGGAACCCAAACCCCCTTCAGGCCACTGCTACGAACATAAATTACCATCCCATTGCAGATGTGTAGACAACTCATTAAGAACAATTTCTGATTGATAGAATGACAAATAAACCCAGTTGGGCTGCTGGAAGCCCTCGGGATCATATAAAAACCACAAACGGGTTAAAAAAAAATTACAAAATGAACTGGAGGACTTGGAGAACCTGGCGCCCAGCTGCTGTAATTCATCTCTGTCCAGAATCAGCTGCTGAAAAGAAGAAATGATTCTTTTTCTAAAGATCACATTTTGCTATGAGAGCAGAAGCACAACGTGGGCCCTAGCAGATGAACCTGCAGGGGTTCCAAGAAGCAGTGGTTGGTGAGCTTTATCCAGACCTGGTGAAATCCAGGGCTGGACATCACTGCTCAAAAGCTATAGGGAATGCAGGGGTCAGCTCCTAAGACAGAGGGCAGGCTGTCCACAATTTTGGCTGCTCTGACCCCAGGGGACAAAGCAACCCCCCACATGCAGTGGGGTTCCCGCTAGCTGCCTGCACAGACCAAATGCGCCCCGCATGTCCTCCATGCTACCCAAGGGGCAGCAACTCAGAAAGCAACTTCACCTCCTCGGACGCACGCCCCCCAGGGCACCACCAGTCTGCTTTTCCACTTCTTTGTCAGGTGTTTGTGCCGACCTTGAATTCCTGTGGGGAGAGAGCCAGTTCAAATGAATCACCCTACATTTCCATGTGGCTGGTTTTTCAGCATCCAGTAAGGCTTGTCTTTCCACCAGTATAAGCATGGTCCCCCAGGACTGCCTCTCAGGTATAGTTTCCGAAGGCTGAGCACACGGGGGTGGAGTCCCACTAAAATCCAGCCTCCACCCACACTCCTCAGTCATCCACTGGACATTAAGGAGCCAAGAAGAAAAATGTGGTTGTGCTGGGGGTTCCAGACAGCAGGCCCTGGGTCCCTGGTTGGGGTGGCCCCTGCTGCATAGAGAGCCCCCCTGCTGGTGCTTACTTGCCCAGGAAGCACCTGGAGGTGCCATCCCACCAGCAACGGCTCTCAGAAGAGGCTTGGCAGGGTAGCTCTGCCTGGCAGGGTCTTGGCCCAAATGAATGAAAAACAGGAGCAAGGAGCATTAATAGGAATGGCTGTTAGGTAAAACCCAACTTAAATGGCCACCACAAGGCAGACCTAGGGTCTGCTGATTTATCTGAGCCCACACTGACTCACAAGCTTCTCCAGACGCTTGGAGGAGACTACAGGGTCTCCAACTCAGGGACCGGGGAGGGAGCCACAAAGTAAGACAATGCGTTACACAGGTGAGTGGACGTTGCACATCTCACTCGTGCCCTTCATTCGGTACCAGCCTATCTGGCCACGAGGGCATGTGGGCTGGTGAGACCAGATGCTCCCATTTGTTACTTTTGAAGAAGCTAAAAATGTGCATTTGTGGGGGTGGTGGTGGTATTCTTCAATTTTTAAGAGCTAGCAACTTATTCAGATTTTGGCAAATTGCTACACAATCCAGAAGAAATACCTCTGGAGACCAGACATTTAATGGGCTCTGCTCTGAAAGGCAGAGAGGGGATGGGATGCTATGCCCACGGCCCTCCAGGAGCCGGGTCTCCACATCCCCTCTGCGCGGTCCCCATCCTCGCTGCGCGTCAGATGGTATCCCCCAGGATAAGCCGAGCCCTCCTGTACCCACACTGCCAAGGGCAAGGATCTCTGGAAGTGCGGAAAGCCAGGGAGGAGGTCATACCCGCGGGCAGCCAGGGACCAGGTGCAGAACTGCAAGCAGGCGTCGTCAGCGCTCTCCGCGCAGGCACAGCGCAGCATCCCCTTCACTGGCTGTGGGCTCTGTGGGAACTGCCCAGCCGACCTCCTACCCCTGCTTCCGCTGCCTCTGTAGCTGGACAGTCCATAGGGCACAGTCCGTCTGCAAAGGAAAGAGCAACGTCAGGGCCACTTCTGGCCAAGCCGCCTGGGCCTCCCTGCTCTTGGGCGCCAGCAGGTGTGGAGTTGGTGAAGGGGTGGGAGATGGTGGTCGAAGGGTGGGTGAGGCAGGCGATGCAGCCACGGTCCCAGGATCTGGTGTCCACACCCTCCCCACACTTTCAGCCTTGGAAAGGTTCTGGAGTGAACCCTTCACCCCTGTTACCCCCACTCCCTGCCCCCTGCTCTCCCCTAAGCCCCAGGCAGTACGCTGGAGCCTCAGGGCTAGAAAGATGGGAAGTCCTGGTGAAGGATGGAGGATGGCCTGTCTGCACCCTCCCAGCAGCCAGCCCTGTCTGGGCAGGAGCCAGCAATGCCAGGTGTGTGCGTGTGTGCATTTTCAGTCTTTTCAAGACCGAACCTCAGCAAGCACACCTCCCATCCCGGATCCTTGCAGGGCAGTTCTGGTTTCCCCTTCCTGCATCCAAACCCCTGACATGGGCATTCCCGCTGGCCCAAATGCCGATCCCAGTCTTTATCCTTCAGCCACCAGCACCTGAGCCTGGTCATCCATACCAATAAGATGCCTTCCTACCTACCCCGCAGCCCAAGGCCTGGTTTGTTCCTGCCCCACCAGCCGCCAAATTTCTTCTGTGCATACATCAAATTTGTAGTCTGTGCTAACTGGAATACAAATTCAGTTATGGCCATTGAAACACATTGTGGCCTTGGAACAAGTCTTCCTTAAAGACACAGACATGGATAGGCAGAGACTAGTCTGGGAAAAGTCTTCTTATGAAGAAATAAATCCCTGAAACTATTTACCCACTTCATTTATGGTTGGAGCTGGCATGAGGGTGGTGGTGTCGCTTGAAACAATAAATCTTTAATCTGTTTCTTATGCTCATGTCCATCCAAACCAGTGCTCTCCAGGGATGGGAGGACACTACCAAGCAATTCAGTGGGAAAAAGTTAAAAGCGTCTGCTTAATTCATTAGCACTACTGAATAGGATTTGGGGGCAGATTAATAATAGCTAGAGGAAACACACGTGGCCAAAAGTTACTTTTCCAATAAATTCTGGCTTTCCTTCCAGTCCCCAAGATTAACCACCTTGGTTTCTGTGAGCCCCAGGAAGTATCACCAATCAGCCACCTCAAAGGGGGTTCTGACATCCTCTGTGTGCTTTCAAAATAACATCAAATTGAATTTCCTTTAATTTAAAACACATGCCACGGTGCCTTTTGGGGGTGGTGAGGACAAAGTGGGGGATGCCTCATCCTGGCCTGATGCTTGGGAGGAACCTGCTCCCTGCTGGACTGGAGACTGGAGCTGAGAACATAACCACCCCCACCCTCTTTCTCTTCCCCTCTCCCCACTCGCTCCTACCCAAGTTAGTTATGAAATGGTTCCTGGATCCAGGCAGCCCCAGTACGGAGCAGTCTGTGCTCACAGGATGGAGAAAGCAAGCAGGGGCCCTTCCCATTCTGAGCTGTGCATGTGTTTTCAATCACTCAGTCGTGTATGACTCTTTGTGACCCCATGGACTGTAGCCCACCAGGCTCCTCTGTCCTTGGGATTCTCTAGGCAAGAATACTGTAGTGGGTTGCCATTTCCTTCTCCAGAGGATCTTCCCAACCCAGGAACTGAACCCTAGTCTCCTGTGTCTCCTGCGTTGGCAGGCAGATTCTTTACCACTTAGCTGCCTGGGAAGGGCCTGTTCTGAGTGGAACCTTTGCTAAAACCTCATCTTTTCTCAGGAATGGGAAATGGTGGGGGTGGGGTAGCAAGACAATACCGACATTGTGGGGAGGCAGGATTTGGCTAAAGGTATAGATTTCCAGTAATAGGGCCACATTAAGTCTCTAGGTGTTGACATTAAACCCAGGCCCCCATTTCTTGGTGAAAATTACACACAAGGATTAACAACCATGGCTCCCATTTTTCCATCAACAGCAAGACCTGCAATTTTGAAGTTGCTGTCAGCTGATTAGGCATTTGTGTGCTCAGAGCCACTCAACTTTCACAAACAAAGTGTTTTAAGTGAGGAAACAGGGCGACCCGGTATTCATTAACAGAACTGCTAAGCACTTTCCCAGCAGCCTAGTGGGAGGAGCTAGTGTGCAAATGAGCCCTTGAAACTTTCCAGGAATGTTCGTGGAGGGAGAAAACCCTGCTCCAAGCCTGGGTGTTCTAGGCGTGCACTCTGCTGGCTGACCTGGGAGCCAGTAGCAGGTGATGCAAGCTGAGAAACAGAGGACTTAGGAGATGGTCCTGCCCACGGAAGGCCCAGCCTCCACTCCCCTCCTTCCCACAATAACAACTCCAGCTCCAACGAAGGCCCACTTCCAATAGGTTGAAAATTTAAAGGTTTTTAACATCTGATAAGTGCTTAAATAAGAGTTTGGCTTCAGAATTCCTTGGAAATTAGAACTTGATTTTAGGATTCTGGGGCTCCTAGGAGTTCTATGTTGCAATATGGCAGTACTGGGAGATTCAGCACTTCAGCTTCCCATCCTGCTTGATCCCAAGGGCACCCCAAGCTCCACCCATCCCCACCCCCCATCCTGCAAGCAGCTGCGCCTTGGCTGCCTTGTAGGCCTTGGGAGATGTGCCCTAAGCCCTGTTCTGTCCATGGATGTCAGACCCTGAAGTGGGCTCGGAGACACCTGAGGAGGGGGGGATTCCAGGATCATAAATACTCGGTACATGGTCTAGAAGAAGGGGCATATGGCTTTCAGTCCCATAGACTCCTTGCAGTGGGTAGGAGATAGGGCCAGAGGAGGGTCAGAGACGCCCTCTACCCCATAGAAGCAGGGCAGGGGTCTTTCTTGTCCAGCTCTTACAGTGGATACCAGCTCCAAGAGAGTAGAAGACAGGGCTCCGTCTTTTGCACCTGCTGTGGACCCAGCACA
Source organism: Cephalophus harveyi (assembly GCA_006410635.1). NCBI lineage: Eukaryota > Metazoa > Chordata > Mammalia > Artiodactyla > Bovidae > Cephalophus > Cephalophus harveyi. Next base: position 152,854 of record SJYT01048555.1, on the reverse strand, counting down.
AGACTGAGAAAATGAAGACTATTAATTAAGTAACTGGTTGTTGAGTGTGAGATAAACTAAACCAGTAAGACTGGATTCTCTCCAACCTACAATGTTCAACAACCACAAAATTCCAACATTTGCCAAGCATACACTATATCTGGAAATACCTCATTTTACTGCACTTCACAGATAATATGAATTTTACGAATTGAAGTTTTGTGGCCACATGCATTAGATGATGATTGGAATTTTTAGCAATAAGTAGTTTTAAGGGATGTACATTTTTTAGATATGCTGCTGCTGTTGCTAAGTCGCTTCAGTCGTGTCCGACTCTGTGCGACCCCATAGACGGTAGCCCACTAGGCTCCTCTGTCCCTGGGAGTCTCCAGGCAAGAATACTGGAGTGGGGTTGCCATTTCCTTCTCCAATGCATGAAAATGAAAAGTGAAAGTGAAGTCGCTCAGTTGTGCCCGACTCTTAGCAACCCCATGGACTGCAGCCTACCAGGCTTCTCCGTCCATGGGATTTTCCAGGCAAGAGTACTGGAGTGGTGTGCCACTGCCTTCTCCTTAGATATGCTATTGCATACCTAATAGATGGCAGTATAGCATAAACAAAAGTTTCATAAGTGTTAAGAAACCAAAAAATTCGTGTGACTTGCTTTTTCACTTTGTTAAGGTAGCCTGGAACCACATGTGCAGTATTTCCAAGGTCTGCCTGTATCTCCCCGGTATTATGCCAAGTGTGATGAGGATGCAGAAAGGCTTTCAGGCATTCACACACTACTGGTGTATGAAAACAGTACAGGATAAAGAAACTTCACAAGCCAATAGGCACAGGTATGTACAAGGTACACAGAGCAGAGAGAAAGGTTACCTGGTGATCCCATTATTATGCTGTATAGCACTTACATGATGATCACACCACCTGTTCCAGTTTCCTGATTTACAAAAGTCGCTGGACTGAATGATACACTGCACTGCATGAAAAGTATTTAGCAAAGAGCTCCTAGCAGTGAATGCATGTGGCTACTGCTGTTGCTTTTTTGGCCTGGGAATTCAAGTGAGTTGTACCAGGCATAAAAAACCCTATCTACCAGCCCTGCCTTTAAGATGCGTGACTGAGTAAGAAAGACAAGTAAGAAGGAACCAGAATGCCACCTGGCACAGCAGTGCCATTCTTTGTCAGGCTTCCTTTGGCTGGGCCATCTCTCTACACTGTCTGCCCAATAAGCACTCATGCTTTAGTTGTTGTCTTGGTGCCTTTGTCATTTCTTGAATGATAAAGAAACAAATGTCTCTTGAACGGTGACTTGGAAGGAACTAATGAAGGAACCCTGAAAATGAAGTTAAACTGGCTGAGAACTTTGACCAGCACACCATCTGACCTGTGGTTCAGCCTCCTGTTCTACAGTGGGGCTTAAAGAACACAGTTCTTTATAAAAGTAGCCAGCATTTCAACCTGCTAATGTTCCAGTTATAACACAGAGCTCCAAACAAAAGAGAAGCAGCTAAGATCAGTACAAATGCTCTTAGACAAAAGAAAACACCCCAAAACAATCACATTGGCAATGTCTCGTGTTGTGTGTCTTTGTATATTAAATTGTCCTCAGCATATGCTCAGAACATTCATTATTTGATCAGTGATGGTGATGCCAAGATCATACTTATCACAGTGTTCCTTACTTCCCATTTTCTCCCAGCTGTCATATATAAATGTTAGTAAATACTAAACTTTCAAATCTCCTGTATGCATTCTCCATCTGCATCACCACCCAGCCGGACTCTAAATTCTCAGCAAAGATGATTGAATTGTCCTAGAAAGCCCAGTTTTCATAACCCATCTACCCACCCCGAACTGAATAGCACTCAACAAATATTCGCAGAGTGGTTTCCAATGTACGGGCCTGGACTAGACTTCTGATGATTCATGACGGGCCCATGGCCCTGTACACACACAGTTTAATCTAGTACAGAGGTTAGAAAATTGGCATTTCTATAGGCTTCATCCAATCACAAGAGGGTGGTGTTTTTGTTTTTTTTTAACTTGAAAATTTCACACAAATATCCCAATTTCCATCTTCTCTCAGTTATACTCACTCCAGTCCCACACTCCAACATCGCAGCAGCTGTCTGAAGCTGAGTGGCACCATCAGAGCCTGACTCAAACACTCTTGTTTGGCCCCAGTCCCTACTCTTGTCCTTCTCTGCTGGGTTTTCTTACCTGTCTGGCCTTCATGGGTATCTCAGGGTACAACCCCTGTTCTAGTGGCTTGTTCCATAAAGCAAAGCAAGACAGATCATGTGACATGGTGACAAAATTAGCACCAGCTACTATTTTTACAAACTGTTGTCATTTTCAATTTTAAAAAGCCCAGGTTCTGGTGAATGTCTCCCCTCACAAACAGAACATTTTCACTTCACACTCAGACGTCAAGATGATGCTGTCTCCTCCGCTTCACATTTTCCTTCTGAAATGGAAGAGGAAGGTCAGGACCATCTTTGGGACACATCGTACAGGAGGCACGATGCTGCTGACCGGTCCTGCAGCTGAAAGGAAGAGGAACAACTGTTTGCCAGTGGCAGGCAGACGGTGGGGCCCCCCCAGCTGCCAGGCACCAGCGGTCATTAGATACTGCCCCTCACAACTCCCCAGAGAATCAACTTCTAGACTCCAACAGGCTTTCTAACTAAGGCTCAATTTCAGATTTTATTAAATTTCTTCCTTAGAAGGTACCACTCAGTTGCTCTCTCAAGTTTTGAAATACCTTCTTGGGCAGGGAAGAAAATGTGGATCAACTTCATTGACTGTCTTTGTAAAACTTAATCAGAAAAAAGTGTGAACTAAGAACTCTGTTAGAAGAATAAGACAGAATGAAGTAACAACAGAAAGTGACTGAATATTCAAAGGCCTGTAAAAGCATCCATTCACTTCAAGAAACATCTAGTAGACTGCCCCCTCCCCACTTCCACTTTGCACAAAGACATAGAGACAAGGAGGAAACAATAGCTCAGACACAGAAATACCCGCCTTGAAAAACTTAAAAGCCCAGGAGTCTCTAGAGCCTGAGTTCAATGCTGGCTGTTTTCATCTCCTGGAATCCAATCTCTTGTCTTTCCCCTGGGGAATGGTCCCTCTTTCCCTGTGCGAGGTCTTGATGAGACTGTCAATCACTGTATCTCGCCTTCCCACACCTCAAGACTCATCAGGTGACCCAAGCTGGCTCATGGCACCCTCTCCTTCCCAAGACACCTGAGAAAACCAATTCGAGGTCAGAAAATAGTTTGGATGGGAATTCCCTGGTGGTCCAGCAGCTGGGACTCTGAGCTTCCCCTGTATCTGTCAATCACTGTATCTCGCCTTCCCACACCTCAAGACTCATCAGGTGACCCAAGCTGGCTCATGGCACCCTCTCCTTCCCAAGACACCTGAGAAAACCAATTCGAGGTCAGAAAATAGTTTGGATGGGAATTCCCTGGTGGTCCAGCAGCTGGGACTCTGAGCTTCCCCTGTAGGGAACACAGGTTCGATCCCTGGTCGGGGAACTAAGAAGCCTCATGCCACATAGTGCAACCAAAAATTAAAAAAAAAAAAAAGAAAATAGTCTGGAGCTGCTACTAACCATCCTGCCTTGTCTGTTTGTGCCCTGGGACCCGCAGTCCTGTCCTGGTTTCTCTCTCTTTCTAAGCCTGGTCCTGCCTCTCCCTCCCTTCCAGTTTGTGGATCACACCATGTCCTTCCAATAGACTCCTATGCTGTGTGAGCTACATTTAAGTTTCTGTTGCTTGCAACCAGTGACCTCAAGCTGACCTTGGAACTCACTCAAGATGGATGCAACCATGATCTCTTGGGTTTCCTAGAAAGATCAGGGGTCTCTGCAGCTGCTAAGAACAAGTAGAGATTTTCTTCATTGCAACAAAATACAAAAGAATGTGTTCCAAATCAGGACAAAACACAGCCAACAAAGCTAGCTGGAGTCCTTTCTTCCCAGGTGTGCCCACTGTGAAATGTTTGGTTTGGATCACACTGTCCTTTGGGCAGGTGGGAGCAAGCATATAACCTCATGATGCTCAGAGATACTTGGCTAACCACCTCAGGAGGCTTATCCTCCAGTGAATTTACTCCTTGTCCACTCATCAAATGCCTGTGAAAGTTGGCTTGGGACAGGCCTTGTGCCAGACAACCACTGGGTGCCCTTCCAACCTCTAGGAAAGAAAATAACCAGGAAATACATCTCCTCAGTGACCTCATTGTACAAGCAGAAACACATGCTTTCTGGTTCTAAAGAACACAACATGAACTTCCTGCTCACAAACAACATAAAGGGAACTGGCAATCTGCAAGTTTGCTTCTGCAGAAAATTGCCACATCTCTAAGTGGGAGGCCCCCAAGGCAGACTGTTCCTCCCCCAGCCACCAAAGGAGGAAGTCCTCCTGTAGCCTCAGAAATAGCCAATGACCAGAATATTTAGAAACATCAAAAGAGTGAGCAATGTGCTGTGGGTTGGTAGTTAACTTTTTTTAAAAAAGATATCCCCCCGATCCCCTGCTCAAAGAAAGCAAACCACAACTTATGAGTTTACCCAGGACTTGGTTGCTGGGGAATTTTACCAGAATTACATGTATTTTCAAAGAAAACATTGATCCCCATCAGTCGGACCCAAGAAGAAGGGGTGTTTTCTCACCTGGGCTGCAGGTGTGGCTTCCTTCCTGTCCCCTGGGGTAGGTAAGAGCTGACCTCTGCCTGTCCACCTCAGCATCCAGGGCAGCCCAGGCAGTGCCTGGCTCAGATCAGGTGCATAATAATGCTGCTGCTGCTGCTAAGTCGCTTCAGTTGTATCTGACTCTGTGCAACCCCATAGACGGCAGCCCACCAGGCTCCCCCGTCCCTGGGATTCTCCAGGCAAGAACACTGGAGTGGGTTGCCATTTCCTTCTCCAATGCATGAAAGTAAAAAGTGAAAGTGGAGTCAGTCACTCAGTCGTGTCCGACTCAGCGACTCCATGGACTACAGCGCACCAGGCTCCTCCATCCATGGGATTTTCTAGGCAAGAGTACTGGAGTTGGGTGCCATTGCCTTCTCCAATAATAATACTATAGCATCTCAATAACAAGGGTCTGCTATGTGAAGAAAGGAGGGAGGGAAAGTGAAGTGAAAATTGCTCAGTTGTGTCTGACTCTTTGCGACTCCACAGACTAAACAGTCCATGGAATTCTCCAGGCCAGAATACTGGAGTGGGTAGACTTTCTCTTCTCTAAGGGATCTTCCCAAACCAGAGACTGAACCCAGGTCTCCCACATTGCAGGCATATTTTTTACCAGCTGAGCCACAAGGGAAGCCCAAGAATACTGGAGTGGATAGCCTATCCCTTCTCCAGGGTGTCTTCCCGACCCAGGAACTGAACAGGACTGCCCTGGTGGCTCAGAGGGTAAAGCGTCTGCCTGCAATGTGGGAGACCTGGGTTCGATTCCTGGGTTGGGACGATCCCCTGGAGAAGGAAATGGCAATCCACTCCAGTTCTCTTGCCTGGAAAATCCCGTGGATGGAGGAATCTGGTAGGCTACAGTCCATGGGGTTGCAAAGAGTCAGACATGATTGAGCAGCTTCACTTTCACTTTCTCCTGCATTACAGGTGGATTCTTTACCAACTAAGGTATCAGGGAAGCTATCAGGGAAGGAGAGAAGGAAGGCGGTCTTAACTGGCCATTACTTCTCATCCAAACCCAATCTCCCAAATGTTTAGAATTCTTAGCTGATGTATTGGATTTCTACTATCATTGTCCTAGAGGGAATATGGTCTCTAGATCACTTAAAATGGAAAAACCAAATCTTGATAGTAACTTATGCAGACACATGAGGAAAAAAACCAGGCTGCCTGGAAGGATGAAGTCTCAGAGACAAAACCAGGGGCCTCTCTAGGCTGACAGACCTAGCATATTGGTCCAAACTGAAGACTAGCTCCCAGAGAGGCCCTAGCTGAGTGGTTTCTTTCCAGGGCTGAGAAATGAAAGGGTTGGATCTCTGGAGAATCCGTCCAACTCCAAATTCCATGGAGAGATTCCCAAATGCCCTCACTGTCACACCTGAGCATCTCCGAATAGCACATATGCCAGAGTAGGGCTTCTCTCCAGCAATGAAACCACAATGAAATGTGGGATCTCTACCTACCCCTAGGTGGGGAGAGTCCCAGGATCTTACCAACTGTTTTCAGAAAGCTTCATCCAAAGAGTAGGACTCTTCCACATCCTACCGCCATATAACTGAGCTTAGAAATAATCCCAAAGCCAAAGATTGAATCGTGCCATCAGGTCCCGGAACACAGTAGCCTCCTCCCCTCACACAGGCACACGGGCTCTGAATGAAGTCTATTTAGAGGAAGCACAAGTGGTCAAAGCAACAGAGAGTAACAGAAACATCCTCTGTGTGTGTTGTGTGTGGGGTGGAATTTCCAAGAGTGACAGCTCAAAAAAGAACCAAGAAGTTAGGGCAACAAATGCCTGCAATATTTGCCACTGAAGCCATTTAGGGAATCCGACAGGTTAGCTGGTTTCCCCCCTGTCTGCTACAACCCAAATGCATCCATGTGAGTTAGGTTAGAGTTTCCCTCCCCAACCCCCAGTGACCCTAACACATTCCAGGTCAAATGTAGGCATGAGCAATCCACGTCTGTCTGGCACAGGCTCATTATAACTTTATGCAAAGCTGCAGACAGATGTGGCTCAAAATAGTTACCAGCAGTGGAAACAGAAGGAGTAAAATAAGGAGCAGGTATTTTTTTAAGGATGGGGGTATGTGTAGGGGGATTAAAAAAAAAAGTCCAGACGCCATCACACATCCCTTTAAACAACCCTCAGAGAGAAGAGAAGACACCCTCGCTAACTTTCAGAAGATTTCATCTTTAGGATGGAAAAACCTTACTGAATGAAGACATACTTGCCATGGCAACAAAAATAAAGACACCCATTTTCTTCCTAATCTAATTTTTTGCATCGTGTGGTCACTCTGATCACTCGATTGCTTAGCTCGAACTAAGAAAACTTAAGTCCCTCTAGAGACACAGGTTCTATCCCCAAAAAAGAACCAAGCAGAGTCAGATCCTGTCTTTATTAGAAATGTTGGTATTTGGTTGATTATGATACTTCTGTACTGATTTTCATTTTTTAAAAACATCGCATTCCCTTTTATTTAACTTTATGACATCCCCTTCGAGTTTGCACCTGAAAGAGTATGTCATGAGCCTCACCCTATCTTGCCACCCTACTAGAAATCTGTGGAAATCAGATGTAGCAAAACCCGGAAAAGCTACAGACACCTCTGCGCTCTCACAGACTTGCTTCTGGCTTTTGGCAAAGCTGTTCACTGCTCCCCAAGTTGTGGGGCATTCATATCATCACCAAGCAACAAAGGACCGCAACACCTCGGCCACATCTGAGAGCCTCTGAGCCTTTCTCATAGATGCATGAATCTGTTTCTGTTTTTTAAATTACTGGGCCAGGCACAGGGCTCGCTGGCTGCCGCATTCTAGAGTTACTGTTTATTAAGGCCTCCTGCTAAGTTGGCCCTGAGAGGTCATAAAATAAGGAAAGACCTGTGCCTCCAGGGCTCTGAACATTGCTAGGTTCTCCAAATGCTCTTGGCTCTCCCGAGACTCCAAACTGGGGCAGATGAGAAAGGCTGGGGATGCCCTGTTCTGCTGTCCGTTCCTAGGGCTTGGTGGTGCAGCAGGATCTAGAAGCCCCTGGAACCTTGTCTGGACCAGCAGCTCATCTACATTGTGGCCGTTGCCTGGATTTATTTTCCTTCTAAATAAAATTGGTTCCTGTCCCAAATAGAGGGAAATAGTGTGCGCGAGTGTGTGTGTCCCATTTTAAGGAATTCTGTTTCCACCGAAACATGGCTTTGACTGAGAGGGTTTCCTTCTGTTAAACAGTAAATCTACTTCTAATGTACTCCAAAGCTGAGCAATGGTTACAGGGGACTACCTGGAGAGAGGAAGTGGAGCACAGGCAGCCCCCATCAAACTTGCTGAGATGCTGTGGATCTGGGACGGAATTGAGATCTGGTGCTACAAAGCCTGTGAGTTCCAACCGGCTGTGGGGCCCCCCTAAGGAAAGCACTGTTTGCTTCCCAGTTTCCTTTGTTTTAAATTCTTGCAGGAACAACCACACCAGAGATGTCACAGCCTTTCATCTGCCTTCAGATTTAAGGCCAAGTTCCTAGTTGCAACGTCCTCTGCATCTAGCAAAAATCCAAGTTCTCCCTTCGGGGGCACACAGGGTCATGACCTTCTCGATGCAAATCAACCTGCTTTCCAGCCTCAAGTCTCTTTCTTATCCAGTCGGATCCACTGCATTTCAACAAACCCATCTTTGCCCCCAGACATCTCACCTCCTCACATCCATTCTGGGGTAGAAAAAGAGACTTTAGGTCCAACTGAACCCAACCAAGAGGTCAACTTGCGTGAGCTGACCTTGCCAATAAACTCTGAAATTTAGCCCCAGGGCTATCAAACTTTAAAAATGCATCTTGCTGTGAAATGTTCTGAGCTACTGCTACCCAAACTCAAAACTGGAATGTAAACATGTACAGATTTCTAAGCGGGAGAGGGTTACATGGGAGGGAAATGACTCAGAGTAAAAACATGATCAGTCAGAAACCTGAGTTCAAGATCACTTTTAGTCTGGCTGATACTGTCTTCTCTTTTTATTATTATTATTTTGGCTGCACCCCACGATGTGTAGGATCTTAGTTCCCTGACCAGGGATCAAACCTGCAAGCCCTGAATTGAAAGCGGGAGTCTTAACCACTGGACCACCAGGGAAGTCCCAATAGCCATCTTTTTTATGTGTTCTTATTTATTTACCATTTTTGGTAAACAAATTCTGTAGTTATTTCCTGGGATGGCCCACACTCAGGTCTTGGGTACTGAGACCCAGGTGCTGTGTACAATGAGAAATGACTGAAAGGCATTGTGTTTACTCTGTTGGGACTCAGCCTTACTAATATTTCATCATTTAACAAAGGGGTTCCAAACAGATCATTCAAATTATCCTGACATGCCTGGTGGCTCAGATGGTAAAGAATACGCCTGCAATGCAGGAGACCTGGGTTCAATCCCTGGGATGGGAAGATCCCCTGAAGGAGGGCATGGCAACCTATTCGAATATTCTGGCCTGGAGAAAAGGAAGAGGAACCAGCAATCAAATTGCCAGCATCTGCCGGATCACCAAAAAAGCAAGAGCACTCCAGAAAAACATCTATTTCTGCTTTATTGACTATGCCAAAGCCTTTGACTGTGTGGATCACAATAAACTGTGGAAAATTCAGAAAGACATGGGAATACCAGACCACCTGACGTGCCTCTTGAGAAACCTGTATGCAGGTCAGGAAGCAACAGTTAGAACTGGACATGGAACAACTGACTGGTTCCAAATTGGAAAAGGAGTACGTCAAGGCTGTATATTGTCACCCTGTTTATTTAACTTATACGCAGAGTACATCATGAGAAACACTGGGCTGGATGAAGCACAAGCTGGAATCAAGATTGCCGGGAGAAATATCAATAACCTCAGATATGCAGATGACACCACCCTTATGGCAGAAAGTGAAGAGGAACTAAAGAGCCTCTTGATGAAAGTGAAAGAGGAGAGTGAAAAAGTTGGCTTAAAGCTCAACATTCAGAAAACTAAGATCATGGCATCTGGTCCCATCACTTCATGGGAAATAGATGGGGAAACAGTGGAAACAGTGGCTGACTTTATTTTTCTGGGCTCCAAAATCACGGCAGATGGTGACTGCAGCCATGAAATTAAAAGACGCTTACTCCTTGGAAGGAAAGTTATGACCAACCTAGACAGCATATTCCGGAGAAGGTCTAAAGAGCCTCTTGATGAAAGTGAAAGAGGAGAGTGAAAAAGTTGGCTTAAAGCTCAACATTCAGAAAACTAAGATCATGGCATCTGGTCCCATCACTTCATGGGAAATAGATGGGGAAACAGTGGAAACAGTGTCAGACTTTATATTTTGGGGCTCCAAAATCACTGCAGATGGTGATTGCAGCCATGAAATTAAAAGATGCATACTCCTTGGAAGGAAAGTTATGACCAACCTAGACAGCATATTAAAAAGCAGAGACATTACTTTGTCAAGAAAGGTCCATCTGGTCAAGGCTATGGTTTTTCCAGTGATCATATGTGGATGTGAGAGTTGGACTATAAACAAGGCTGAGCACCGAAGAATTGATGTTTTTGAACTGTGGTGTTGGAGAAGACTCTTGAGAGTCCCTCGGACTTCAAGGATATCCAACCAGTCCATCCTAAAGCAGATCAGTCCTGGGTGTTCATTGGAAGGACCAATGTTGAAGCTGAAACTCCAATACTTTGGTTACCTGATGCAAAGATCTGACTCTTTTGAAAAGACCCCGATGCTGGGAAAGACTCAGGGCAGAAGGAGAAGGGGATGACAGAGGATGAGATGGTTTGATGACATCACCGACTCAATGGACATGGGTTTGGGTGGACTCCAGGAGTTGGCGATGGACAGGGAGGCCTGGCATGTTGCAGTTCATGGCGTTGCAAAGAGTCAGATACAACTGAGCCACTGAACTGAACTGAACTGGGTGGTCTAGTGGTTTCCCCCACTTTCTTCACTTAAGTCTGAATTTGACAATAAGGAGTTCATGATCTGAGTCACAGTCAGCTCCCAGTCTTGTTTTTGCTGACTGTATAGAGCTTCTCCATCTTTGGCTGCAAAGAATATAATCAATCTGATTTTGGTGTTGACCATCTTGTGATGTCTATGTGTACAATTTATCATTTGTGTTTTTTTTTATTGTGGTAAAATACACATAGCATAACATTCACCATTAGTGAGGTTTAGTACATTTACAATGATGAACACTTGTCATTATCTAGTTCCAGTATATTTTTTATGATTAAAAGAGAAACCCATACTCATTAAGCAGTGACTCCCTGTTCTCCCCTGATCCAGGCCCTGGGAACCACTAATCTGCTTTCTGTATTTATGAATTTGCCCATTCTGTATATTCCGTGTGACTGGAACTATATACTATGTGCCCTTTTGTGATTGGCATCTTTCACTTAGCTTGTTTTCAAGGTTCATCCATGTTACAACAAGTATCAGTACCTCATTCCTTTTTATGGCTGAATAATATTGATTTGTATGATATACCACATTATGCTTATTCATTCATCAGATTAACATTTGGATTGTTTCCACATTTTGGCTATTGTGAATAGTGCTATTATGAACACTTCCCTACAATTATCTGTTTGAATGTCTGTTTTCAAATTTGGGGGTATATTCCTAGGAGTGGAATTGCTGGGTCATATGGAAATTCTTTGTGTAGCTTTTTGTGGGACTTCTGAAATGTCTTCCACAACAGCTACACCAATTTACATTCCTACCAGCAATGTAAGAGGGATCTAATTTCTCCACATCCTCACCAACACTTGCTATTTTCCATTTTAAAGAATTATTTTGATTGCCATTCTAAACAGTGTCAGTGGTATCTCATTATGGTTTTGACCTGTCTTTCCTTAACGGCTAATCATGTTAAGCATCTTATTCTTGTTGGCGGTTTAATATCTTCTTTGGAGAAATGTCAATCAAAGTCCTTTGCCTGTTTTAAAAATGAATTGTCATAGCTCTTTATATATGCTGGAAGATCAGATTTCTACTTTGTTGAGTTTTTAATCTTTAAGTAGTGTAACAGTGTTGCAAAGATTAAAATAATAAGAGTCTCCCCCCAAGGGTCCATATCTCAATCCTTAGAACCTTTTTATGGCAAAAGGGACATTGCAGAGCTGATTCAGTTAACAATCTTGCAATGAAGAGATAATCGTATATTATCTAGGTGGACCCAGTGTAATCACAATGGTGCTTTAAGAGGAAGACAGGAGGGTCAGAGGCAGAGAAGAAGATGTGATGGGGGAAGGATGGGTCAGAGCAGAGTGACACCGCCAGGAGCCAAGGAATACTGGCAGCTTCTAGAAACTGGAAAAGGCAAGAGATGGGTTCTTGCTTAGAGCCTCCAGAGGGAACACAGCCCCACTGACACCTAGATCTTAACCTTTTAGTCTCGTGAACTTCTGACCTCCATAACAGTAAGCAATAAATGTGTGTTGTCTTGAGACTACGCTTGTGGTAATTTGTTACAGCAATGATGGAGAACAAATACACTTGGCTAATCTGGCTCTCTACTCTTCGACATGAATATTAGAATGATTTTATTGTTCTACACACCCACAAATACCACAAAAAAGTACTCATTGGAATTGCATGAAATTTATGGATAAATGTGGTGGGACTTGATATCTGTACTTTATTGAGTCTTCCCACTCATAATATATCATTACATTTAGTCAGTCTTTTCTGTCTCTCAATTAAGGATGATAATTATCTCCATAAAAGTCTTTCACATCTTTTAATAGATTTATTCTGAGTTTTGTTGTTCATTTTTGAAAACTATATATAATTTAATTTACTATTATATATTTAATTTTTTAAACTCTATTTTCTCTTTGTCATTGTTTGTATATAGGAACACTATAGGCTTTTCCAGGCTAATCATTTTTTCACCCAGGAAAATTGCTGAACTTTAAAATAATTTTTCTAATAATTTGCCTAAAATGCCTGTTGGATTTCCCATATAGGCAATCATTACCTACAAGCAATGTGTCTTCCTTTTTAATTTTCATATTTCTTGTTTCTGTTTCTTATCTAACTACATTGGTCAGGCTTCCAAGCCAATAGAATAAGGTAGTGATAGTATTTCATTCTTGTTCTAGTCAACTAGCTTTGTAGTTATATATATTTTTTCCTCTATTTTGAATAATGAAACAACATGTACTGTTCTGGTGATAGCCTGTCCAAACCACGGAGATTAGCAACCTCTCTTACACTATCAGTTCTACAAAGATCTCTCTAGAACGAGCCTCCATCTGTGTACCACTTGTTTTCCTCGGTTCAAAAGACAGCCCTCTTGGGAAAGTTGATTGGCTCACCTTACATACTCTGATTATGGTATGAAGTTAAAAATATTCCCAAAGGAAGTTAGAAACCAAATAAATCTTAATCAGAGTATTATTATTTTAAAGGATCTCTTTTATCAGTGTAGGAAATCTGGAGTAGATATAATACCTTTTGTGAGGGGTTTCCCCAGTGGCTCCAAGGTGAAGAATCCACCTGCTATGCAGGAGACACGACAGGAATCGCCGGTTTGATCCTTGGGTTGGGAAAATCTCCTGGAGAAGGCAATGGCAATAGACTCCAGTATCCTTGCCTGGAAAATCCTGTGGACAGAGGAGCCTGGCAGGCTATAGTCCATGAAGTCAAAAAAGAGTCAAACATGACTTAGGGACTAAACAGCAATACCTTTTATGGGGCTCCTACCACCTTCTCAGTGATGTGAGTGACCTGCAGAAGACCTGTGTGCTCTGGAGCAGCACCTGAGCTTGGCCCAGGATCTAAACAAACTGAATAAGGAAATCCAGCCCTTTGTTGGAGGCACAGTGGGTCCAGCCACTGCTTTTCCATGCCAACAAAGTGAACCAGCAAATCCTCAGCAATTCTGTGACCTGTAATGGTGTCTGACCCAACAGCAACATTCTGAGCTTAAACATGACTGCTGCATCACTTCTGCCTTTCATATCTGGCAAAAAATTTTCTTGTGACCAGCCTGACAGCAGTTGTGAGGAGAAGGGAACTGTGGGAAACAGTTCTAGCTTAACTATATTGACAATAAAAAGCCACCACAATATGGGCTTGCTACATAATCAAAAAGTATCTTACATATACCACATCATCTGGGCCAAATTTTATAATTTTTAATAAAAGTCTATTAAGGTTTCATTTGAAAAATATTTCTTGTGTTCCAACATTGGACATTATCCGTTATATTTTCCAGAATCCTAAAATCCTTTTTGGAAATAAAATGGATAAAAAAAAATAAACAGTATTCCTATGAGTATGTTTGATTTCCACATTTTTAGACTTTCCAAAGAAAAGTCTAAAAATGAATCCTCTTAACCAACATTCGCATTTCCAGAGAAGAAACCTCTCAGTGAACACTTCTTATTTACTGATGTTTGGAAACAAGATATAAGTCATAATGATCTCTTCATGAAGAAAGCAGAACTTACTTTCTCATGTATGCAGTTTCTAATTTTTCTCTCTTTCTCTCTCTCTCTTTTTTTCTAGCCAAAGTTAAATGTCCATGTTGGTCCTGAATCTTAGTTAACAATTCTCTCAAAACAGTCTGAGTACAAAACAAAACTTTTAGATAAAGATTTAAAGTGGAAACCTACTAAAAACTTTTTGTATATAGTATGTGGCCTAGTTCATTATTTATGTTACTATTCTGAGATTGAACTCATAAGAAATTCAAACCATAGCTTCTAGTTTTAACCCCTGGGGTATTATTGTTCTTTGGCATAAGGAATGCAAATGTCTATCAGATATCAGTTTTGTTTTATGTTATGGCTTTAGAGAACTTCATATAAAATAATTTGCCAATGCAGGAGACCCCAGTTCAATTCCTGGGTTGGGAAGATCCACTGGAGAAGGGATAGGCTGCCCACTCTAGTATTCTTGGGCTTCCCTGGTGACTCAGCTGGTAAAGAATCTGCCTGCAATGCAGGAGACCTGGGTTTGATCCCTGGGTTGGGAAGATTCTAGAGAAGGGAAAGGCTACCCACTCCAGTATTCTGCCCTGGAGAATTCCATGAGCTGTCTAGTCTGTGGGGTCACAAACAGTCAGACACGACTGAGTGAGTTTCACTTTCACTTTCAAGACGTATTCTGAAGATCTTCCTGGAATACGTAATTTTGAAAGTGAAAGTGAAATCACTCAGTCTGGTCCGACTCTTTGCGACCCCATGGACTGTAGCCCACCAGGCTCTTCCGTCCATGGGATTTTCCAGGCAAGAATACTGAAGTGGGTTGCCATGTAATTTTGAGGGTTCCTTATTTAAAGCTATTGCTGAGTTTGGATTCTCAGAGATTTACCTGTGAGACTGAACTGGGGTTAAGTGTTTTTTGTTTTTTCTCTTAAAACTTGGGTACTGTTTGTAAGATTATTTTCAGGGGAACAAACAACTAGTCTCAGGTATGTTTTTCTATCTGTATTCAGTTTCTTTTACAGATTTGGTTTTGGATCATGATACGATTCCACAGGCAGCAGTGAGATGCATTTTATCCTAACTGGGCTCTCGCAAGTTACAGTTGGGGCTTCCCTGGTGACTCAGTAGTAAAGAATCCACCTGCCAATGCAGGAGACATGGGTTCGATCCCTGGGTCTGGAAGATCCCTTGAGAAAGAAATGGCAACCCACTCCAGTATTCTTGCCTGGGAAATCCCATGGACAGAGGAGCCTGGCAGGCTATAGTCCAATGGGGTTGCAAAAGAGTCAGACATGACTTAGCAATGAAATAACAACAAAACTACAGTTGATATGGAAAGTGATGGATTCCTTTTAGTAAATTAAAAAAATATATTACAGGCATGCCTTCAGAGGTATATTATAGTTTTAGAGAAAAAGCAGGGGATGGGTTAGTTTTAGTTATTACCGAGTTAGTTTTAGTTATTACTGGGTTAGTTTAATCATTACTGGCTGGGTTAGTTATTGACCATTATGTTGAATTAGTTTGATTTTCATTAGTGTCATGATAGGAAGAAGAGGTCAAGAATCCCTTCTTCAGAGACTTCAGGACAGGAGGACAAAAGCACTGCTGATGGAGGGGAAAGGTCAGCCAAGGAAGGGAGAGGAGAAGCTGGAAGTACCTCGGCCCTGAGACAGGAGTCAGGGGGTGTGTGAGACAAGAGAAGAGAAGCAACAGACCCTGTCCATCCTTGTTCATCCATTAAGAAGCTCGGATCTCACCTTCAGGATGACAGGGAGCCAACGATGTAAGGAAACTGGTGACTTAGGAACAAACTGGTTCTGGACTGTAGTCACAGATTGGACTCCTAGGTCCTACCGTTACATTGTAGAGGAGGGTTCCATTCATGGAAACATATTTCAT
Source organism: Cephalophus harveyi (assembly GCA_006410635.1). Classification (NCBI taxonomy): domain Eukaryota; kingdom Metazoa; phylum Chordata; class Mammalia; order Artiodactyla; family Bovidae; genus Cephalophus; species Cephalophus harveyi. The sequence goes on along the minus strand of SJYT01048555.1, from coordinate 136,829 downwards.
GAGAAGAGAAATATCAACCATGAAAATAAACAGAAAAGAAATAATACAAAAGATGCTTTTACAAATGTGTATAAGAACTATGCAGTGAAGGTTACTTTTAGGGGTTTGGGGCTTTGTTTGGTCTTTTTGCATGAATTGTGCTAAAGTTGTCTTCTTTTCTTTGAAACTCTCTTTGTAGCAAGCATGGGAATATTTTATTTTTCCAAAGACCTTTGGCCTCATTAAAAATTAGGGTTCTTTGTTCCTAAACTGCTAGCTGACAGATTCATTCATTCATGGAAGAAGTATTTATCGAACCCCCTGCTATGTGAGATATTGTTTTAATGATAAAAAAGACAAAAATTTTCTATCATGGAGTTTTTTTCCTACTTGAAGAGAAAGAAAATAAACACACCCACACATAGACACACACAGTAATGCTAGTTAATGAGAAGGGTGAAAAGACTTGAAAAAATGAATAGACTATGGGGAGGAGGAAGAGTGAGAGAAATACATTAGAAAGTGATTTTATTTAGGTCAAGAAAGCGTTTGCTGTGGAAGTGACACTTTTCTTTTACAGATTTGGTTTTGGATCATGATACGATTCCACAGGCAGCAGTGAGATGCATTTTATCCTAACTGGGCTCTTGCAAGTTACAGTTGGGGCTTCCCTGGTGACTCAGTAGCAAAGAATCCACCTGCCAATGCAGGAGACATGGGTTTGATCCCTGGGTTGGGAAGATCCCTTGAGAAAGAAATGGCAACCCACTCCAGTATTCTTGCCTGGGAAATTCCATGGACAGGGGAGCCTGGCAGGCTAGAGTCCAATGGAGTTGCGAAAGAGTCAAACATGACTTTAGCGTTTGCTGTGCAAGTGACATTCGAGCAGAAACCTGAATGAAATGAGACTGTCTGGGGAAAGACCTGCACCAATGCCTCCAAATCTGAGTGTTATGGAAACAGGTGGGGCAGGTGCCCAAGTCACTACTTCTTTGGTGATTCTCTGCTGCGAACACAGATGTAGTTCCAATCAGCTACATCACCTCTGACTTCACTGGACTCTTCAGGGTCCCCAGTGAACCTCAACCTTGTTGGTAACATCAGTCAAAGTCACGAGTGGGCACATATAGGAGGAGGCTGGGTTGGCGCTGGTATTGGTGGCGCTGGTGGTCTGCATGCCTGCGTGCCTCTTATGATCAGAAAGCTTTGAACAGCAGAGGATTGGAACTCAGTATACTATAAATATGGGATTTTAACATCTGTCAGTCATGAGTGGGCACAAATAGGAGGATGCTGGGTTGGCGCTGGTATTGGTGGCGCTGGTGGTCTGCATGCCTGCACGCCTCTTATGATCAGAAAGCTTTGAACAGCAGAGGATTGGAACTCAGTATACTATAAATATGGGATTGTAATAAAATGATCCTTTAAAAAGTCAATAATGATAATAATCACCAGCATTTTTTAAAGCATGTACCCTGTATTAGACGTTATCTTAAGTATTTTATGTGACCTATTATTCGATTCTTTCAGAACTTCTGTGAGGTGGCAAGTACCTCATGAGAGAGTGAGAAAAGAAACTTAGAAAGTCTCTTAGTAACTTGCTCAAGCTTACACCGTAAGAGGCAAAGGCGGGGTTTGAAATGTGGTCTGTCTCACGTCAAAGCACAAACTTTATACCAACCACTGTGTAATTCAGTCTCCAAGGCCAACGTGCCAGCAGCAGTGTGGAGGGTGGGCAGGCGAGGATGTGAGGGCTAAGCAGAAGGAGAGAGCACTCCTGACTAATTTCCTGACAACCTCTTCCCTCACCTGGGTTTCCTGCTGCGTAATCCAAGAGTAAACACAGTCCTTCTATACTTTTGAATGGAGATTTGCTATTGACAGAAAAAGCGAACAGACAGACTTCCCATGAGGAGAAGGTCCTGTGGAAATTCATCTTTAAGAATAATTAGTTTCCATTTGTGCAGTTCCAAACCTTGTTGCATTTGTGCAGGTTGAATAGAGAAATAAGAAGTATGGAGGGCTACCCCATATATAAGGATAAACTTGTGATCCTAAGGAAGCTGGGAAAAAAAAAACACAAAGTCAGATAATCACAGTAGGAGGCTGGACCTCTGATAGATGAACCGTGTCTTTGAAGCAGAATCATTTTCTCCTATGACACTTACAATTGTCATTAGGTGATGCTGAAATAACTGCATTTTCCTTCCAAATAACTCATATAAATTTAAATAACAGTTCATAACTGCAGATGCATTTGGTTTCTTTTTTCCTAATGGGAACAGGATAATTATATACATTCTTTACACCAAATCATTAGCATCATATTAGTGTTTAGTCTGACTTGCTGGTGCACAGGTTGAAAAGGTTAAGATAACAGCTCTTGGAAAGAGCAGCTTTATGGACCACCTCATTCTTCAGCCTGTAAGATAGCTGTCATTAACATTCAGTATCATTTGTCTGAGTTTTGGTTTTCATTTCATTGATAATTACTCACAGCTCAAAAATAGAACATATGAGAAAAAATGAATGAGTGATAGAAATTAGATTTTGATTTTAGTTTGCCTTGTTAATGTCTCTGTATACAACAAATATGATATTTTTTTTTGTTTTCTTCCTCTCGCAGGGAGTGTGGCTGCTGTTTTAACTTTTTAAATATTGAAACAATTGTAAGCTCACAGAAACACTGAAAGTATAGTACACATGACCTTTTTCCTCTGAGTTATTTGAGATTAGGTTTTGGAGGTGATACAGAGTAAATTTTTAAAATAGAAGAAGGCCCTAAAATCTGTAAGATGCAATTACAAATATATGGGACATGTGGCCTCTATAAGATACTGTCACATTAGGCCTCAAAACAGACAACAATCTCTACCTCCTGGAACTCACATTTTAGTGCAAAAACACAGCCCATCAACATTATAAATACATTAACTTTAAGTATGTTTGAGGTCACTTACACTGGAAATTGATCAGGGAGGATAAGGCAGGGTGGGAGGGATTTAGGGAAGGGGGTCAGTAAAGGCCTCACTGAGAAGCCAGCCCTGGGTTAGCATTTTGAAGGTGAGGAAGAGAAGCGAGCCATGGCTGTCTGGGGGAAGAGCATCTATTCCAGATGGAGACAACAGCCAGGGCAATGAGCCTGAAATGGGAGCCTCTGGTGTGCGCCAGGCACAGTACATGGGCTGCTTGGCTGGAGTTAGGAGCAGGGCAGAGAGGTGGGAGAGGAGCCTCGGGAGGGAGGGGGTGTATCCTACAGAGGGAAGAGCTCATTGATCAGATATTTCCATTCCAATCCCAGCATCACCATTCTCAATTAACCTTTCAGGCTGTTGGTTTAAAAAACAGTAATCAGGTTTTGACCTCACGTTATTTGTGTCTTAATCCAAAATTCCTATTACAAAGTATTTTTTTAAGGGTCTTTTAAAGTCTTTATTGACTTTGTTACGATACTGCTTCTGTTTTATGTTTTGTTTTTTTTGGCCGTGAAGCATGTGGGATTGTAGCTCCCAGAGTGGGCATTGAACCTACACCTCCTGCGTTGGAAGGCCAAGTCTTTACCACTGGACAACCAGGGAAGTCCCCTACAGAGCATTTTTTAAACAGCAATATTTTAACAGGCTCAAAAAGGCAAGACATTATTTTTTAAAGGCTTTAATACTGATAACACAAGATAATTGTGTTTCCTCACTTTCTTAGCAGCCACTGTGGTTCCCTATAGCTTAATCGAGAACACAGAAGAAATTTATAGAAGAAAGACAGAAATCTGACCCTCTCCACCTTCCTTAGTTTTTCAAACTGGTGTTTCACAGGACGATGTGAATATCTGAGTGTTTCCTGTCAGAAATGGGCCTCTGACTCTCCATTCACCATAATAGGTAGTAAATAGAATGAGGATCTCTAGTTCATAGTTAAGCTCTCCTTTCATCAGAACGCCTACTCACACCAGAAGGATTCATTTTTACAGGTCAAAGAGTAGTACACCACAGTACTCATCTTGGCGTGTTTTGGTTATTGTGTCTTTCATTTTACAAGCAACATGAGGACGTTTATTTTTAAAAGCATAAAATGTTGGGTTTTCAAAATCTAGGACTTTTTGGCTTGTTCCTCTGAGCTCTTTACAATGTGGACATGTTGAGTTTTTTAAGAGCTGAAAGATAATCTCAACCCTGTCTTAAAGGTTTAATTGTGCAGCTTTTTAATTTTTAAATGTTTAATTTATCATGACATATCAGGCACTGAGATGAGCGTGAGGACTGAATCTTAGAACTCAGATGAGTATTGACCAGTTAATTCTAGCAAAAATAGCTTTAAAGAACTAAAAGTGTGAATTCCATTTTCAAGGAAAAAATTATTCTTTGGGCAACACTGGCAGTTTAATTCTACATCATCTCAAGGGCCACTGTTAACACAGAAGACCAAGCTGAACTGGTAAATTCAAAGCTCTCCATCCTTAGTCTACAGAGCCAACCCAAGAACCGTAGGCCAATGGCTACCGAGAAACCAAGGACTCTGTGGTCTCAGGCAGCAAGATCAGCACCATGATCACAATCCTAAGGGTATCTAACAAGGATGTCCTTAGTGAGCAGCTCACTCCCCTCCTGCATACCCACTTTTCCTCTCTGTAAAGTAGAAAGCCGGTACTTCTTCCATTTGTTGAAGGATATAAAGGTATGACCCAGTTGCTCACAAAGCTTTGTGATCTCAGTTTGCACTAATGGAAAGATAATGTCCGGATCAAGCCAACAACTGACATATCAGCCCTCAGTGCTGGTAAGGCTGGTTTAGAATTATTTCTTGGTGTTTGGTTCTGACCCAACACATTAAGAGGGACATTGGTAACTTGGATTTTAGGAGAAGGGCACCAAAGTGGTGAGTTGTCCTGTAAGGGAGAGTTGAAGAAAGCAGGAATGTTTGGCCTAGAGAAGTCTTGGGCGCCAGTTTCAGGAACATGAAAGGTCAGCTGTGGCCCAGGGCTGGATTTGGGGATCTTGAGAACATGATGTGTAAATGAAATCTGTTAAGTTTCAGTTTTGCGACCGAGTTGTGTCTCCAGCACTCCGCATACCCTGTTTGAGTAACGTTTCAGGTGCTGTCCCCTCTCACCCCCTTTCTTGGCTGCACTGAGAGGCAGGGACCATGTTTCGTGCCCTGCTGTCTTTCTGTCTCTCTTGGTCTCTTTTATGCTCACACTTTCCTCCACATTGTCCATGTATACCAGTTGTTATTGCATTCTCTGAAATGCAAACTCATCCTGCATACATATTATCATCTTCATTCTTGACAGCTGCCAGAGTTAATAAACAGATACCATGACCAGCCAAGAATGAGCAATCTAAGTCAGATGTGTGTGAAGAGGTCAGAGGGGACATTCAACCAAGCATCTGAGAAAATGCTAATCCCTAACCTTATTGCACTGTGCTGAATGTCCTGGTTGCACTTGCTCATTTAATCCTCAAAATAATCACAATAACTACAGAGATGGATAACTTAATTGGGCTTCCCTTGTGGCTTAGTGGTAAAAAAGTATCCTTTTGCAATGCAGGAGATGCACAGAAAACTAGGGTTTGACCCCTGGGTCGGGAAGATCCCCTGGAGAAGGAAATGGCAATCCACTCCAGTATTCTTGCCAAGGAAAATCCCATGGACTGGAAGACTACAGTTCATGGGATCACAAAAGAGTCAGACACGACTTTGCAACTAAACAACAACAATAATTTTATCTTTATTTAATAGATGAGGAAACTGAGAATCCGAGAGTTTGTTACTTGTCAGAAAATCACTAGCAGTCTGATACCTGTCTAATATGCCCAGATAAATCTAAAGTTTGCTGAAAGGGGAAAGGTTGAATATATGCATCAAAGATGACAGGACCCAGTGGCAGCGGGAAAGGGAACAGTCTGCTAGGAAAAGCATGCTCCAAAAGGGGATGGAGGGAGGACAGTAAAGACAGAATAAAGACAAATCCTGTGATAACAGAAAGGGCAACATGGACAGATAGCCTTGGGAACCATGCTTTGTCCAGCTTTTTTTTCCATTTTGTTGAAATTTGCTTTTTTTATATATATATATTTTTACCAGCATTTTAAACTATGCAGACTTGCTGAATTGTTACATATACTCTATATATATAGACACATCCCAGTTTATGTTAGGTTTGGGGATATGGCCTACCTTTAGCACTAACTATGGTATTTTTCTAGATTTTTCTCACCCCCTCCACATCTGGTCTTTCTTAAAAGTAAGCTTCGGTTCCTTTCTAAACCAGTATGTGTGACTATCACCCTTTGTTCTGCTTAAGAAGAGCCATTAGGCTGTACTGCAGTGGCTGGGGAAAGCAGAACAATGCTTCAGCCTGATCCCCTTTCTCTCCTCCAATCATATCCAACCTTCAGGGTTGGATAAATGTAAACGCTGAGCCTCAAGGGAGCAGGGCCTAGGACAAGTATTTCGGTGGGGGAATCTACAGTATTTTACGCCTCTCCATACACTTAGGGCTGATGCCTATTTCCCAGGCTTGCTGGAGGATAACTATTTGGAGTAGAAGGCAGGAAGAAAGGCTGCCCATGTTGTAGTTTCAATTTTTGTGTTAGTGTAATTTTATTTTATTTTTTAGTAATTTTTATTGGAGTAGAGTTGCTTTACAGTATCGTGTTAGTTTCTGCTGTACAGCAAAGAGAATCAGCTATGCATTCGCATTTATCCTGGCTTTTTTTAAAGATGGTTATTTATTTATTTAGCTGGACCAGGTCTCAGTTGCGGCACGGGGGGTCTTTTCATTGCAGAGTGTGAACCCTTAGTTGTGGCATGTGGGATCTATTTCTCTGACCAGGGACTGAACCCGGGCCCCCTGCATTGGGAGCGCAGTCTTAGTTCCTACACCACCAGGGAAGTCCCCAAATATCCCCTCTTTTCTGGATTTCTTTCCCATTTTGGTTACCACAGAACTGTTGGTGCAATTTTTAAAAGAATGTATTTTTAATCTCCTTATGCTGGATATTCTCCATCTGCCCCCTAAGCCTACTCTCCACCTGCACCGTGGCCTTCACGATTTTTACTGTCTGGGTTACACTTGGGTTTGGCCAGTGGGAGGAACAGGCAGAAGAGCAGGAAGATCTTCCAGGAAGGTGGTCCCCTTGCTCCTTCTCTCCCTCCCTCGCTCCAGGTGGTTCCCCGGCAGGCAGCTGTGCTTCCCTGCTTCAGGACAGCTTCTGCTGGGTGGGACACAACTTTCACGACTCCTCCCTCGTCCCTTCACCCCTGGGAGTGGTAACAGCTTCCAAGGGCTCCTCCACCATCTTTGTTGATTCCTTTAACCCTGCCCTTCCCTCTGTAAATATTTCCCTCAGTCAATAGTCCTCAGTTACTCTTTTGAATGTGCCAGCTGTTTCTGCTGGAATGATCATTTGATCTGTTTGATTTGGCATATTTAAAAGAAAAATGGAACACCCAGATCACAGAGTTAAACCACCCAAATCAACTTTTAATAGTACATACATTTTATAGGAAATACAAAAATATAATTCAAGAAAATTTACTTACAAATAAAAGTCACAAAAGTTACCAGAAAAAAAGTAACTTACTGAAATAAAAATTAATGCCCAATACATGGCCTTGTTCCATGTATACACTAGACTGTAGCTTCTGTGAATTGCTAAAATGACATTTATTTCCACAGTGTGTATTTCAGGTGATCAAACACTGTAAATTTAAAAAGAAAGTCAATGATAATGCTGTTAGTATAATGATTATAGGTATGTTTTAAATGTGCAATCAAAGAGGAATTCCCACAGAGTCGTGTCTGATAAAGGCAGAAGATGGCCATCCTGAGCAGGCATGGCAAGTCCACACATAATAAATTTCTGCAAAGACTGTTTCTCTGTGAGTAATTCAAGTAGGGGCTCTTCTCAAATTCAGAAAACCATTCTTTTTGGCTTAAAATATTATATTTGACTAAGGGAAGTAATAGAAAAGGAAATGGCAACCCACTCCAGTATTCTTGCCTAGAGAATCCCATGGACAGGGGAGCCTGGCAGGCTACAGTCCATGGGGTCCCAAAGAGTCAGGAATGACTGAGCAACTAAACCAAGGGAAGTAAACAAACCTCTACTGAAATGTGAACTAATTGTCTTCCCCTGCCTTCCAAAGTCATCAAATTCTCAACTTGAAGATGTTAATTTTTCCTTGGTTCAAAGCAGAGCTGCCATTACGTTAGCACGAGGGTAATCTGTCTCTGAAAGTGCACTGCTGAGGGCAGGCCAGGGCGCCAAGAGCTGAACTGAATCACACCGAGCATGCAGTGATGAGGCTCGGATTTGCCCTCTGCCTGCCCAGGACTTGTAGTCTCTGCTAGTATGGCGGTTAGAGGCTGGTGCTGTTTCTGACTCTGGGTTGTCATGGGTCCAGATCACTTTGAGAGTCAAGTCTTTCAGAGGCTTTCTATAGTTTCTGAGAAACCACAGGCCTTATCAGGATCTTAGGAAATTCAAGGACACAAGTTAGTACCAGAATTTCCCAGTTTTCTCTTGGAAAAGATGATCCAGGGCCACAGTGAAGCATACGTGCCAAGTTGTCTCGGATGTGTACCACTCTTTGTGACCCCAAGGACTGTAGCCCGCTCTGCTCCTCTGTCCATGGGATTCTCCAGGCAAGAATACTGGGGTGGGTTGCCATGCCCTCCTCCAGGGATCTTCCTGACCCAGGGGATCGAGTCCCCATCTCCTGCATTGGGAGGCAAGTTCTTTATCACCAGGGCCACCTGAGAAGCCCCACGGTGAGCCACCCAGTAACAATTCAGCTCAGAACAGAACTGCTTCAGCTGATCCCATTTCTGGACACCTAAAGTTAGGTAGAGTTGCTTTACAGTATCGTGTTAGTTTTTGCTGTACAGTAAAGGGAATCAGCTACGCATGCGCATTTATCCTGGCTTTTTTTTTTTTTTTAATTTTATTTTTACTTTATTTTACTTTAGAATACCATATTGGTTTTGCCATACATTGACATGAATCCACCATGGGTGTATATTAGCTCCCAATCCCGAATCCCCCTCCCACCTCCCACCCCACATCATCTCTCTGGCTCATCCCTGTGCACCAGCTCCAAGCATCCTGTATCCTGTATCGAACATAGGCTTGTGCTTCGTTCTTACATGTTAGTTTACATGTTTCAATGCCATTCTCCCAAATCATCCCACCCTCTTCCTCTCCCATAGAGTCCAAAAGTCCTTTCTATACATTTGTGTCTCTTTTGCTGTCTCACATACAGGGTCATCACTGCCATCTTTCTAAATTCCATATATATGTGTCAGTATACTGTATTGGTGTTTTTCTTTCTGGCTTACTTCACTCTGTATAATAGGTTCCAATTTCATCCATCTCATTAGAACTGATTCAAATGAATTCTTTTTGATGGCTGGCTTTTTTTTTAAGACAGTTATTTATTTATTTAGCTTGGCCAGGTCTCAGTTGCGGCATACTGAGTTGAATATTCACTATAGTTTTTCTCTCTTTTCATTCCACTGACTGTAGGGGACAAAGAATAAAATCTAGGTCTTCCTTTATTATAATTCAGTTTTCTGATATACCAGACTAAGTTCTGTGATTTTTATTTAACTTGAAAATGAGTCAGCAAACTTAAACAGGTATATCAGATGTGATATGATTTTTAAAAAGGAAATATTTACATATCTAATATAAGTAATTTTTCTATTACCTTGAAATTTCCATTAATAGTAATTTACTATCACATAGGATTTTAACTTTCAATTCCTTCTATGTAAATATCAGTGCAAATAAAATTTCAGGATTTAGTCATTTAACACAGTGCAAGGAACAGGAATATACTAGGAAACAAAGCTCTGGAAATCTCAGTTCTTAAATGGCTTAAACTCATATTTTGAGACCACAGAGTGAACAATTTTGTTTCCACTAGTGATATTATGTCCAAGTTTGTGCTTTTTTTTTCTTTTTAAATTTCTCAGGCATTATTCAAAAATTTGGGGGGATGATGAGGTAGGGTGAATGATTGTAGGTAACATTTTTTTTTGGAGGAAGAAAAGTCATCTGATAAAAGAAATTAATCTTCCAGATCCAGAGTAACTTTAGCATTTTGTGTCCACTATATTGAAGATCATGCTATAAGGGGAAAAATTTCCTCTAATATCAAGTATTGTATTGAATATTTCAAACTCTAATTTGCAATGCAATCACACTTTAAAAACCTGGTAAATTAAATTTTAAAACTCCACTTTTATCTAATTTTTAAAATTAGTATATCCACACAAACTATAAATTGCTATTTGGGGGGAATTCATCACCTACTATTCCATTCTCAAATCTTTTGTTTTACAGCTTATTTTTGTAACATTTCAGATGAGTTTATACTATAACTAAGATATGATTAAACAGTGCAAATTCACTGAAATATTTTGATGCTGAATTTATACAATGCCAAACATTTAGATTTAGAAATATATTAAGATATGACTCACTGTATGATTTCCTATACAGCATGAGTCAAGCCATGTTTCTCAGATAAACATACAGATGAATTTTGCTACAACACAATCATCCTATAAAGTGTGTTAGTCACAGCCTCAACATCAGCATTAAACGAGTTCAGTGTAGCTGAAGAACTGACCAGATTTTTCAGTTTTTAATTCTAATATTTGCCTCAGACATAGCCGCATACACCCTTCCCTGAAAATAAAAAGTAGAATATTAATGAGAATTACTTCTCTTAATAGTCTACTATTTATCGCTGAGAGAAAAATTCCTAATGTCCTTTTAGTTACCATTAGCTTGACAGATGTTATAAAATAAATAACCTGACACTCTGACACACATCTTCTCATGGATGGTGAAAAAAGCTGACATTAGCCAACTGAGCCTACTCTTCTATGAGTAATACTATCGTGACAAGAGCATGCGCCCACATATACAAACATACAGTACAAAGTACTTATGAGTTTCAAACTCGTTGTCCAAAGAAAGGGTTTGATAAGCAATCACAAGACACCAGGCTTGGTTGCTTGCCCATATCCACTTCCTAGAGAATACATAAGTTTTATCTGGTTAGACTGTACACTGTTATGTTTATAATGGTACTAGCCTAGAAGATTAAAATAGAAAACACAGTAACTATTTAGGGTTTTAAACAAATTACAAAACTACATGCTTTCTCATTCAACAAGAAAGCTTAAGTCAAAAGGCACGGGATCATAAATACAGTTGGTTGTTCCTCCAAAGACCACGAATATGCTCCTTGAGGGTAGGTTTTATAGATCCTTCCGACACCTTGCAAGAAGTGCCTTGTCAGCACATCTGTAGCCCAAACCACTCCTGAAATGCTTGTTTGCTCTGTTTCATTAGGGTAACGTCACTGTGTTTATAAACTAACTTTTTTCCATTTCTCTTAGCAACCATTTCAAAATGATCTTCCAGATGGTGGCTAACTAGCACTTCTTAACTACCATCCTCAAAGGTCAATCTGTTTACTGGCATTTGACTGTGTAGAGCAGGAAGTCTGTGTTGCTTCTTGTGTTCTTAATGAAACCCGACAGCAGAGGACTGAACGCAGTAGTCTCAGAACAGGAGGTCTCAGGATGGCAAAGACCCAGGGGTCAATTATTGAGTTAATTGATAAAAATCTAAGAGCTTGGAGGTCCCACTTTTCTTTCCGGGAAGAGTTTTCATTCATATATGCAAAAATCTGTAAGAAGCAAAAGGGGGGAAAGAGGTCAGTTTTATATTGTAGCAGTAGATAGGCTTCGACCATATGCAATTTCTTAAGGCTGAAAAGCAAAATGTGTTTTGTGTGGTGGTTGTGGTCCTGAGAGGGAAGTTGCAAAGTCTCACCCCTCTCACACAAGTTCATGCCTTAGGGACACTCTGAAACAGAAGTACTGTCTCCTTTTGATAGATGGGGAAGTGAGGGAATAGCAATGTGTGGCACTTACTTTCAAATACTGAATCATGATAATTCAGTGAGAGAGGGCACACAACAGAGCTTATGTTCTGGCCACTGGGCTGCCTGGGTTTGAATCTTGGCTCCAAAAATAGCTCTGGGACCATAGGTAAGAAAACTAACCTCTTTGTGTCGCCCTTTCTACATCTTTAAAATGAATGACAATGATAACAATACCTATTCTTGGGATTGTTGGGAAGATGACAGGAAGTTATCCGTGTTAGCTACTGCAAACAGTGCTCCCTTAAAACGTGCCCCACAGTGATGGTCCTTATTATCTTCATTGTACCAGCGAGGACACCATAGGGCAGAAACAGTAAGGGATTTGTCCAAGTTCCCAGAACTGGTTAGTGGACAACTCAGGACACAAAGGTTGACAAAGGTCTGTATGGTCAAAGCTATGGCTTTTCCAGGAGTCATGTATAGATGTGAGAGCTGGACCATAAAGAAGGCTGAGTGACGAAGAATTGATGTTTTTGAACTGTGGTGTTGAAGAAGACTCTTGAGAGTCCCTTGGACTGCAAGGAGATCAAGCCAGTCAATCCTAAAGGAACTCAACCCTAAATATCCATTGAAAGGACTGATGCTGAAGCTCCAATAATTTGGTCATCTGATGTGAAGAGCCAACTCATTAGAAAAGACTCTGCTGGGAAAGATTAAGGGCAGGAGGAGAAGGGGGTGACAGAGGATGAGATGGTTGGATGGCATTATTGACTCAATGGACATGAGTCTGAGCAAACACAGGGAGATGGTAAAGGACAGGGAAGCCTGGCGTGCTGCAGTCCATGGGTCACAAAGAGTCGGACATGGCTGAGGGACTGAACAGCAACAGGACACAAAGTCCAAGTCCCTTGACACCTGAGCAGGGCTCACTGTTTGCTACATCCAGGTCACCTATGGAGGCCAAAAGGCTTCAGATGAGTCTTAAACACTTAAACACTTAACTTAAACTTAACTTAAACACTTAAACACTGGAAAGCTGACACGTTGGCCAATGTTCTCAAAGTGGTATACCAGCTCTCATCTGATTCCTTAGGTATTTAGGGAACAAACAACTTTCTGATCAGATTGCAGAGAATGGAACAGCACATACCTGATAAAGATCAAACACTTCCACATAGCTTACAGAAAAGAGTGAAACATGTAAATCATGCCCAGTCGTTTGAAGCTAGTTCTTTATAGAGCTCCAGGGCTTTTCTTACCAACTGCAGCGGGTGAGTTAGAGAGCTATTCCTTCTTTCCTCCACTCTCCCTCACCAGAAGAAGAAATAGTTTCTTTCCTATCCCCCTAGTAATTCTGCAGGCATCTGGCAACTGCATATACAAAGCAAATTGCAGGGAGGGAAAGAGTAGTCATCTTCGGGTTGCTTATGTTAAGGACAATATCGGGAAGGTTTGGCAGCCGTAGGTGTTTATAATTTTATTTTTACTTTATTTTACTTTACAATACCGTATTGGTTTTGCCATACATTGACATGAATCCACCATGGGTGTATATTAGCTCCCAATCCCGAATCCCCCTCCCACCTCCCACCCCACATCATCTCTCTGGCTCATCCCTGTGCACCAGCTCCAAGCATCCTGTATCCTGTATCGAACATAGGCTTGTGCTTCGTTCTTACATGTTAGTTTACATGTTTCAATGCCATTCTCCCAAATCATCCCACCCTCTTCCTCTCCCATAGAGTCCAAAAGTCCTTTCTATACATTTGTGTCTCTTTTGCTGTCTCACATACAGGGTCATCACTGCCATCTTTCTAAATTCCATATATATGTGTCAGTATACTGTATTGGTGTTTTTCTTTCTGGCTTACTTCACTCTGTATAATAGGTTCCAATTTCATCCATCTCATTAGAACTGATTCAAATGAATTCTTTTTAATGGCTGGCTTTTTTTTTAAGACAGTTATTTATTTATTTAGCTTGGCCAGGTCTCAGTTGCGGCATACTGAGTTGAATATTCACTATAGTTTTTCTCTCTTTTCATTCCACTGACTGTAGGGGACAAAGAATAAAATCTAGGTCTTCCTTTATTATAATTCAGTTTTCTGATATACCAGACTAAGTTCTGTGATTTTTATTTAACTTGAAAATGAGTCAGCAAACTTAAACAGGTATATCAGATGTGATATGATTTTTAAAAAGGAAATATTTACATATCTAATATAAGTAATTTTTCTATTACCTTGAAATTTCCATTAATAGTAATTTACTATCACATAGGATTTTAACTTTCAATTCCTTCTATGTAAATATCAGTGCAAATAAAATTTCAGGATTTAGTCATTTAACACAGTGCAAGGAACAGGAATATACTAGGAAACAAAGCTCTGGAAATCTCAGTTCTTAAATGGCTTAAACTCATATTTTGAGACCACAGAGTGAACAATTTTGTTTCCACTAGTGATATTATGTCCAAGTTTGTGCTTTTTTTTTCTTTTTAAATTTCTCAGGCATTATTCAAAAATTTGGGGGGATGATGAGGTAGGGTGAATGATTGTAGGTAACATTTTTTTTTGGAGGAAGAAAAGTCATCTGATAAAAGAAATTAATCTTCCAGATCCAGAGTAACTTTAGCATTTTATGTTCAGGAATTACCCAGGAGCCTAATTACTCTGTAGACTAATTTAGAACAGTTTCTTATCTTGGTGGACAGGGAAGCTTTATTTACATGTCCAGATTTTAGCTAAGTTAAACTTATCCTGGTTTGTTTAAATTAATACAAAAGCAAACCATTCTTTTATTCTTTTTAAAATAAGGGATAATCTGATATAGATTCTGTCATAATACACTGATTTCTAAATTGGTTTGGAATCACTCTTAAGTGATCATCTAATCTGATAACTACTTATAGGAAATAGTTTTGTGTAAGCAATTCAATGAGACTTTGAAAAAACTAATATTCTTTTTTGGTTTTTATTACAGCTATGTTGTAATGACACTCACTGCAAAAAATAAAATAAAATAAATAAAGTGTCCACTATATTGAAGATCATGCTATAAGGGGAAAAATTTCCTCTAATATCAAGTATTGTATTGAATATTTCAAACTCTAATTTGCAATGCAATCACACTTTAAAAACCTGGTAAATTAAATTTTAAAACTCCACTTTTATCTAATTTTTAAAATTAGTATATCCACACAAACTATAAATCT
>SJYT01048555.1:109426-120898 GCA_006410635.1 Cephalophus harveyi | reverse complement strand
GAATAGCAATGTGTGGCACTTACTTTCAAATACTGAATCATGATAATTCAGTGAGAGAGGGCACACAACAGAGCTTATGTTCTGGCCACTGGGCTGCCTGGGTTTGAATCTTGGCTCCAAAAATAGCTCTGGGACCATAGGTAAGAAAACTAACCTCTTTGTGTCGCCCTTTCTACATCTTTAAAATGAATGACAATGATAACAATACCTATTCTTGGGATTGTTGGGAAGATGACAGGAAGTTATCCGTGTTAGCTACTGCAAACAGTGCTCCCTTAAAACGTGCCCCACAGTGATGGTCCTTATTATCTTCATTGTACCAGCGAGGACACCATAGGGCAGAAACAGTAAGGGATTTGTCCAAGTTCCCAGAACTGGTTAGTGGACAACTCAGGACACAAAGGTTGACAAAGGTCTGTATGGTCAAAGCTATGGCTTTTCCAGGAGTCATGTATAGATGTGAGAGCTGGACCATAAAGAAGGCTGAGTGACGAAGAATTGATGTTTTTGAACTGTGGTGTTGAAGAAGACTCTTGAGAGTCCCTTGGACTGCAAGGAGATCAAGCCAGTCAATCCTAAAGGAACTCAACCCTAAATATCCATTGAAAGGACTGATGCTGAAGCTCCAATAATTTGGTCATCTGATGTGAAGAGCCAACTCATTAGAAAAGACTCTGCTGGGAAAGATTAAGGGCAGGAGGAGAAGGGGGTGACAGAGGATGAGATGGTTGGATGGCATTATTGACTCAATGGACATGAGTCTGAGCAAACACAGGGAGATGGTAAAGGACAGGGAAGCCTGGCGTGCTGCAGTCCATGGGTCACAAAGAGTCGGACATGGCTGAGGGACTGAACAGCAACAGGACACAAAGTCCAAGTCCCTTGACACCTGAGCAGGGCTCACTGTTTGCTACATCCAGGTCACCTATGGAGGCCAAAAGGCTTCAGATGAGTCTTAAACACTTAAACACTTAACTTAAACTTAACTTAAACACTTAAACACTGGAAAGCTGACACGTTGGCCAATGTTCTCAAAGTGGTATACCAGCTCTCATCTGATTCCTTAGGTATTTAGGGAACAAACAACTTTCTGATCAGATTGCAGAGAATGGAACAGCACATACCTGATAAAGATCAAACACTTCCACATAGCTTACAGAAAAGAGTGAAACATGTAAATCATGCCCAGTCGTTTGAAGCTAGTTCTTTATAGAGCTCCAGGGCTTTTCTTACCAACTGCAGCGGGTGAGTTAGAGAGCTATTCCTTCTTTCCTCCACTCTCCCTCACCAGAAGAAGAAATAGTTTCTTTCCTATCCCCCTAGTAATTCTGCAGGCATCTGGCAACTGCATATACAAAGCAAATTGCAGGGAGGGAAAGAGTAGTCATCTTCGGGTTGCTTATGTTAAGGACAATATCGGGAAGGTTTGGCAGCCGTAGGTGTTTATGCCAGAGAATCTTGGCTTAAGGGAATGGAGAAGAGACTTGGCAGATGAGCAAAGGAAAAAAAAAAAACACAAAACAACTGAAGGTGGATGTCCCTGAATATAGAGAGAAGAAAAAAGTTAGGTGGAGACATGCAAGGGAGCAATACTTCTCTTGTCAGCTAAATTGTTTTAGATGAGAAATTTACAGTACTTATATGGCATATTTAAAGAGCAATTTAAATATTACTCTTTAAATTCTGACTCTTAAAATTGTGCATCTAATTATGGCACAGAATTGTCTATAAGGTCTTGAATCCGGCTACAAACACACACACACACACACATATATATATATATATAAGTCTTCCCTGGTGGCTCAGATGGTAAAGAATCTGCCTACAATGCAGGAGACCTGGGTTTGACCCCTGGGTCAGGAAGATCCCCTGGAGAAGGAAATGGCAACCGACTCCCATATTCTTGCCTGAAGAATTCCATGGACAGGGAAGCCTGGTGGGCTACAGTCTATGGGGTCGCAAACAGTAGGACACAACTGAGTGACTTTCACTCACTCAAAGAGCCATTTTGGAGTTTTAGAATTCAGGATGATATTGTACATAAACCAGATATATTAAAATATATTAGTCACTACACACACATACAACTGAGTGTTCTGTCATAGGAAAAGTTTGTAGCTGGGTTTATGACCTAATCTCACCCAAAAACTATAACACTGGATTGTCTAGTGGGCCACACAGAGAGGGCTCAGCTTTCCAGTGTCACAGGTCACATGTGAGGATGAGTCAGGTTTTCAGTGGCAAGATCAGACCATAGTTTCTGGTCTCTCTAGACTGTGACTGACCAGTGAGAAGTAAAAAATGGTTTCAAAGGATGAAGCAATTCTGTACTTTATTTCCTTATACTGAGCCATTTTTAGAAACGCTTAAAATTTGCATTTTAGGAGGCGGCCAATATGTGCATGCTTAGTCGTCTCAGTTATGTCTGACTCTTTTCGACCCCATGGACTATAGCCCGCCAAGCTCCTCTGTCCATGGAATTTTCCAGGCAAGAATACTGCAGCAGGTTGCTATTTCCTCCTCCAGGGGATCTTCCCGGCCCATTGCAGGTAGATTCTTTTACCCACTGAGCCACCTCTGTACCCATTAAACACTAACTCCTCATTCCCCTCTCCCTTCAGCCAACCCTGGATTTTAATTAAAGGCTTACACAATGGATATAGGTCAATTAATTAATAATGTTTCACTTATGTTCTGGAATTCAACATGTTTTTGCACATGCTACTAATAAATTTGCTATGAGAAAAATATCAAGGACAAGTGTAAACCAGTCAAGTGAGTTTTAATTCCTTAGGACAGACTCTCTACAGGGCTTTGCTAAGAATAGAGAGCTTGTTGTGATACCTACAACGCAGCACCAATGAAAGCTAGTGTCCTTTAGATTTGTCTTCCATTGAATCCCCACAGCCTCCATATAAAACTTCATCTTGGCACTGACCTGGCACTGTCTGTTTCAGCTACTTTCCTACCTTTAAAGCAACTACATAGCACGTTCAGAATTTTAGAGCAAATGAGAACCTTATTTGGCTGCCCATTGAAATCACCTGAGGATCATTAAAAATACTCTGATGGAAAAAATAATAAAGAAATAAAAATACTCTGATGGCTATCTCCCTCCCTCAGAGATTCTGATGTTATTAGTCTGGGCTATAACCTGGGTGTCACCAGGGCTTTTAATGTCCCCCGGGAGATACTAGGGCTTCCCCGGTTGCTTAGTGGTAAAGAATTTGCCTGGCAGTGCAGGAGACATAAGAGATACAGGATCAATCCCTGGGTCAGGAAGATCCCCTAGAGTAGGAAATGGCAACCCACTCCAGTATTTCTTGCCTGGAAAATCCCATGGACAGATGAACCTGGAGGGCTACAGTCCATAGGATGGCAAAGAATCAGACACAGCTGAGCAGGAATGCATACACAGGTGATACTAACATATTGCAAAGTTGAGACCCACTGCTTTAGACCCTTACCCGATACCTGAAATAGTTTAAAAGTATCCATCTATCACACTTAACAACAGAAGACCTACTGAGGCCTGGCCAATTAAACATGACTTGGACTTTCCAGAGTTCAGTTCCTGATTATTAATATACAATGATTTCTTTTGAAAACGGAATCTTATGGGAAAAGTAGCTAATATTTACTGAATACTTTTTGTGTCAGGTCTGGTGCTAAACAATTTGTGTCTTGTATTTAATCCTTCTACAAATCTGTAAAAGTGTTATTAGTCCCATTTTTGTAAGAAGGAGATCAAGGCTTAGAAGATTAGTTACATTGACCCAAATCACACCATGGGTAAGTAGGGAAGCCTTGCAGCCACAGAAGCAGGACCAGACTTCTTAGCCACTACACATTCTAGCACCATCTGCATAAATACCCTATGATGTGGAGTGTTACATGAAATTCACCACTGACTGATTATGGGTTTGTAGGAGATTTCTTTCCAAATGTGTCACAAAGATTTATGGGTATTACTGCTCCTGTTTATAGATTTAAAAACCATGGCTATCTAAGAAGCTCTTGGCTTTCTTTGGGGCTTTTCTTTCCTCCACGCTTTCCACAGCCAAATGGCAGGCAGTGACAATCATCTTGACCAAGAGTGTAGACATAACACATCACTTCTCTTTAGGGAAATGCCGTATAGTTCTTGCTGTCTACCTTTTTAAAAGCCAATGTAATCCCACCATTTCATATCATATGGAGAAGGAAAAGGTGTCAAGTGAAAATACTCATGTAGAAAAACTTTCTCTTAAAAGGTAAGGTGTATTACAATTCTTTAACAAACTTCAAACAGTAGAATAGATACATGTATAAGTATAGCTGCATCATTACACCTGAAACTATCACAAGATTGTTAATCATCTCCAATATAAAGTAAAAAGTTTTTAAAAATCCCCAAATACATCACTTCTGATGTTTGAATGATAAATGGCCTTCTAGTATTGCATGCATATTAACTCAAAATATCAACAGGCAAAGTTCATCGTGGTTATGCATAGAGATTTCTGAATTTCTCTTTCATTACTACTAGAATTGTGATATTCTGCAAGTATGTAATCAACAAGCTTTGCATCAGTTTTACAACCCATTTCATGTTAAATTTTACATAAAGAGTACCAGGAATGAATGAGGGAAAATTCCAGTACTGTTTACTTGCGTTTGTTCTGTATTTGAAAGATCAGATTTCCACTAATTTACCTAAAACTTATAGCCCTAAAGAATTCTAAAGATGAAGTAATTTTTAGAATGAGTCAATGGTTCACTCTTGAAATTTTAGAACCGGATAAAATGCATAAGCACTTTACCCTAATGGCATCAGGAAAACAGTTTAAAATGACCAGAGGCTATTAACAGTTATTAGTAAAGCAGTGAGAAAGTGGCTAAATATGGGTTGGAAATTAAGAGACAAACAGTATCTGAGTCAAGAATGGATGTCTGATGTGTTTCCTCTGTCCTGTCTCATTTCAGAAAGAAAGAAAGTTTCCATCTATCTCTGTGAAATGATAATAACATCTGATTAATGTGAGGAATTTATTTATACAATATTCCTTTAATGCAAAAACCATATGGAATATGTTATTGGTCCTATGCATGATTTTATATTGGATAGCCAAAATAATGCTTTTTTAAAAGATCAATTAAGAAATGTTTAAATGTTTAACAACAAAACTTTATGTGAGGAGTAATCAGATTATTTCTTAATTTAGACCAGTATTTACACTAGTGAATCTTCTAAAATCTCAGACTCAGACTTTTAACGCATAGGTCTGTGCAGAAGCAAAAAGAAACTGCACCCTCGGTCCCAGCTCAGGCCCCTTGATCTGCTATGGAGAAAAAGGTCTTTGCCACTGTATTTTTACAGCTAAAATTTGAAATTAAGAGACAAAGAGGTGCAGATATTTATAACATCTTCACAGTTCTCTTATAAATCTTGGGTTGATCTTTTCATGGGCTTCCCTGATGGCTTAGTGGGCAAGAAATCCGTCTGCAACCCAGAAGACACAGGAGATACAGGTTCAATCCCAGGGTTGGGAAGATCCCCTGGAGGAGGAAATGGCAACCCACTCCAGCATTCTTGCCTGAAAAATCCTATGGACAGAGTAGCCTGGTGGGCTGTAATCCAAAAAGTTGCAGAATCAGACATGACCGATTAACTAATCACAAGCACACAATCTTCTCATATGTTACCCCTGAATAAGTATTTTCTCTCTGATGGTATTGTGGTTAAAAGCATAGGCTCTGTGTTTAAACTGCCTGCCTTTGAA
Source organism: Cephalophus harveyi (assembly GCA_006410635.1). Lineage (NCBI taxonomy): Eukaryota > Metazoa > Chordata > Mammalia > Artiodactyla > Bovidae > Cephalophus > Cephalophus harveyi. Next base: position 115,136 of record SJYT01048555.1, on the reverse strand, counting down.
TCCTGGCTCCAGTATTCACTAGCTTGGGACCCAGGGTAAGTTATTTGCCTCATTTGTAAAATGGGAATAAAAATACTACCTATATATGACAGATTGTTGTGAAGATAATGGGTTATTATATGTAAAAATTAGCACTCAAAAATGTTAGCAATTTTGATGGTGGTAATAATGACCTGAACTCCATTACAGCGGACTGAGCATTTTATGTTCAGAGTTTCACTTCCCAAGCTTCAGAAGTCCTAGGCTGACATTCTTGGAGGAAGCACTAATTGTAACTTGCCCATACTTTGGGACAATGGTTGACTTAGCAGTTAGGTTTCCTCAATTTCCTACCCCTCTTTCCTCATTCCTGGGGTGCTGAGCAGGCTGGAGTCCCACTGGGTACACAGCTATGAGTTCTCCTTTTTGGGCCAATGGTGTGGCCCACTTCTCGTGTGTTGTGTTAGTTGCTCAGTCATGTCCAACTCTTTGTGGCCCCATGGATTGTAGCCCACCAGGGAAGACCTGTGGCCCATTTTGAGGGCCCAGAAAGCAGTTCTGTTATCTCAAGGAAGAAAGAGGCAGAGAGAGGGCAGATGGCTAGCATTTTCTGGAACACAGGAAATTAGTTAGAATAGTTCAGTAGTAATTATTTTACATTGATTACATTTTTCATTGATGCTATTTGGATATGTTGGGTTAAATAAAATATTTTAGTTAATAATTAATTTCATCCTTTTTTTAAACTTTTTGTTATGTGGCTACTAGAAAATTGGAGAAACGCTGGACTGGATGAAGCACGAGCTGGACTCAAGATTGCTGGGAGAAATATCAGTAACCTCAGATATGCAGATGACACCACCCTTATGGCAGAAAGTGAAGAAGACCTAAAGAGCTTCTTGATTAAAGTGAAAAAGGAGAGTAAAAAAGTTGGCTTAAAACTCAACAGTCAGAAACTAAGATCATGGCATCTGGTCCCATCATTTCATGGCAAATAGATGGGGAAACAGTGGAAACAGTGACAGACTTTATTTTGGGGGGCTCCAAAATCACTGCAGATGGTGATTGCAGCCATGAAATTAAAAGACACTTGCTCCTTGGAAGAAGAGCTATGACCAACCCAGACAGCATATTAAAGAGCAGAGACATTACTTTGCCAGCAAAGGTCCGTCTAGTCAAGGCTATGGTTTTTCCAGTGGTCATGTATGGATGTGAGAGTTGGACTATAAAGAAAGCTGAGTGCGGAAGAATTGATGCTTTTGAATTGTGGTGTTGGAGAAGACTCTTGAGAGTCCCTTGGACCTCAAGAAGATCCGACCAGTCCATCCTTAAGGAAATCAGTCCTGAATATTCATTGGAAGGCCTGATGCTGAAGCTGAAACTCCAATACTTTGGCCACCTGATGTGAAGAACTGACTCATTAGAAAAGACCCTGGTGCTGGGAAAGATTGAAGGTGGGAGGAGAAGGAAACAACAGAGATTGAGATGGTCGAATGGCATCACCAACTCAATGGACATGAGTTTGAGTAAACTCCAGGAGTTGTCGATGGACAAGGAGGCCTGGCGTGCTGCAGTTCATGGAGTCGCAGGGTCGGACACAACTGAGTGACTGAACTGAACTGAGAAAATTGGAAATTCCTTCTGTGGCTGGCATTTATGGTTCACAGGGTATTTCTGTTGGGCTGTGCATGCTCTCTTAGAAAAATAAGAGAATTTCTGGAGGCAACCAGAGGCCTTTTCCTTGTCCATCGGAGCCCTGGTTAGGATGTGTGGAAATGATTCCTGCCTTGGGTGGGAGATTGGTGTAGGCCATTTCTTTTTCTATTATTAATTAATTAATTTTTTATTGTGGCAAAAAAGCATATAACATAAAATTCACCCTCTTAACAATTTCTAAGTGTATAATAAAATACTGTCACCCACATGCACATTGTTGTGCAAAAGATTCCCCAGAACCTCTCATCCCAATCCCACATGACTGAAACTCTGCATCCACAAAACAACTCCTCCTACCCCTTCCCCAGCCCCTGGCGTGCACTGTTCTAGTTTCTGTTTCTATGAGTTTGACTACTTCAGGTGCCTTCTATAAGTGGCGCCACACAGTATTTGTCTTTCTGTGACTGGGTGTAGGCCGTTTCTGAGCACAATGTTCATGTGCACCAAGTAGAATAAAAGGACATGGGGGAAAGCACCCCCCAGAGACCCATGCCAAGCATTCTGAAATAGCAGAAAGTAAAGCACCATTCTGTAGCCTTGACTTTTGAATTGTCAGATAAGTCTACCAAGAAATAAATTAATTCTGGACAGTGTAGCATTTCATAACATTTAAAGCACTGTATAAATGAAAGTTTCAAGTACCAATAATCCATGGATAAAATAAAATTAGTTAATGGTCCATGTAAATGTCCTTATTAAGAGATGACTTAATACAGTTCAAATATCTGTTTTGTGACAGGCATCATCTCTTTCTTTTCACCAAGACTGTGGCAGGTAAGAGTCAAGTGTTTATTCCCTGTAGGAGCAATCTTGTGCTTCTGAAGATTAGGAAGTGGAGATGCTAAAACTCAGAGTTCTCATTTCTCTGTAAGAAGTCAGCACTTGCTCAGATACATCCCAGGCTCTGCTACCCATGTCACATCTTAGGAGGTTCAAACTTACAGCATCATGGAACTAACTACTGGTATTGCCTCCAACCAGGACAGCACTCAGCTCAGAACCTAGGCAAAGGGTTCCTCCAAGCAACCAGTCTTTCCTCTACTTATCATCATGAACATATTATGAATTTTAATGGCAACCAAGAGTTATACTTCCAATATAATTTGGGAATCCTGTAAACTAGGTTTTGTTGAACAAGACAATGAATGCTCTGGATTTCTGCAGTGTGGACCCTTCTTACCTGGGACCATTCTTAATGGCAGCTGGAATACTACTGGTTGGGCATCACATTTTGCTTTGAGAGAAACAGAAGGCAGAGCCTGGAGAACTGGCGCCAGCTGATTGGGGTGGGGTAGAGGAAGGGACTGGAGGCGAACTACAGCTCAGGGAAGTCAGATTGTAACTGACAACTATCCAAAGGTAGACGGGACTGCTTCTTCCTCAGATAGGAAGCCATTCTAGCCTAGTAGACCGGAAGTGGCTCTAGGATGGGGTCTTGCCTGGCCTAGTGGAGGGCCAAGACTCCCTTTCAGGGGTGCTGTGTCACTGGATGAGAAACACTAGCACAGAGATGCCCATTTGCTGGGGTTAGGGAAGCAGGAAGTGGAGTAAAGGTGAGACTTGAGAGGGGAAGGCGATAGACCTTTACAAATTAGGTCATATTTTTACAAGTTGTGAAAATCTGTGTGGTGGTGGAAAGGGTGGGAGTAAGAGGAGAGAGTGTAAGAAGGCTGCACCGAGCTCGGCTGTAGAAACCAAGTGAGTGCCTTACCGTGAAAGGCAAGGAGCAGACGGCGAAGGTGATGGTCATGATAGCCAGGAGAATAAGATGGTCCGTCTCCTCCGCCATGGATACCCTTTCCGCTCTCCTGTGGCTGCTGCCCAAGGAGGGTCCGCAGCGGCTTCTCCTGCCCCGGCGGTGCATGCGGATGAGGTTGACGATGACGCTGAAGTTGCAGGCAAGCACGGCGATGATGAGCAGCAGCAGCAGAGTGGCGTAAAGCCGCAGGTACGTGGTCTGCTTGTGCCCGATGAAGCACCACGTCCCTGGGCTGTACTGGGCATACTTCCAGTGATCCAGCAGCGGCGGGGAGCAAAAGAGCAGGGAGACTGTGTAGATAGTGGGCAGCACACCCAGACCACTGCGGCGAGTGACCCGGCGCTGGTAGAAGTAGGGGTGTCCGATGGCTAGGTAGCGCTCCAGGGCCATGGCGAAGAGCATGAGCATCGTGGCCAGGCTGAAGAAGGTCATGGAGAAGGCGAAGTAGGTGCACACGCGCCTCTGCGGCCCCAGGGCCACCAGAGTCCGGTTCTGCGCATACGAAGCCAGCACCACGGGGCTGATGAGGCAGGTCCCAAGCAGGTCGGTGAGAACCAGCTCTGTCACCAGCACGTGGAACAGCGAGATGGAGTTCCCGCGGCCCGCGCTGCGCCCCGCGTCCCCCCGCCAGCGGCGCACCAGGAGCGCCAGCGCAACGAGGTTCCCCAGCACCCCGGCCGTGAACATCACGGAGCTGATGGCCGGGCTTTCGCCCGCGGGGAGCCACAGCGGCTCTTCGCGGTTCTCGGACTGGGAGTCGTTGGAAGTATTGCCCATGGTGGGTGCCGGGAGGAGAGACGCGTCCTCTTCTCCCGCCGGCGCGCACCTGGCGGGAGGTGGGGTCTGAGCCCAAGTGCTACGAGCCTCTAAGCGAAGGGGAGGGATCCAAATCCAGAGCCCCCTGCCGGTCCCCGGCGCTCACCGAGGGCGGCCTCGGCCCGGGTCTCCTGCGGCTCCCGGCGAGGCCGCGCGGCTGCCGCATCCTACGGTGCTCCGGGCGCCTCTGGGGACCCGCCGCCGCCTCCTCCGCGTCTCCCGGGGTGGCGGCCGTCCAGGGGCGAGAGCCGGCGAGTTGCCGGGAGGTGGACGCGTCACGCTACGAGTCTCTCCGGGCGCGCGGGGGCGGAGACCCGCCAGGCGAGGGGCGTGGGTGGCCGGTGCGAGCAGCGGCCCTGGTCCCTAGCTCGGGCGGCTGCTCGATGCCCACAGGCTGGCTGACCACCGCTGGGACGGTGGTGCATTAGCCCTGGCCGAGGGCTTGGAGGGAGTGCGGGGCACAGTGTGGGGTACTGTGTCCGCACAGCGTTCACGGAAGGCAACGCCAGGGAGAGCCGCAGCGATTCAGCAAGCGATAGAGAAGTTGGGAGGACCCAGTACCGTGAGACGTGAAAAAGAAGGGAGCAACAGACACTAAAGACGGCTTGCAGGAAGACCAATATGTTTGTCTGTTTATTTTTAACATTCTCAGGAAGACACATCAGGAAGGCGGGGCCAAAATTAGGAGGAAGTGAAAAGCAAGCCCGCGCATTCAAGCAACCGAGCCATTTGTGCACGCCAAGCTGTCTGTTGCACCGTCGCTTTGATTCGGTTCCCGGCATTTCTCCTTTTTCTATGTCAACACGGTAACGGATTACCCACTTGTTTAAGCAACCATTTTTTTAAAAAGTTCTTTGTAATTGTGTAGAATTGTGTTTGTGGGTATAGCTTGAAACCACATTGTTCTCTACCCAAGCTAAGCTGCGAAAGAGAAATGTTCAGCCATATATATATATTCGTGTTCAGTTAACCATACAAGAGCCCTACAGAAAGACCCATGCCTGGTAAAGTTTATTGGTTGGTGACAGTTTCAGAGACTGGAGCTGACAAATATGGTTTGGTAGTTTCTTACTGTCTACTGTCATATATGCAGTCATGAAAAAGAGCTGATGTTTAAAACAAACATCAGTTTGACAGCCAACATGTGCTATGCTGTGCTTAGTCGCTCAATCCTGTCCTACTCTTTGCCACCCCATGGACTGTAGCCTGCCAGGCTCCTCTGTCCGTGGGAATTCTCCAGGCAGGAATACTGGAGTGGGTTGCCATGTCCTCCTCCAGGGGAATCTTCCCAACCCAGGTCTCCTGCTTTGCAGATGGATTCTTTACCTTCTGAGCCACCAGGGAAGCCTGCATGGATAATTACATTCTGTAAGGAGGGTCATAGGCACTTGGGGAAGGGAGGAGGCCTGGGAGGAGGATGGATCTGCCTAGGGAACTGGC
>SJYT01048555.1:77817-107409 GCA_006410635.1 Cephalophus harveyi | reverse complement strand
AAAAAAAAAAAAATTAAGTGAACAGAAACTAACTTCAAGACTCATTCACAACATTAAGGGAAATCGTGAGGGGGCAGGTAAAGAATCTTAATAGAGAAATGGAAACTATAAAAAAAAAAAAAAAGAACAAAATGGAAATTCTAGAACTAAAACTTATAGCAGCTTGAGGTTGACAGATTAAAGGGTGAAACCTGAAGACTAATCAAACCTTCCTTTTCTGTCATCATGACTTTTGTGCTCCTGGGAAATATTCTCACTTTTTCCATACCACAAAACGCTTAGAGAACACTCATTTCCTGCTGCTTGCCCTGTTTTTACCCAAGAAGTGAAGCATGGGTTTCCTATGCTCTCAGATCCCCCAAATCTCTGAGAGGTACAGAGCAACCTTACCTAGGAAACCCCGTGTTAACATCTAAGCTTCCCCAGTTCTCCTAAACTTCACCTTCCCTCATTCATATCCCATGAAACTACTAGGGGAGAAGTGGTGAAACTCTGCTCTTCCTTATCTCCTCTGATCTGGGTCTTGACTTTTAAAAGTCATAAGCTAAGAATTGATGCCTGTGTTCTGCTAGAACTGTCCTTTCTCTGAGGCAGTCAGCATAGAACTCCCTAGCTACTGCTAAAACTAGGGGATGGTCTGAAGTATCAGGAAGTACTGGGCAAAAAAACAAACAAGCATAAGTTAATATGCCAAATTAATGCCTGGCTATATTTACATTCATGTAGGCCTGTGTGTGTAACCAGGGCTTAGTGGGACTTATTACATCCTCACAGGATTGAGAAACAACTTGATAAGTCTTTGTAAACCAGAGTCAATAAAAAGTGCTTTACAAATGGATGTGAGAATACAACAGTTCTCTTGTCCTCAGACAGGAAATATGAGAAAGGTAAATCCACAACTGTTCATTAGCACAAGAGGTTAGATTAAATGAGTCACTCCAATAATGTTAGGAAGTCAAATTACCTATGATTCTAATTTCCTTTTTAAGATTGATAGAGGACAAAGAATCTAATATAATCATGAACATTTTCTTTTACCAGAAAGCTTTGTGTCTAAGAACAGAACCAACTATAAGGTAGAAAAACACATATAACACAAAAGTAAGGCTATGGTTATTCAACTTATTTGTATAAAGTATCAACTCATTATAGAAGTTTTGGAAAAATAGAAGAAAAAAGTCACCCATGAGTGAATCCATCAAAAATGGCCACTCTCAACATTCTGATGTGTGTTTCTTTCAATTTTTCTGCTATGTACATCTTTTTCCCCCTACTTATGATATTATATGTAAGTTTTTCTATACTTATTCTTAAAAAACTTAAAAGTATAATGATACTGAGCATAAACCCAGAGAAAACCATAATTCAAAAAGACACATGCACCTCAATTTTTATTGCAGTGCTATTTACAGTAGCCAGGACATGGAAGAAACCTGCTCCTGCTGCTGCTGCTGCTAAGCCGCTTCAGTCGTGCCCAACTCTGTGCGACCCCAGAGACGGCAGCCCACCAGGCTCCGCCGTCCCTGGGATTCTCCAGGCAAGAACACTGGAGTGGGTTGCCATTTCCTTCTCCAATGCCTGAAAGTGAAAAGTCAAAGTGAAGTTGCTCAGTTGTGGAAGAAAGCTAAATGTTCATCAACAGAGGAATGGGTAAAGAAGATGTGGTACATATGTACAATGGAATATTCAGTTCAGTTCAGTCGCTCAGTCGTGTTTGACTCTTTGCGACCCCATGAATCGCAGCACGCCAGGCCTTCCTCTCCATCACCAACTCCCGGAGTTCACTCAGACTCACATCCATCGAGTCAGTGATGCCATCCAGCCATCTCATCCTCTGTTGTCCCCTTCTCCTCCTGCCCCCAATCCCTCCCAGCATCAGAGTCTTTTCCAGTGAGTCAACTCTTCGCATGATGTGGCCAAAGTACTGGAGTTTCAGCTTTAGCATCATTCCTTCCAAAGAACACCCATTCATCTGCATATCTGAGGTTATTGATATTTCTCCCAGCAATCTTGATTCCAGCTTGTGCTTCATCCAGTCCAGCATTTCACATGATGTACTCTGCATAGAAGTTAAATAAGCAGGGTGACAATATACAGCCTTGACGTACTCCTTTTCCTATTTGGAACCAGTCTGTTGTTCCCTGTCCAGTTCTAACTGTTGCTTCCTGACCTCCATACAGATTTCTCAAGAGGCAGGTCAGGTGGTCTGGTATTCCCATCTCTTTCAGAATAAGACAGTTTATTGTGATCCCCACAGCCAAAGGCTTTGGCATAGTCAATAAAGCAGAAATAGATGTTTTTCTGAATCTCTTGCTTTTTTGATGATCCAGCGGATATTGGCAATTTGATCTCTGGTTCCTCTTTTTCTAAAACCAGCTATACTCAGCCATAAAAAGGAATGAAATTGGGTCATTTGTGGAGACATGGATGGACCTAGAGACTGTCAAACAGAGTGAAGTAAGTCAGAAAGAGAAAAACAAATATTGTATATAGACGCACACATGTGGAATCTGAAAAAACTGGTATAGATTATCTTATTTACAAAGCAGAAGTAGAGATATGGATGTAGAGAACAAATGTATGGATACAAAGGGGAAAAGGGAAGTGGGATGAATTGAGAGATTGGGGTGGACACATATACATTCTTGATACTATGTGTAAAAGAGATTAGTAAGAGAACCTACTATACAGCACAGGGGACTCTACTCAGTGCTCTGTGGTGACTTAAATGGGAAGGAAATCCAAAAAGAGGGGATATATGTATACATAGAGCTGATCCTCTTTGCTAATACAATGTTGTAAAGCAACTATACTCCAATAAATTTTTTTAAGTATAATGAATACCTTATACTGAAATATGTATTCAGTTCAGTTCAGTCGCTCAGTCATGTTCAACTCTTTGTAACTCTTTGCAAATTTACTGCAGCACACCAGGCTTCCCTGTCTGTCACCAACTCTTAGAGCTTGCTCAAACTCATGTCCATCGAGTTGGTGATGCTATCCAACCATCTCATCCTGTCGTCCCATTCTCCTCCTGCCTTCAATCCTTCTCAGCATCAGGGTCTTTCACAATGTGTCAGTTCTTCGCATCAGGTGGCCAAAGTATTGAAGCTTCAGCTTCAGCATCAGTCCTTCCAATGAATATTCAGGACTGATTTCCTTTAGCATTGACTGGTTTGATCTCCTTGTTGTCCAAGGGACTCTAAAGAGTCTTCTCCAACACCACAGTTCAAAAGCACCAATTCTTTGGCACTTAGCCACCAGGGAGGCCCAAGGGCTTATTATAGTCCCTAAACTGTTAAAGGCTTAGTACACATTACCTCATTACTTTTTCTATCAATTCTCTAGGAAAGGTCAGAGATATCCTCCTTTTACAGATGACCAAACTGAAAGGATACGTGCTTGAAGTTCTATGTCTAAGGAAGTTCCTTTCATTATTATTTGTATGTTTTTCTTAGGAACTAGCCTAAATGTGAAGGAAAAGAGACATATAAATATGTTAGGTGTATCTGTTCAATGGAATGTTTTGCAACTAAAACAAACTAAGACCTTGCAAATCCCCACCACTCCTGCCCCCGAGTTTCTACTTTTTATTCTCTCCAGTATCATATCAAATCCAGGAGAAGTAGGAGGGGGAAGAGTATTGACTTAAGAAAGACAGCAGATAAAAATGTGGTTAATTTTATCATGTGGGCATATATAGATATATAGACATATCCTACAATTTGATTTGATATTATTAAATATTTTTGTTACATAGGGTGTGTTTTGTTATGATGATATCTGTGTGTCAAAGGGGAATTCCACAGGCCATGGCTGAGTTCTGTGGTTTCTCTTCATAGCCCTGCTGCCTTGTAACACACCATGTGATTTTGTTACTTTTTGTCATTTGCTTATTGACTGTCTCCCTCTGAAAGAATTTCCGTTCCTAGAAGGAAGGGATTTTGGTCGCTTTAATTCAGTGATGTATCATCCCAGGAACTAGAACTGTGCCTGNGTTTCTCTTCATAGCCCTGCTGCCTTGTAACACACCATGTGATTTTGTTACTTTTTGTCATTTGCTTATTGACTGTCTCCCTCTGAAAGAATTTCCGTTCCTAGAAGGAAGGGATTTTGGTCGCTTTAATTCAGTGATGTATCATCCCAGGAACTAAAACTGTGCCTGATACAGAGTAGTGAAAGTGAAAGTCGCTCAGTCTTATCTAACTCTTTGCCACCCCGTGTATTATACAGTCCATGGAATTCTCCAGGCCAGAGTACTGGAGTGGATTGCCTTTCCTTTCTCTAGGGGGTCTTCCCAACTCAGGGATCGAACCCAGGTCTCCCACATTGCAAGTGGATTCTTTACCATCTGAGCCACCAGAGAAGCTCAATAATACTGGAGTGGGTAGCCTATCCCTTCTCCAGAGGATCTCCCTGACCCAGGAATCAAACCAGGGTCTCTTGCACTGCAGGCGGATTCTTACCAACTGAGCTAGCCACCAGGGAGGCTAGCTCAGTAAGTGTAAGCACTTGATAAATATGTGTTGAATGAACAGAGTGGAGCAATGGCTGAGCTGGTGCTGCTGAGGGTTTAACCTGACGGATGCAGAGAAGTGGTCACTGACTTTTGCAGAAGGTACTCCATTGGTGACCCTGCTAAGAGCTCTTTTGGCAGAATTGATGGAGAGGATAAGGAGGTTGTCCAAGAGAAAAGGAAGAAGGGATGTGGGCAATTTCAAATAGAAACAGTGCATAATTACTTCCAGGAGCTGGAAAGTACATTAACTGGGAAATTGTGGCCTTTTAAATCCAAATTAAGATAATCTTCCATGGAGCTTGGCATTTATAAAGGCAGGCATGTTTCAGTAAAAACTACATTTTGTTGTGCTTCACATATACTGTGGGTTTTGTTTTTACAAATCAAAGTTTACGACAACCCCGAATCAAGCAAGCCTATGGGCACCGTTTTCCCCAGAGCATCCGATCTGTACCACGTTTTGGTAATGCTCCTAGTATTTCAAGCTTTTTCATTGTTATTTTATTTGTTATGGTGATCTGTGATCACTGATCTTTGCATTGTTTGGGGTTGGTCCGAACTGCTCCCATATAAGACAGTGAGCCAAGTGGCTCAAATGTATATGTTTGGACTGCCCCATTGACAGGCTGATACCTTATCTCTCTCCTTCTCCTCAGGCCTCCCATTCTGAGACACAGCATTATTGATGCTAGGCCAGTAATAGCAATGGCCTGTCCTGACCTGCAAGTGTTCAAGTGAAAGGAAGAGCTGCGATTCTCTCAGTTTAAACCAAGCTTAGTGAGGAAGACATGTCAAAAGCTGAGATAGGCTCAAGCTAGGTCTCTTGAGCCAAACAGCCAAGTTGTGAAGGAAAAGGAAAACTTCTTAAAGAAGTTAAAAGTGCTACTGCAGTGAACACATGAACAATAAAAAGCCAAACAGCATTATTTGCTGCTATGGAGACATTTTACTGACTGAAATAGAAAACCAGAGCAGCCACAACATTCTCTTAAGCCAAAGCCTAGTCCAGAAAAAGACCCTTATTCTCTTCCATTCTGTGAAGGCTGAGAGGGGTGAGGAAACTGCAGAGAAAAGTCTGAAGCTAACAGGGGTTGATTCAGGAGATTTAAGGAAAGAAGCATCTCTATAACATAAAAGTACAAGATAAAGCAGATCTAGCTAAGATCTCGGAGAAGGCAATGGCACCCACTCCAGTACTCTTGCCTGGGAAATCTCATGGACGGAGGAGCCTGGTGCGCTGCCGTCTATGGGGTCGCACAGAGTCCGACATGACAAGCGACTTAGCAGCAGCAGCAGCAGCTAAGATCTGATAGAAGATCTAGCTAAGATCATTAATGAAGGCGGCTACACTAACCAGTGATTTTCAGTGTAGACAAAATAGCCTTCTCTTGAAGGAAGATGCCATCCAGGACGTTCACAGCTGGAGAGAAGTCAATGCCTGGTTTCAAAGCTTCAAAGGACAGGCTGAATTTTTAGGAGTTCATGCCACTGGTGACTTCAGGTTGAAGTTAGTGCTAATTTATCGTTCCAGAAATACTAGGGATTTTTCTTAAGAATTTCCATAAGAATTCTTAAGAATCCATAATAATTGTGTACTCTGCCTGTGCTCTATAAAAGGAACAATAAATCATAGAAGCAGCACATCTGTTTGCAACATGGTTTATTTTAAGAACATTCGTGATTCATGGGAAGAGTCAAAATATCAACCTTAATAGAAGTTTGGAAGAAATTGATTCCAACCCTCATGGATGATTTTGAGGAAAGCTTCAGTGGAGGAAGTGACTACAGATGTGGGGAAATAGCAAGAGAACTAGAATTGGAAGTGGAGCCTGAAGATGTGACTGAATCGCTGCAATCTCATGATAATAACCAACAAGGACCTACTGTATAGCACGGGGAACACTGCTCAATACTTTGTAACAGACTAAATGGGAAAAGAATAGATGCATGTATATGTATAGCTGAATCACTTTGCTGTAACCTGAAACTAACACAGTATTGTTAATCAACTATGTGCTGCTGTGCTTAACCAGTCAGTCATGTCCAGCTCTTTGTGACCCCATGGACTGTAGCCCCCCAGGATCCTCTGCCCATGGGATTCTCCAGGCAAGAATACTGGAGTGGGTTGCCATTCCCTTCTCCAGGGAATCTTCCCAATCCATGGATCAAACCCAGGTCTCCCACATTTCAGGTGGATTTTTACTCTCTGAGCTACCACTATTCCCAATATAAAATAAAAAGGTTAAAAAAAAAAAACAAAAAACACCTGAATGGATAAGGAGTTGCTTCTTATGAATGAGCAAAGAAAGTGGTTTCTTGAGATGTAATCTGCTCTTGGTAAAGATGGTGTAAAGATAGTTGAAATGATAACAAAGGATGTAGAATATTGCCTAACTTTAGTTAATAAAGTTGCAGCAGAATCTGAGAGAATTGATTCCAGTTTTGAAAGAAATTCTACTGTGAATAAAATGCTATCAGCCCTGCATACTACAGAGAAGTCATTTGTGAAAAGAAGAGTCCATCAGTATGGCAAACTTCACTGTTGTCTTATTTTCAAAAATGCCACAGCCAACCCAACCTCAGCAATCACTACAATGATCAGTCATCAGCCATCAACATCAGGTCAAGGTCCTCCAGCAGCAAAAACAGTATGATTTGCTGAAGGCTCAGGTGATAAAGTAGTTTTAAATAAAGGTATGTACAGTTTTTTAGACATAATACTATTTCACATTTAATAGAGTATAAAATAGTATAGACATAACTTTTATCTGCACTGGGAAATAAAAAAACCTATGTGACTAGCTTGAATGACTGTAGGTTAGGAGTCTTCTGCCAGGTTTTCCAGCCTCTAGCTCTGTTCACCTCTGTTCAGTTATTTATATTATGGCCTGAGTGATCATTGCAAAAAGATGTGATCATGATGCGCCCCTGTTTATAACTAGTCAGTGTTTCCCCACTGCCTTCAGATTAAAGTCTAAATTCTTCCACTTTGCATAGAAGACCTATCATGCCCTGGCTCCTGACTACCCTCCGTGAAGACAATGACAATGGGAGAGATAAAAACAACAAAAGTTTAAAAACTGGGGGAAAAAAAGCAAACAACAAACTACTTATTTGGAGGGCCAGGGATAAATACTTTTTATGGTCATGAATTAACTTGAAAATTAAAAGGCAAGAAGTCGTTTATATTAGACAAAAACACGTGGAAATATATATAATAAAGATTTCACCTAAATTGATGATAGAAAAGAACATTAGCAAAAAATTATTAAGCATAAATTGAGGAGTGGGATGGTGTCCAGAGGCGGAAACATTATCTGTAAATCTAAGTTCAAAAAATAAGGAATCCAGCCACTGCCCAAAGTTGAAACAATTTGAACAAAAAAAAAAAAAGGAAAATATTTAGTAGATTTGAATCAAACTGAATTATAAAAATTCATGCGTCTATATAAAGATCAAGATAGAAAGAACTCATAAGTCACCATTGAGATGGCTTGTAAATTGACTTTTTACTTTGACAGTTGGTAGCTAAAGAGAAAGAAGTAAGCATTTATACACTCTTCCTATAAGAAATAGATCAACTGGGGCTATTTGGCTATATAGCCAATAGGGAAAAGTGCTTGAGCTTCCCTGATGACTTAGACTGTAAAGAATCCGCCTACAATGCGGGAGACCTGGGTTCGATACCTGGGTTGGGAAGATCCCCTGGAGGAGAGCATGGCAACCCACTCCAGTATTCTTGCCTGGAGAATCCCATGGACAGCGAAGCCTGGCGGGCTATAGTCCACGGGGTCGCAAAGAGTTGGACACGACTGGGCGACTAAATTGCTTGCAATTCTAAGACCCTAGACTACAGCGAGCTAGATGGGCTTGGAGAGAATGTATTTCAAGTACTTCTACTCCCTCTAGAGGAGAAATGTAAATAAATCAGGTCTGTCAGATTTTGTTAAGAGTTTTGAAGTTAAATTTTAGTGTTAAATTTCATTTAAAAGAGAGAACTCATTTGGAAGTAGTGAGGAAAATCTAGCTTTAATTAATTATAATTTCTAATTTAAAAGTAATAATTTTCCATAATCATATCACTTTAATATGATTCCTGTTTCTAATCTGAAATATGTCCTTCCAGTTTAGTCGGCTGTGTAGTATTAACACAGGGCTTCCCAGGTGGCGCTAGTGGTAAAGAACCCACCTGCCAATACAGGGGAGAAGGCAATGGCACCCCACTCCAGTACTCTTGCCTGGAGAATCCCATGGATGGAGGAGCCTGGTAGGCCACAGTCCATGGGGTCGCGAAGACTCGGACCCGACTGAGTGACTTCACTTTCACTTTTCACTTTCATGCATTGGAGAAGGAAATGGCAACCCACTCCAGTATTCTTGCCTGGAGAACCCCAGGGACGGGGGTGCCTGGTGGGCTGCCGTCTATGGGGTCGCACAGAGTCGGATACGACTGAAGTGACTTAGCAGCAGCAGCAGCAGCCAATACAGGAGACACAAGAGACACAGGTTCGACCCTGGGTTGGGAAGATCCCTTGGAGGAGGGCATGGCAACACACTCCAGTATTCTTGTCTGGAGAATTCCACGGACAGAGGATCCTGGGGAGCTACAGTCCATGGGTCACAAAGAGTCAGACACGAATAATAGAGATTATTAACCCTTGGAGATTTTCCCCCAGGACTGTCTGCTCTCTTATTTTAACTTTTTTTTGACATAGAAAGCTGCATATAAACTGTAACTGTAAATACTTTACAAAGCCAAACACATATCTTGGGTTTTAATTAGGTCACATGATGGCCATTGAAGATAATAAAAAGATAAGACATGCTTAGTTTTCTCTAAAGACTAATTAGGGCTTAGATTAGTGTGTTCCAAATTGTTAAACAGTTACTCCTACATTCTATATTGATTAATCTTTCTCTTCCTCATTGATTTGAGATGCATTCTTTATCATGTAAGTAAGATCTATGTTTGGACTTTTCATTAATTTAGCGTTTTCTTTGTCATACATCACATTGTTTTAATTACCATATCCTTATACGATTAAAACAGAATACGATTGATCCTCTCTCAACTAATTTTTGTTCAGTATTTTCTTCCCTTTTTATTCTCCAAGTGAACTTTACAATCATTTTGTCAATGTGGGCAAAAATTACTGTTCTTTTAAAGAAGTAACTCAGAGCAGTAGACATTTTGATTAAACCTATAAATTAGATATTTTCATATTCAGTCTTTTTAACTAGTAATATAACTAGGAAAATTAACATCGCTTTTCCAAGTCTTTATATTTTTAATATAATATGCATTTTTTTCTTCATAACATCACTATGTACCTTGTTAAGACTATTCCCAGGATATATGCATGTTTTGTTAGTTATTGCAAACAGGACCTTTATTTGGTTTGTTTTTGTAGAGCTTCTCGCACATAAAAATGTTGTTGATTTATATTGATTTTATTTTAAGCCATACTTGTAAACTTATATTCATTTTAATAGTTTATCAGATGATTCTTTTATGTTTTATGTATATACAATATCAGTTTAGAATGATGCTTCTCCTTCATCTTAGAAAATTTGTGTGTAGAAAAGAGCTAACAAAATAGGCCTGAGCCTGCTATTATTACAAAGACCTGTTGCATAGTTGGCCCTTGGCTGGTTTCTGGAAACTTGGACTTTGGGAGGGTTTCCATCATTCTCTAAATGATAAGAGTGGTATAATATTTTTAGACTGTGCAAAAATATGGCTTCCTGAGGAGACCAGGAAAGCTGTTTTGCACCCGGCATAATCAAAGTATAGATTATTTTACTTCAGAGCTTCTTCAGTATATTTTGGGAATTTATGGATCGTCATGTTCCCATGCATGCATTACCTGAAGAGATCCAAAAGATATTGTGTTTAAGATATCTAGGCTTGATGTTTTAAAGCAGAGACATGGGAGAGAACAAGATGGCAGAGCAGTAGGTGGATGTGGAGTACACCTTTCTCCACGGATACATCAGGAATACACTTTCAGGCACAGAAGTGCATGCAGAACACCAGCTGAGAGTGGACAGGAGTACCTGACCAGTGGAAAAGAATATATGCTGCTGCTAAGTCACTTCAGTCATGTCCAACTCTGTGCGACCCCATAGACGGCAGCCCACCAGGCTCCCCCATCCCTGGGATTCTCCAGGCAAGAACACTGGAGTGGGTTGCCATTTCCTTCTCCAATGCATGAGAGTGAAAGTGAAGTCGCTCAGTCGTGTCCTTCTCCTAGCGACCCCATGGACTGCAGCCCACCAGGCTCCTCTGTCCTTGGGATTTGCCAGGCAAGAGTACTGGAGTGGATAGAACCACGCAAAACTCGGTAGAAGAAAGCAACTAGGGGGGAAAACAGGAGTATCAGTAGGACTGGACCTGCCCTGGGCGGGTGGGGGAACAGAGGCAGGGGTCCAGTCCCCACATCCGGGCAACTGTCTGAGTCAAAGGAGAAGCACTTAAGGCTGAGAGTGAAACAGCTGATCTGTGGCAGCCCAAATGGAATGAGAATCAGACAGTCCTTGCAGCAGCCATACATACACCAGGGGGGAATGTGGGTCTCCTGGAAGGGGCAGTGGCTGGGAGTTGGAGTTTAGGAATTGTGGAGCAGTTCCTGGGCGAGGGCCGCTGTTGACTGCAGCGAGACAGATCAAGGGGATATGAGGGAGGAAATCGTCTTGGGAAATGCCAGTGGAGGAAAACCAGGCAGCCATGGAAGCAAGGCGATACTGCTGAGTCACCCGTAAGGGGTGGAGCCATCACCATAGGCTCTCTCTCCACACGCCAGCATCAACAACAGAGAGGCTGGCCCATCACACGCCTGACCACTGGACTACAGAGTAGGACCCCACCCAGGGTGCCCCTTTCAGTGCCTGACATACCGATCTACAGAGTAGGACCCCAGTCAGGGGGGCCCCTCTACGTGCCTGACACACCGAACAACTGAGAAGGACCCCTGGCAAGGGAGCCCTGTAAGTGCCTGAACAGGTGGAGCCACGAAGAAAGACTGGCCAAAGAGGCTTTCTGATCACCAGCTACAGGAGGCTCAAAAAAAGCCTCTGACAGGGCCATACCTCCTGCGGCGGAGGCAGTCCGTGTCCCTGCACGCTTGGCGCCGCCAGGGTCCCCGCAAGCCAAGCAGCTGCACCACCTTAATGCTTAACTCTCACAGGGGCAAAGCTGCCACAGGCAAAAAAAATAAAAGCTCTCATGTCTATGGGCGCAGTCGCTGCAGGCCTTGTCTGACTCTTTGCGACCCTGTGGCCTGCCAGGCTTCTGTGTCAGAGAGGGGGTTCCCCAGGCAAGAATACTGGAGCGTATTGGCCAATACTGGTTGCCATCCCCTTCTAGAGCACTGTATTTGCTACTACCCTAGCTGCCAACCCTCCTGAGTACCTGGAGCTGCCAGAACCCCTGCGACCCAAGCAGTTGCACCACCTCCACACCTGGCCCTCACAGGGGCAAACCCAAGCCCTGCAGGGCAGCCTCAGGAGCTACACCCCAGTGGATGACCATATGTAGAGGTGGAAATAAAACCACCCCTGAAACCCAGGGGCAGTATAGCTAAGGAAGAAAACCCAAAACTTTCCCGCCAGTTATACAAGCTGCAGATTAAATCCACATGATCAACTAAGCAGACTCTGTGTCTATGGAAAATATAAAAGGCCACTGAGAGCTCCCACAAAAGAAAATGCACTAGCTCTGATGGCTGTGGACATTGGAGGCAAGAACACACAAAGGCAGGACCAGATTAGAATCTGAGCTGCCCTCACAGCGGGTCCAGAGATCAGCACAGTGTTGGAGGGCATCCTAGGGGGGTAAGGTGGACTGTGATTCCCAGTGCGGGAAAGTACTCTGACAGAAGTGACTCAAGAAAAACATTTATTATTCCTATTTTTTGACTTCTTCTGTAGATCTTTTGGATTTTTTTTCTTTTTCTTCCCCCCTCTGTTGTAGTTGTCGATTTTATTGGCACTAAGAAATCCAGTTAAGCTTTTGAGCTTTATTTTTTTTTGCCCCCTTGGTCACATTTTTTCATTGTTGTCATAAACCTCTACCCCTAAATTGAGCTTTTGCAGTTCTGTGGAGTTTTCCTCTTTTTTTCCTTTTCTCTTTTCTTAATTTTAATTTTTTAAGCCTATTATTATTTTTTCTACATTTATTCCTTTGTTTGCTTTTCCTACCGTTCTTTTCCCTTTGCAGTTAATCTTTAACATGTATAAATCTCTATTTAACTCTGCATATCTATTCTTTCTTTCTTTTGTTTCTCTGCTTGCCTCTCAACATATTTGTTAGTTTCATTTTCATTGCTTTATTCCCCAGTTGGCACTTTGCTTTAGTTTTGTTTTCCAGTTTGTGCTTTAATTAGTTTTGTTCTGGTAGATATAATTTTTGGTTTCCTTTGTTCACCAGGTCAATCCATAGTACTTTATTTTTGTTGGACTGTTTTGAGTTTGCTTATGGGTGTATATGTATATATGTATTTTCAGTCACACTTCTATTGTTGTTACGAACCTCTGCCTCTACTTTGGGCTTTTGCAGTTCTGTGGAGTTTTCCTTTTTTTCCCCTTTTTTCTTTTTTCTTCAGTTTTTTTCTCTTTTCTCCTTTTTATAATTTTAATTTTTAAAGCCTATTATATTTTTCCTACATTTATTCTTTTGTTGGCCTTTCCTACTATTCTTTTCCCCTTGCAGTTAATCTTTAACGTATATAAATCTTCATCTACCTCTCTTTAACTTTGCATATTTCCTCTTTCTTTCCTTTCCTCTGAACATATTTGTTAATTTTGCTTTCATTACTTTGTTCCTCACTTGTTTTAATTTTGTATTCCAGTTTGTGCTTAAGTTAGTTTTGCCCTTAACTGGTAAATATAATTTTTTATTTCCTTTGTTCACTGGCTCAATCTACTGTACTTTATTTTTGCTGGACTGTTTTCACTTTGCTCATGGGTGTACAAAAAAGATCTTCACGACCCAGATAATCATGATGATGTGATCACTAATCTAGAGCCAGACATCTTGGAATGTGAAGTCAAGTGGGCCTTAGAAAGCATCACTACCAACAAAGCTAGTGGAGGTGATGGAATTCCAGTTGAACTGTTTCAAATCCTGAAAGATGATGCTGTGAAAGTGCTGCACTCAATCTGCCAGCAAATTTGGAAAACTCAGCAGTGACCACAGGACTGGAAAAGGTCAGCTTTCATTCCAATTCCAAAGAAAGGCAATGCCAAAGAATGCTCCAACTACCGCACAATTGCACTCATCTCACATGCTAGTAAAGTAATGCTCAAAATCCTCCAAGCCAGGCTTCAGCAATACGTGAACCGTGAACTCCCTGATGTTCAAGCTGGCTTTAGAAAAGGCAAAGGAACCAGAGATCAAATTGCCAACATCCTATGAGTCTGAGTGAACTCCGGGAGATGGTGATGAACAGGGAGGCCTGGCATGCTGCGATTCATGGGGTCGCAAAGAGTCGGACACGATTGAGCGACTGAACTGAACTGTATATGTATACATTCCATTATTTTAATTATTATTTGCCTGATTTTGTAACTGCCATTTGTCTGCAGTTCATCTTTGGTTTCTCATTTTTGGATATTTGCTTTACTTCCCTTAATGCCATAGCAAGCCACTTGTGGAATCTTCATTCCTGACCAGAGATGAAGCCCTGAGCCTTTGGAGTGGGAGCACTGACTGCAAGACCCTAGACTACCAGAGAACTAACCCTCCAGTTTCAGTTCAGTTGCTCAGTTGTGTCCGACTCTTTGCGACCCCATGAATCGCAGCACGCCAGGCCTCCCTGTCCATCACCAACTCCCGAGTTCACTCAAACTCATGTCCATCAAGTCGGTGATGCCATCCAGCCATCTCATCCTCTGTCGTCCCCTTCTCCTCCTGCCCCCAATCCCTCCCAGCATCAGAGTCTTTTCCAAGGAGTCAACTCTTCACATGAGGTGGCCAAAAGTTTCAGCTTTAGCATCATTCCTTCCAATGAACACCCAGAGTTGATCTCTTTTAGAATGGACTGGTTGGATCTCCTTGCAGTCCAAGGGACTCTCAAGAGTCTTCTCCAACACCACAGTTCAAAAGCATCAATTCTTCGGCACTCAGCTTTCTTCACAGTCCAACTCTCACATCCATACATGACCACAGGAAAAACCATAGCCTTGACTAGATGGACCTTTGTTGGCAAATTAACGTCTCTGCTTTTGAATATGTTATCTAGGTTGGTCATAACTTTCCTTCCAAGGAGTAAGCATCTTTTAATTTCATGGCTACAGTCACCATCTGCAGTGATTTTGGAGCCCCCCAAAAATAAAGTCTGACACTGTTTCCCCATCTATTTGCCATGAAGTGATGGGACCAGATGCCATGATCTTCGTTTTCTGAATGTTGAGCTTTAAGCCAACTTTTTCACTCTCCTCTTTCACTTTCATCAAGAGTCATTCATTGGTTTGTTTTAATTATTCACCAAAACAATTTTAGTTATTTCACTTAAGAGATTCCCTCCCTGTTCCAATGGTTGTTTGATAGTCTGAAAACTTAAAAGAAGTCATATTTTGAGTAATGTAGCAGACTAGACTGTTTAGACTAACTCTCCAGATGAAAGCAACTAAAAAATGTTGTTCAAAGATTTCAAGTCTGAAAAACATAACAGTGATAAGATAGTTGGGATTTATCAGGCCAAAATCTGAATGAAAAGGGAATTTGGAGGGAAAGTAGAACACTGACGTTGCTTTTGCCTCTAAAGACATCTGCCAATTAAGGAAACTTGGTTATTATTGTTTAAGTCCTCTGACGGCCCATGAGTTTAGAAATTAAAGGCTTAGTTGTGCAAAAATGGAGAGCATAAGAGGAAGCCTTCCCCACTAAGTCTAGGATCCCAAAGGGTTATTTCCTCAGGTTAAGAATGAACCAGAAGAAAACCTACTCTCACTATCTAATCCTCATCCCCAGGAGACACAGGGAAAATAAAGTCCTTTGATGCTCAACAGTGCAGAGGGAGTAAAGAAAAGAAAAACCCTGCCCCCAGGAAGTTAAAACCAGGAGCTGGTAGAGATTGCGAGTTTGTAATCCCAATTTACATTTCCTGGTTTGTCCAAAAAAGTGTTCTGCTGTGAACTGGTCTAAAGTATTCCTGCACTGATTCTAGGTGCCCGGCAAATACAAATCTTCTCTGGAGGAAGGCACCATCATCCTAGGAAAGGATGAATTTTTTTTGATAACAGTTCAACTGGAGACAGCTGGTTATTTACATGGTAAAAATATAAAATTGACTATATCACACCATACACAAAATAAGTTATAGGTGGGCTAAAACCCAAGAGTGAAGGCAAAACTATAAAGCTTTTATAAAATAATGTGGAATAATATTTCAGGTTAGGAAAAAAATTTCTCAAACAGGACATAAAAAGCTTAACCATAAAATAAAAGCTTAATAAATTAGATTCCAATAAATAAGCTTCTATTCATTAAAAGTCACTATAAAGAAACTGAAAAGACACTACAGAAAGGGAAAATATTTTTGCAACACATATAACTAACAGTAACAGTGGATAGGACATTTACAAATCAGTAAGAAAAGACAGACATCACGTGGCAAACCCAGGCAAAAGACTTGAACAAACGTTTTATAAAAAGAGAATTTCCAAACTGCCAATAAACATATGGAAAGGCATATGGCATCATTAATAACTAGGAAAGGACATTATAAACCTCAGTGAGCTACCATTAGAAGGGAACCAGAATGGCTAAAATGAAAAGTCCAAAATTACAAATGGAGTGATGGGAGCTATCAAACAGTACTGATGGTAGCGTACATTGAAAAACAAGTTTTATAATATAATAAAATAGAAGATGCACATACTCTACAATCCCAAAATTCTATTCCTAGGCATATGCCTTGCTGCTGCTGCTGCTGCTAAGTTGCTTCAGTCGTGTCCGACTCTGTGCAACCCCAGAGACGGCAGCCCACCAGGCTCCCCCGTCCCAGGGATTCTCCAGGCAGGAACACTGGAGTGGGTTGCTATTTCCTTCTCCAATGCATGAAAGTGAAAAGTGAAAGTGAAGTCACTCAGTTGTGTCAGACTTCTAGAGACCCCATGGACTGCAGCCTACCAGGCNGCCCACCAGGCTCCCCCGTCCCAGGGATTCTCCAGGCAGGAACACTGGAGTGGGTTGCTATTTCCTTCTCCAATGCATGAAAGTGAAAAGTGAAAGTGAAGTCACTCAGTTGTGTCAGACTCCTAGCGACCCCATGGACTGCAGCCTACCAGGCTCCTCCATCCATGGGATTTGCCAGGCAAGAGTACTGGAGTGGGTTGCCATTGCCTTCTCTGAGGCATATGCCTTAGATATACTCTTTTCATGTCTGACATGTCTGACATTGACAGCATATGATATAGGACATTATTTGGCATAGATATCATATGAACTGCAGCTATATAGTGAGGTGAATCTCAAACATAATATGTAGTGGAAGCTCCCCAGATTTTCCTTTCCAGGCCAGGGCACCCACTGGCCTCTGCTCTGGAAAATGCCCCCTTTTTTTAAAAAAAAAATTATTTATTTACTTATGGCTGTGCTGGGTCTTCGTTGCTGCACAGGCTTTTCTCTAGTTGTGTGAATAGGGGCTACTTCGTACTTGCAGCGCTCAGGCTTCTCATTTTGATGGCTTCTCTTGTTGCAGAGCACAGGCTCTATCTAGGGCACATGGGCTTCAGTAGTTGCCAAATGTGGGCTCAGTGTTTGCAGCTCCCGGGCTCTAGAGCACAGGCTCAATAGTTGTGGTGCATGGTCTTAGTTGCCCCGTGGCATGTGGGATTTTCTCAGATTAGAGATTGAACCCGTGTCTCCTGCATTGGCAGGCAGGTTCTTTACCACTGAGCCACCAGAGAAGCCCCTGGGAAATTGCCCTTGACCTGAAGGTCCCCCCGCCCCCAGTAGACCCTGGCCAAAGCCTGCTTATGACATGTGGGCCCAGCACTGTGGTGTTTTCCAGGCTCCAGGGTTGTTCAGGGAGCAGGCTACCTCTGAGACATCTTTGCTTGGTGCTTATAGCTGCCCTGTCCTGGCTTCCTTCACTGCCTTACTCCCGAGAGCACAAACTTCACAAATCACACACACTGAACCTTTGTCTCTTGTCTGCAGTACTATATCTGATCTGAGATGTAGTACTAAGCTAGGGAGAAACAAGAGTACACATTTCATGATATACATTTAGGTGGTAAAATAACAAAAAGTGAAAGCATGGTTATCCAAACATCAGGATAATGTTCACCTCTGGTTCTGGTTCTTGACCTGCATGGCGTTTACCTGAATGTTCACTTTATTATTTAAACAATATATGCACATTTTATGCACCATTGTAGTGTGAATGATACACACAAAAAAGTTAACATTTCCAAGCAATTGGAGAGTCTTGGTTTTCTCTTAAATATGAATGTGTTTCCTAATCAGAGAAGATGATCTGCTGGCTTTCTGCCTGCTTACATTTGTTGAGATTTCCCTTGTAGCCTAATACACCATTGTGTTTCATGTATCACATCTGTGTGTTAGTTGCGCAGTCATGTCCGACTCTTTGCAACCCATGGACTGTAGTCCACCCGGCCCCAGGTTCCCCTGTCCATGGAATTTTCCAGGCAAGAATACTGGAATGGGTTGTCATTGCCTTCCCCAGGCGATCTTCCCAACCCAGGGATCGAACCTGGGTCTCCTGCATTGCAGAAAAATTCTTTAAACATTTATCAACAAAGTATGCTATGGATGTGTGTATGATTTGTATGTCCATTAATTTAATAGTCATGATTGCATCAGTTACCTATGACTGCAGAGAAAATCACCCCTAAACTTAGTGACTTGAAACGTTTCTCCCACGTTTCTGGGTGAGTCTATGTCTGCTTAGCCATGTCCTCTGGGTCTCTCTCAAGGTCACATGAATTAAGAGTCATTATAAGGTCCTATAAGAAGAACTAAAGAACCTCTTGATGAAAGTGAAAGAGGAGAGTGAAAAAGTTGGCTTAAAACTCAACAGTCAGGAAACTAAGATCATGGCATCTGGTTCCATTACTTCATGGCAAATAGGTGGGGAAACAATGGAAACAGTAACAGACTTTATTTTGGGGGGCTCCAAAATCACTGCAGATGATGACTGCAGCCATGAAATTAAAAGATGCTTGCTCCTTGNAAAAGTTGGCTTAAAACTCAACAGTCAGGAAACTAAGATCATGGCATCTGGTTCCATTACTTCATGGCAAATAGGTGGGGAAACAATGGAAACAGTAACAGACTTTATTTTGGGGGGCTCCAAAATCACTGCAGATGATGACTGCAGCCATGAAATTAAAAGATGCTTGCTCCTTGGAAGAAAAGTTATGGACAACCTCGACAGAATATTAAAAAACAGAGACACTACTTTGCCAACAAATGTCCGTCTCGTCAAGGCTATGGTTTTTCCGGTAGTCATGTATGGATGTGAGAGTTGGACTATAAGGAAAGCTGAGTGCCGAAGAATTGATGCTTTTGAACTGTGGTGTTGGACAAGACTCTTGAGATCCCTTGGAGTGCAACGAGATCCAACCAGTCCATCCTAAAGGAAATCAGTCCTGAATATTCATTGGAAGGACTGATGCTGAAGCTGAAACTTCAATACTTTGGCCACCTGATGTGAAGAACTGACTCATTTGAAAAGACCCTGATGCTGGGAAAGACTGAAGTCAGGAGGAGAAGGGGATGACAGAGGATGAGATGGTTGGATGGCATCACTGACTCAATGGACATGAGTTTGAGTAAACTCCAGGAGTTGGCGATGGACAGGGAGACCTGGAGTGCTGCAGTCCATGGGGTCGCAAAGAGTCGGACACGACTGAGCAACTGAACTGAACTGATAAGGTCCTATGAGCTTGAATAAAAATATACTCTCTATAAGATTTGACTTGACTGTGCTTTATTATTCTCACTGGTTTTAGGATTTAAATAGCAAAAAGTAAAAGCAAAAAACAACCAAGTTCATTCCTTCTCTTTATATTTGATTTCATTTCTCTATAACCAGAGCATTAATGGATACATTGCAAAAATTTTAAGGCTGGACTGACTTCTGAGTTCATGTAGTTTGGTTTTTTTTTAATAGTCTGGCAGATTGGAAATTTTACTCATTATTATCAGCTGAGATCTAATGACGTGTTTCAATAAGTTAGGCAGCTGTGAAGAGGCAAGGAAAGCAAGCCCTGATCACATACCACTCCATACTGTAAGCTCACATTTCCTCCACCCAGAGGCTGTACTTGGAATCCCCAGATGGGCAGCCTTATTCCTGAGAGGAATTATAAGAGCAGGTACCAATCTTTTCACCAAACGCTGTGTCAATAAGACAAAGTTGTCCTTACAACTTTTAAATTGCCTAATAAACTTTTCACATTGTTAATTTTATTAATTTTGAATTTCTAGTTTCTGGATAAAACTAAAATGTTAATTTCCACAATGTCTATGACAATAGGAAAAATATAGAACAAAAATATTTCCTCTTCCATTTTATTATTTTCCACCTTTGGGTAGCCCAAGAAAAAAATCTTTATTTCTCTGACCAAGTTATAGCAGCTCTTACTGAGTATACTTATGTTTTTGGGAAATCGTAGAAGAGAGAACCTTTTATTCAATGCATGTTTATAATCTATTTTTGCCCTTCCACTGTTCATGGTATTATGAGAAAAGACAAAAAAAAAAAAAAAAAGGTGAATATCTATTCCTCAAACATTTTGAAGCCTAGAAAGGAAGATGAGACATAGAATGTATTTCTAAAAATATATAAAAGTTCAAATTAGAAAAGTTTAAAAATAGCTTTACATATTTGAATGGAGATTTCTATTCTATAGAAAGCTAGAAAGATAATTAATTCCCTAACGAAAGCCTCCCTTTAGACATAATCTCTGGTAATGCTAGTTTGTGAATGAATGCCCTTTGGTTGGCTTTCTTTCACAACAAAACAACTGTCAGGCTGAGGCCCGAAAGGCATCTGCATGAGCGTGGAGAAGCAGCCCATCTCGGGGAGCATCTTTCCCTCGTGGGCCAAAGGCTCCTCACTGCCATTAACACACTGAGCACGTGAAAGAGAGACCCGTGATGGCTGTCTGAACAGAAGTGTTGTAACTGCCTTGAGAACATGACAGATAGCATGCTTTGGGGAATTAGATGTCAGGGATTATGCTACAACTGAAAAGATCTGAGAATCAGAGGTCAGAGAAACATTATGAATGGAGTCTTTTTTTTGCATATTTTTTGGTCATTTGGCTGTTGTTTTTTTTTTTTTTTTTGTGTCCTCTGTCATCCCCTTCTCCTGCCTTCAATCTTCCCCAGCATCAGGGTCTTTTCTAATGAGTCAGCTCTTTGCCATCAGGTGACCAAAGTATTGGAGCTTCAGCTTCAGCATCAGTCCTTCCAATGAATATTCAGGGTTGATTTCCTTTAGGATTGACTTGTCAGTTTTAGAGTCTGACTATCCAGGTTAGATAGAATCCCCTCACTGACTGTGACACTTCAGGCGAGTTACTCCATTTCCATATCTATATGATGGAGACAATTGCACCTATCTTCCAAGACTGTCACGAAATTTGAAAGGGATATTATGAGTAAAACCTTGAGAACAGGTCCTTGCATAGAATAATAATTCAGAAATTAGGTAGTATTATTATTCTATCAATTAGAAGTTAATCCTTTCCTTTTCTAAATTCTCTTCTGGCCTTAGTCACTCCCTGTCACCCCCAGGATTATAGCTTTTTGGGCAAATGTGATGCTTTTCTCACTTTATTTCCCCACAATGAATTATAATGCCTGGAATGTTGTAGGTTCCAAATCCGAGATGAATTAATAAATGGATGATAACAGGGATGTTCCCTGTTGGGTCGGGAAGATCCCACCTGTGTCTCCTGCACTGGTAGGCAGTCTCTTTACCACTGAACCACCAGGGAAGTCCTCACAATGCATTTCTTTATATATTACATGCATGCTATACACTTCACAATGTGTATAGATGCAGTATTTTTTTTTATTGCCTTATATGACTATCTTTAAAATAAAATACAGGGAAGGAAATGGCAACCCACTCCAGTATTCTTGCCTGGAGAATCCCAGGGACAGAGGAGCCTGGTGGGCTGTCATCTATGGGGTCACAGAGTTGGACACAACTGAAGTGACTTAGCAGCAGCAAAATAAAATATTTAGATGAAGAGAAGGGTCTCTTTATATTTACCAAAGAATATTTACCATTTCGGGCTTCTCAGGTGGCTGGCAGGTGGATTCTTAGCCACTGGACCCCCAGGGAAGTCCAGTTGTCAGGATTTTGTTGGCAATAGTGGATATGTCTGACAGCTCCCAGACAGCTCCCATCTGAAGGATGTCTCTAGGTTATGGGCCACAGGATATGAGCCAAGAGTGCAGGGGTGAGAGAAGGGCCCTCAGAAGGGCACTCTGTGAAGATACCCAGGTTCAAGTTGAGGGTCTTCCTGTCTAGTCCTCTCTTAGCCTTAGAGAGAATCTCAGTGGTTCTGGGAAATTCAGTAGCTGTCAAGATGATATTTGCTGCTGCTGCTGCTGCTAAGTCGCTTCAGTCGTGTCCGACTCTGTGCGACCCCATAGATGGCAGCCCACCAGGCTCCTCCATCCCTGGAATTCTCCAGGCAAGAACACTGGAGTGAGTTGCCATTTCCTTCTTCAATGCATGAAAGTGAAAAGTGAAAGTGAAGTCGCTCAGTCGTGTCTGACTCAGCGACCCCATGGACTGCAGCCTACCAGGCTCCTCCGTCCATGGGAGTTTCCAGGCAAGAGTACTGGAGTGGGGTGCCATTGCTGATATTTGCTATCAACCCAGAATGAGCCACAGTGTTCTAGAATGAAGGAGGTGTGGTCTCAGGTGTATGAGGAAAGCAGGGTTCTGAATAGTGGGATCTTCTAGTTAAGAAGATCCACTCCATAATTCTTATCTATTTTGGGGAACAAATCATCCTAAAACGTAATGGCTTAAAGTAACAGTGATTTATTATTTTTTATAACGTATATATATTTCATATATTTTTCCTCTGGCCTTGCCTAGGCTCACTTATGAGAAAACAGTCTCACACGTCTGGGGCCTCTGCAGGGAGGAGGAATGTCAGGAATGGTATGTCTCCAGGTGGTAGCTGATACTCCCAGAAACTTTCTTCTCTGACCACCTCCCTCCTTCTCCCCCCACTAGGATATCAAAAAAGCAAGAGTGGAAGTCCCAGGGTTTCTTGAGATATTACTCCCACCCTGTTCTACTGGTTAAAGTCCATGACAGGGTCAGCCTCATTTCAGGGGGAGGAAAATACCAGATTCCTCCTCTTGATGAGATAAGTAGCATAATCCTGTTGCTTGATCTTGTGACAGTTTCTCAGACTGTCTTGTTCTTCATGACCTTGCCACTTTTGACGAGTACTGGTCAAGTATTTTGTAGAATATCTTTCAATGTGGCTTTGTCTAATGTTTTTCTCATGATTAAATTGGGGTTATGGAATTTGGGGAAGGAGACCACAGAGGTCAAATGTCCTTCTCATCACCTCCTATCAGAGAGCATTTGATACCATTGTGATTTGTTACTGGTGATGTTCTCTTGAGCCAGTTCTAACACCAATTCTGATGTGTGTTTTTTCACCNTTGTCTAATGTTTCTCTCATGATTAAATTGGGGTTATGGAATTTGGGGAAGGAGACCACAGAGGTCAAATGTCCTTCTCATCACCTCCTATCAGAGAGCATTTGATACCATTGTGATTTGTTACTGGTGATGTTCTCTTGAGCCAGTTCTAACACCAATTCTGATGTGTGTTTTTTCACCCAGCAGTTAACTCAATTCCCTGTGGACACTGATTGGGCGTCCACAAATTTAATTCTGTTCTGACACTACCTGGAAATAGTGTTAGATTCTGCAGGTTAAGGCCTCAGTCCTACAGGACTGCCCTCACTTTATTTATTTATTTTGACTGCATTGTGCAGCATGCAGGGTCCTGGTTCCCCAGCCAGGGATTGAACCTGCGTCCCCCCGCCCTATATGCACTGCATTGGAAGATGATGTCTTAACCACTGGACTGCCAAGGAAGTCCCAGGCCTGCCCCCACTTTAGACAGCAATCACAAGTGCAGATGGTGGCCTGGCTATATGATAGCCTATAAATCAGAAGTTCCCTTGACCTCCTCTCTGCTGCTGCTGCTGCAGTCACTTCAGTCGTGTCTGACTCTGTGCGATCCCATAGACGGCAGCCCACCAGGCTCCCCCANGTCCCAGGCCTGCCCCCACTTTAGACAGCAATCACAAGTGCAGATGGTGGCCTGGCTATATGATAGCCTATAAATCAGAAGTTCCCTTGACCTCCTCTCTGCTGCTGCTGCTGCAGTCACTTCAGTCGTGTCTGACTCTGTGCGATCCCATAGACGGCAGCCCACCAGGCTCCCCCATCCCTGGGATTCTCCAGGCAAAAACACTGGAGTGGGTTGCCATTTCCTCCTCCAATGCATGAAAGTGAAAAGTGAAAGTGAAGTCGCTCAGTCGTGTCTGACTCCTAGCAACCCCATGGACTGCAGCCTACCGGCTCCTCTGTCCATGGGATTTTCCATGCAAGAGTACTGGAGTGGGGTGCCATTGCCTTCTCTGGACCTCCTCTCTAGGTTCAATTAATTTGCTAGAGCAGTTCTCAGAACTCAGGTAACCACTGACTTACTTTATAACTGGTTTATTACAAGGGATATTAAAGATATGAATCATAAATGGCCAGATGAAGTGATGCATAGGGCAAGGTCCCAAAAGCAAGTGCTTCTGTCCCCATGGAGTTTGGGACCTGGCACATGGATGTGACCTGGTTCACCCACCTGGAAATTCTCCAAGCCCTGTCCTTTTGGGTTTTTATAGAGGCTTCATTATATAGACTTGATAGATTAAATTCTCAACCCTTGGTCACTGACAACCTCCTTCCCCTCCCCTCTCCCCAGAGGTGGGGTGGTGGGACTGGAAGTCCCACCATTGGTCCCCTGGGCAGACAGCTTCCATCCTTAGGTTACATAGGGGCTTCAGGTCACCTCATTAACATCATAAAAGACATTTTTATCACTCTAACCATTTAGGAAATTCCTAGAGTTTTTGGAGCTCTGTTCCAGGGACCAGGATGAAGATCAAATATATATTTCTTTTTTAAATCATAATATCAAGCTTGAGCACTTGGTTAAAATGGTGCCAGCTTTTTCCACTGGAATGTTAATATTTTTCCCTTTCATATTCTATTGTTAGAAACTTTTTGTGGTTTTAATTTCAATGAAGACTAACAACGTCAGATATTTTTTCATGTACTTACTTGTCATTCCTATATGTTATTTGGTGTGCAAATTATTTTTTAATTGGGATAATTTATTATTGATGAGCTTCTAGAGTTTTTTTTTAATACATTTTGGATGCATTTCAAAATAAATTGCAGACATCAGGGTACCTCCCTCTAAACACTTCAGCATATTATTAACTAGAGTTCAAATTCTTTGTATACAATGAAATACACACTGAGATTTAACAAACGCTACTTCTCTGTAACCCAAATCACTGTCAAGATGTAGAAGACTGTTCTATTGATTTTTATGACCCACTGATGGCTGCAATCTATTTCAAAAACATGCTTCAGACAATCCAGTGGTAATGCAAGACCAGGGTAGAAGCTCTGGGCTATAAACATAGGATTTGCAAACCTCCCTCATCCCTCACTTAAATATTACTTCCAGGGCTAAGAGACCTTCAATAAAGTGAAAAACAAGAAGCCTGTATTATCCTAATTTGACCAACTAGGAGTTCGGAGAGGTTCAGATTACATGCCCAAGACAATCTAGCTGATAAATGCGGGACCTGGGATGTGAACTCTGGCATCCTGACCCCCACCAGCCCATGTGAGGCTAAGTGGGTGCTGTGGTTGTGCCAGCAGCTCATCCCCATTTTCAGTGTGGTTTCCTTTGGAAAGCTGTTCCGATCACAAATACTCATTGTTTGGGAGATAGCAGCGTGTGAGCAGGGCCTCCCTTCGCAGACTGCAGGGACCCTCTGGGCTTGTTTCGGGCTGGCCTGACCTTACTGCAATTCGCAGCCGCAAAAGGCCACTGCCGGTGCTGAGGGGCCAGTGCTGCCGTTCCTAACGGAGGACCCGGAGGGCGAGGCGCCTGACCGTGCGGCAGGGCGAGTGTGGCCGCAAGGCTGTGTGTCCTTCCCTTGGACCTGGGATTCCTGGGGCAGGGCCCCTCCTCTACATTCCTTGAGTGCATCTTTTGAGGCATGGGTAATGCAGACTGAACCCTGCCTCAGGGAGTTGCTTGTCTAGAAGGGGCTTTAGGGCACAGGTGAGCAGGACACCAGCGGAAATGGTCAGTTCCCTCAGACTCTGACAAGGATTAGACACATCAGAGACGGGAGCCTCTGCTTTCTGCTTCCTGGAGGAAGTGGCATTTGATGGATGTACCGGATCGTGTCAGTAAGATTAGAAAGTAGGAGACATTCTAAATGCAGGCGAGACCATTGCTAGAGTTTTAGAGGTAGAAAAGGGCAGGTGGATTGAAATCTTGGGAGTGAAACCCTGAGAGGCTCTTGGGGGCCTTCGTGGAGATCTNCAAGGATTAGACACATCAGAGACGGGAGCCTCTGCTTTCTGCTTCCTGGAGGAAGTGGCATTTGATGGATGTACCGGATCGTGTCAGTAAGATTAGAAAGTAGGAGACATTCTAAATGCAGGCGAGACCATTGCTAGAGTTTTAGAGGTAGAAAAGGGCAGGTGGATTGAAATCTTGGGAGTGAAACCCTGAGAGGCTCTTGGGGGCCTTCATGGAGATCTCAGCCCCAGCCTCAGATACGGGTACTTCACTGAACTGTCAGCAAGGAGCCACCGGAAGCTTTCAGTGGGGGAGGGGCCCTCCCAAGTTGCTGGGAAGTTGGGTCTGGGCTTTCCAGGCAGGATGTGTAGGGCAAGGGGAGGGGAGAGTGTCTGGGGCACTGCAAGCCCAGAGTAGCTGGGGAAACTGAGACCAGGAGGGCAGGGCAAGAAAGGTTCACTTTCCTCTCCCTGGCCAGCCAGGAAGAGCTGCGTTTCTGGGCTGCAGAGCACGGGCAGCTGGATGCTCTGGACCTCTCTGCGGGCTCTGGCTGTGACCGCAGTGTCAAAGACAAGGAACTGTGACCATGGGTCCCAGGGCAGGGCCAGGCTCTGGGCTCCTGAGCAGGGCGGTCACTGGCAGCTCACCCGTGTCTACTTCTGACTCGAGTGTGCTGCAGGGGCTGGGGGCCCAAAGACCAGCGCATGTCTGGTATTCATCTAGCCAGCACTCTTTGAACTCTGTGCTATGAGTGAAGAGCACAGATGCCCAAGACACAGTTTCTTACTCAAGGAATTCAACACCGCAATCCTAGTACAGAACTGTGACCAAATGTGGGGATGCAGGATGGCAATCTGATTGGTTGGTAGTGATGCCTGAGGTGGGTTTGAGCAGGGCTGTGATTCATTCGGGATGTCTGTTGCTACAGGGAATGGGGAAGAGTGAGGGGCATGGTAGCCACACATCTGCTGGTTATTTGCTTTCTTTGTTGTTTTAGTAATCTACTATGATTATGGCAAAAGAGGGATAAGAGCACTGAGGAGGGAGCAGTTTATTCAGAGTAGAGCTTACAAGCAGAATTTTACCAACCTGAGAAGGGATGTGGGATGGGGACCTAAGGTGACCAGTCTGCAGATGACTTGTATCAATGGACCATTGTGAATCAATAGGCAAATGCATTGCAGCAAATTCTAAACAGTGCTTCCAACAAAGGGAGGAATTCCACTCTTAATTTTCTGATAAATATACTTGGCCAGGATACAAGGAGTCCTGTTTATAAGCCAGTGACAAAGCTCACAGACCAATGGACCACAAGATCTTAGAGCTGGAAGATGTCCTTGAAGGGCCTGTTCAACCTTCTCATTTTACTGATGTGGAAACTGAGGCCCAGAGCGGGAACACTTTAACCAAGGTCACACAGCAAAACTAGAGTTGAGCTGGGGTTTGCAACCAGCATCCTGATGCCTGACCCTGTGCTCCTCCCTCTCATTATGCTGCCTCCTGGGTCCCTGAGCCCTGGGGATCTGCATCGGATTTGTCTGCCCACACTCATCTTTCCAGGATAAAAAGGCCAAGTCAGATTCCAAGATTCAGGTCAGGCGGATGTACTTCATTTCAGAAATATGGGCTGTGCTCTGGGCTAGGCCCTGCGCCAGGAAGGTGGAGTACAGAGAAAAGGACAACTCTTGCCAGGACACACCTACCCAGGAAGCCAAAAAAAAAAAAAAGAGATGTTTTCAGGGCCCCAGGAGAGCAGGAACACCAATACCAGAAAGCAAGAATAGTTCAGCTTTGATGAATTTACACAGAATCTTGCAATCAGGAATTCTAGAAAGCAGCTTTAAAAATTGCATGTCCCTGTTAAGTGTTGTAGGGCTTCCCAAGTGGCGCTAGTGGTAAAGAACCCGCCTGCCAATGCAGGAGACATAAGAGACATGGGTTCAATCCGTGTCAGGAAGATCCCCTGGAGGAGGGCATGGCAACCCACTCCAGTGTTCTTGCCTGGAGAATCCCATGGACAGAGGAGCCTGGTGGGCTACAGTCCATGGGGATCACAAAGAGTCAGATACGACTGAGCATGCATGCACGTTAAGTGTTGTGTTAATATTTTCCACTGAGGAGTGTTCTCATTTTGAATTTCATTGGGGGAGAGGGCACAGTCAACTTTTCAAGGCTTCGAGCCACTGAAGGTCTGACTCCTGCTACGACCCCTCCCCAGCCCCCGCCAGCCTGCACAGCAGGACAGACCTGTTAGAATGGATGACAACGCAACTCACACTGCAGGTGCTGTGCTCGGGAGGTTTTGAGAGCCCAGAGAGAGTGACTAATGCCTTGGGAAACAGCAAGAAGATGCTGACAGGGCCCCATGGAGGAGGAGAGGCTGGACGTCCCCTCAGGTGGAGGGGGGAGTTCAGGTCCAAAGCCACAGCCTCCTTCCACCCAGCTCGCTGCCCTGCCTGGGCAGAGGGTGAGGCCCTGTTAGGGGTTCCCTGCCACCTGCAGCTTCAAAGGACAGGAAGTAGATATTTATAGTCCAGAAGGAAGAGGGAAGCCCTGGCCTGTCTCCACAGGGCACATGCCGGGCCCCCAGAGTTCACCCACTTCCTTCCTGCCTCTTTGAACACACAGGCTTCAGGCTGCGGCTACGTCACCCACAGCCTGGTCCTCGCCTGCAGCGGCAAGTGGGAGAAAAGTAGAACCAAGTGGTCAAGGGGATTTTCTAAACTTAGTTTTACCTATAAATATAATCTGATGATGATCATAAAAGAAATGCAAATGTTTCGTCTTTGACCCTGTAAGATAGTTTGTGTATGTGTGGATCCATCGTGGGGGTGGGGGATGGCTTAACTACTTTAAGTACATGTTCGCATCTTCACTGGGTCCTTGAAAGATCTGTGCCTAAACTGAATGTCTGTTTTTGCCTTTTTTTTTTCCCTTTTGGGTGCTTTGGGTCTTCGTTACAGCGTGTGGGCTTCTCTGGTTTTGGTGCATAGGCTCCAGAGTGTGTGGGCTCGGTAGTCAAGGCATGTGGGCTTAATGGCCCCATGGCAGGTGAGATCTTAGTTCTTCAACCAGGAATCGAGTCCTCTGTATTGGAAGAAGGCAGGTTCTTAACCACTGGACCACCAGTTCAGTTCAGTCGCTCAGTCGTGTCCGACTCTTTGCGACCCCATGAATCGCAGCACGCCAGGCCTCCCTGTTCATCACCATCTCTCGGAGTTCACTCAGACTCACATCCATCGAGTCAGTGATGCCATCCAGCCATCTCATCCTCGGTCGTCCCCTTCTCCTCCTGCCCCCAATCCTTCCCAGCATCAGAGTCTTTTCCAATGAGTCAACTCTTCGCATGAGGTGGCCAAAGTACTGGAGTTTCAGCTTTAGCATCATTCCTTCCAAAGAAATCCCAGGGTTGATCTCCTTCAGAATGGACTGGTTGGATCT
>SJYT01048555.1:0-76269 GCA_006410635.1 Cephalophus harveyi | reverse complement strand
AAAAGCAAAGGAGAAAAGGAAAGATATAAGCACCTGAATGCAGAGTTCCAAAGAATAGCAAGAAGAGATAAGAAAGCCTTCTTCAGTGATCAATGCAAAGAAATAGAGGAAAACAACAGAATGGGAAAGACTAGAGATCTCTTCAAGAAAATTAGAGATACCAAGGGAACATTTCATGCAAGGATGGGCTCGATAAAGGACAGAAATGGTATGGACCTAACAGACGCAGAAGATATTAAGAAGAGGTGGCAAGAATACACAGAAGAACTGTACAAAAAAGATCTTCACGACCCAGATAATCGTGATGATGTGATCACTCATCTAGAGCCAGACATCTTGGAATGTGAAGTCAAGTGGGCCTTAGAAAGCATCACTACGAACAAAGCTAGTGGAGGTGATGGAATTCCAGTTGAGCTGTTTCAAATCCTGAAAGATGATGCTGTGGACCACCAGAGAAGTCCCTAAATTGAATTCCTTCCTGGGGAAGGTACTGAGGCCAGGGCAGAGGGGAGCCCTTGAGCCAAAAGGCCCCCTTAACTGGTTCAGCTCAATGGTTCCCACAGCCTCCTGGACATGATGAATGGCTGAAGCTGAGTCTTCCCTTCTGGATGCTTTTGTTTGTGACTCCAGGGTCTTTGCGCCCTGGCTCCCTCTACAGCTCCCCTGTAGGGACATCCCATGTCCTGGGCTGCCTCCTCTTCCCTGGGGCCTCTTACACTCCTGAAGCAAGATCTCTTTGAGGATGACCCCCAACAGTCTGCCCTCGGTGAGGCCACTTCCACCGCAAGGGACACTGTGCCCTTTGCCCGCCCAGGGGAGTCACCTGCCATGGCTCTGTAACTGCCACCTTTAGACTTCGCACGGGAGAGGCTGCTCTCAAGTTCCAGGAGACACAGGTCAGGTTCTGCATCTCCGTTATGTATTATTGAACAAACATCTACAGAACAAATAGCTGCCATGTGCCCCAGGCCCTAATCTAGGCCCTCGGGAAAACTTTAGAGAATAAAATAAGACAGAAATTCTTGCCTTTGTGGCACTTCTGTTCCAGCCAAGAGGTTCGGACAATAAACAATAAATGTAGTATACAAGTAGCTGGTAGAGGGTGTTCGGTGGTCAGTGCTATGGGGGGAAAGGAACAGTGGAGCAGGATAAGGGGATCAGGAGGAAGGTGCAGTTTTCAATGTCATGGTCAGGGTGGCTGTGCTATTCAGTAAGAAGCTAACATCTAGAACAGATGTAGGAGGTGAGAGATTGGGCCATGTGGCCAAGCACAGCCTGAGTACAAGGAGAGTCTCTGGGGCTGCAGCCTGATTAGAGGAAAGGCATAGATCTGGGCTCACTGAGTTGGGACCAGCTTTAACCTGGAGCATGGAAAATAAGAATTTTTTTTTTTTTTAAGTAATGTGTCTATCTTAAACTGTGCAAAAAGAAATGAGAACCTGGTCCTTGAAAATGCCCCTGGCTTTTGGTAGTTTGGGGCACAGCTCTCCGAGCAGGGTGGCATTGGTCCAGCAGAGCGATAGCTTGTCACAGACCTGCTCCATCACCCTGGACGTGTCCCCGCTCTCTGGACCTCAGCTCCAGCGAGTCCCCAGGACCGGCCAGTGTCCGTGATCCCACCGGCCCTTCAGGAGCCCCTCTCCTTACCGTAGGGGAACACAGCCCTTCACCTGGCCGCCCCCCTGGCTGTGCTGCAGTTACCCGTGGCCGTCAGGCTGGACCTGAAGGAGCAGAATGCGGTGAGTCACCCCTGGAAGAGGCAGAGGTGTGTGACGTTGACTTGGCCCCTGCATTCCAGGAGCCCACAGCCCAGGGCGCTGTCTGATTTCTCCCGGCGGGGGGCCTGGGACCCAAGAACAAGGAAATGTTCTCAGCCCCCGGGAAAAGATAAGCGGCAGCACAAAGCTCCAGGCTCAGAGGAAGAGTGGACATCAGGGATTATGGAGAAGTGTTAACACCGTGTGTGTTCAAAGGAGCGAGAGGTCACATGACCAGGGGGATCAGAGACGGGAGGGTGAGGAGACACCGGCAGAGCTGCGGGGGAGGGGCTGAAGGCACCAAATGCCCCTCCAGGCGAGAGTCGGGCGTGGGGCTCAGGACTCCACGGATTACAGGTCATCGTCCGCAGGAGCAGGGAGGGGAGAGCTCAAAGCGCCCGGCAGCCCCAGCAAGAGTGGTGACCTCCGCCCTGGGCTCTGGCCTCCGCCTCCTGCCGCCCCCACACCACGCCTCCGCGTTTCAGGAAGGTCTGGCTGCCCTTAACGCGCCTGCGAGGGGATCCGCCTCACCTGTGTGCAGCTCCTCCTGGGGGCGGGGAGTAGCGCCTACCCCTCACCCAGGTAGCTGGGCCCCCCCAGGACAGGCGTGCGTCCTCAGCTGCCGAGCTGTGACTGTGTCGGCTGTGACTGTAGCAGCCACAGTGATTCCTGAACGTGGTGTGAGCAAAACTATGAGGCAGCAGGCTCAGGCCCTGGACTTAGCTTCTCTACTGCTGAACTCTGTGACCCTGGGCAAGTTACTCATCCTCTCTGAGCCTCTTTTCCCAGCTGTAAGTTGAAGATGACATGTACTTGTGTGTGTGTTAATTGCTCATTGTGTCTGACTCTTTGCAACCCTATGGGCTGTAGCCTGCCAGGGTCCTCTGTCCAGGCAATTATTCCCTTCTCCAGGGGATCTTCCTGACCCTGGGATCAAACCTATGTCCCCTGCGTTGCTGGCAGATTCTTTACTGTCTGAGCCACCAGGGAAGCCCATAATATATACTTACTTTTTTATGTTGCCATGAGGACTAAATACCTAGTGTAGTGCCTGGGACTTAATAGGAACTCAGTACCCATTAAGTCTTATTGTTGGACACTTGATAGTTCACAAAGCCCTCTTATAATGGTTGAATATTATCTCAGAAAAATTTCCCCCATTTTACAGATGAGAAAAGTTCAGTGACTTTCCCAGGGCACAAGCTAGTAAGAAGCAAAGCTGAGTCTGAGAAGCCTATTTCTCTGACTCCAGAGCTTGGGACCTGACAGGTTTGCCTTGCCCAGTGGGGGTGGGGGGTGTGTCTCCAGCTGTGCCTGCCCACCTCAGCAAAAGGAGCTGAGTCCTGGGTGTGCCTCTGGGACAGGCCTCTTTTCTCCCCTCCCATTGTGCTCTGTGAGTTGGCCATTAGAAATTTTGTGTCCTTGAGAAGGGGCCGGGGCAGGGGGAGGATTGTGACCTTTCTTTAAGTAGGAAGTTGGTTTTTTTGTTTTGTTTGCTTTTTATTGTTTGATCACTGACAAATAATCTTTCTTGGATAGTTGAGAGTCTGAAGGTCTGGAATTCTCTTACGTTCTAAATTTCAATAATGCGGCAAAAATAACATTAATAGTGAATAATATAAATAATAGCAAAAACGGAGAAATTAAAAGGATATGCTAAAAAATATTTGACACAAAAGAAGGCAGTCTCGGGGAAACAGAATAAAAAAGAGAGGAGACATTCTGAAAACAAATAGCAAAATGGCAAATGTAAATTTAATAACAATAGCAACCAAAACTGCCCTTAAATGTAAATAATGCTTTATTAGTAGTAGTAGTAGTATTTTGGCCGTGCCATGTGGTCTGCCGGATCTTAGTTCTCCAACTAGAAACTGAACCACAGCCCTGGCAGTGAAAGCAGTCTTTTATGTTTTGGACCGCCAAGGAATTCCCTTTTTTTTTTTTTGGCCAATAATGCTTTATAAGCCACAAAACATTTAATTTGTTAAATGTAAATAATGCTTTATTATTATTATTAGTATTATTTTGGCCGTGCCATGTGGTCTGCCGGATCCTAGTTCTCCAACTAGAAACTGAACCACAGCCCTGGCAGTGAAAGCTGTCTTTTATGTTTTGGACCGCCAAGGAATTCCCTTTTTTTTTTTTTTTGGCCAATAATGCTTTATAAGCCACAAAACATTTAATTTGCAGAACACCCCTGGCAAGTTTGGAGACTACTATTCCAGGGGTGTCGGGGTGCGGGGTTGGGGCGGGGAGCAGGACAACCCAGAAGAAGGAACGTGGCTGCCCCCAGGCACCCAATTATGGTCATCCATCAGCAAGGCCCTGTCTCTGTGCCCAGCACTAGGCACTGGGAGGAGCAAGAATGCTACAGGCCATGGCACAGGAGTTTAAGAGACTCGGGAGGTCAAGTCCAGCTGATGATCACTGGTGGTTAGAGGTGCCCACCTCCCTGGGCCTCGTGCTCCAGCCTTGACTTGTTTCTGGCAGAAGCCATGATCCATTCCAACATTCCTCCCCCTCGCAAGGTCATGTAGCAGAGTCTCAGAGGAGCAGCCAACCCAAAGGGCTTGCATTTCCCACCGGGAGGTGGATGGGTTCCCACCCACCTTGTGTACTCTCTCAGACAAGACTGTGGCAGAGTGACCAACTTATCCTGGTTTGCCTCATACTGTCCCAATTTTAAAACAGAAAGTCTCACATTCTAGGGATCCTTCAGTCCTGGGCAACCTGGGACAGCTGGTCACTTAGCAGGACCTTCCGAGATGAAGGCCCATGAAAGCCCTCGCTCTGGCCCTGCCAATCTCCTCTGTGGCCCCTCTGACACCAGCTCCAGCTGGATAGTACATGCTGGGTGGGGTTTGCCTTGTACTGCAGCTCTTATCAGTCCCCCTCTTTGAAAATCATCTTCTCAGAGTCTTTTTTCTCTGAGTGTCTTCATTGGCTCAGGAATTGTGAACGCTTTTGGCTTTTGTTCCAGAGTCTGTGACTGGAGGCGAGGAAAATCCTGAGACCATAGCGTGGTCCTTTTACTAGTCGCCAGGCCTGGGCAAGTCACTGATTTCTCCCTCCTTTGGGTTTGAGGTGAGGTGAAGTCGCTCAGTCGTGTCCGACTCTTTGCGACCCCGTGGACTACAACCTACTAGGCTTCTCCGTCCATGGGATTCTCCAGGCAAGAACACTGGAGTGGATTGCCATTTCCTTCTCCAGGGGATCTTCCCGACCCGGGGATTGAACCCGGGTCTCCCGCATTGGAGGCAGACGCTTTAACCTCTGAGCCACCAGAAAGGTAATAGTCCTGGTGGGGGGTTGTGAGTTGTGAATGGAATAATGAATCCCAGAGTGCTTTGTAAACCCCACTGTGAGGGGTCCAGGGGATGCTGCACTGATGCCTGTTTCCTTCTAGAAAAAAGCAGAGCTGCCTCCACTGTGCAGCCCTCGGTGGCTCCGAGGACATGGTCATCCAGGCAGGAGGCAGTACTGATGTGACTGATCACGTAAGTGTGGGGCGTGGATGAAAGGGGGGCACACTGAAGAGTCTCCTATGACTTGCTGCTCAAAATAGACATGGAGAACAGATTAGTGGTTGCTGAGGGTGGGACAGGGGGCAGAGGAGGGAGGAGGGTGTGGTTATAAAAGGAGAACACAGGTGACCCGTGTGGTGGTGGAATGCTGCTGTAATGGAACGCTGCTGTATCTTAACCATGTAACAG
Source organism: Cephalophus harveyi (assembly GCA_006410635.1). NCBI lineage: Eukaryota > Metazoa > Chordata > Mammalia > Artiodactyla > Bovidae > Cephalophus > Cephalophus harveyi. Next base: position 70,799 of record SJYT01048555.1, on the reverse strand, counting down.
ATGCATGAACCTACATGTGTATCCATTAATGAAAAAATTGCATAAAATACACACACATACAAATGACTGGGAGTGAAACTGGGGAGATCTGAGTAAGATGGGTATTATCAATGTGAGTATTCTGATGAGGGTATTGTACAGTGGCTTTATAAGATGTTACTATGGGAATGGGGAGAACCAAGCAGATGGATGATAACGGTGGGAAGAAGGCATCTCACTAGATCCTTTTGTCCTTTTTGGTTCTTTTGGTTTTTATAAATAACATGTAAGACAATGAAAAGCAATACTGATCTCTTGCCACTCCCCTTTTCGACCACAACCCCTCGCACCTGTTTCTAGGAGGATGAAGGCCGTAAACAGCCCCCTTGGTTACTTTATCTCTGTGGTCTGCTGCTTCCTGGAAAGCCACCATTATAGCTCCGCTAGGTTTCCCAGCTCATCTGAATGGTTCTTTGAGCCAGTTTCCCATATCTGCCCATTCACTCACACAGCAGACCTTCTTTTGACCTTATTTTAATTTCACAGTTATTTAGCAATGATCTGTTGAAATTCTGTGAAAGTTTTTTCTGAGTTTTAAATCTTTTTTCTAGAGGCATTTTAGAATGTGCTAAGTCGCTTCAGTCGTGTCCGACTCTTTTGCGACCCCATGGACCATAGCCCGCCAGGCTCCTCTGTACATGGGATTCTCCAGGCAAGAGTACTGGAGTAGGTTTTCATGCCTTCCTCCAGGGGATTCTTCCTGACCCAGAGATCGAACCCATGTCTTTTACATCTCCTCATTGGTAGGTGGGTTCCTTACCACTAGCGCCACCTGGGAAGCCCATTTTAGAATACTTTTTGGCATTTATTTGCAGTTTGGGTTTGGGATTACATTAAGTCTGTAAATAATACAAGCTAAAATGGTCATCTTTGCAATATTTTATTTTTTCGCTAGGAACATGTCTTTCCATTTCCTTTATGTCCTGTTTTATATCTTTCAGTGGTATCCTATGGTTTTTTGTTTGCCTTTGTAATAGTCATTTCCAATTATACTCTTCATAGGTACTTTATATATTTTGACTGTCATTGTGAATAGGCTATTTTAAAACGTGTCATTTCTTGTAGGGATTCAATATAGGAATGTTATTGACTCTGGTATTTTTATCTTCTGTATGACTTTTCATTAATTTTGCTAGAGGTTTTTTTTTTTTTTTGGTTGGGGTATAGTAGCTATTTTAACACATCTAGATGTACAGTCACATTGCCTACAAATAATCATATAGGTTAAATCTTCCAATATCCATAAACTGCTTTTTTCCTGGCCAAAACTAGTAATGGTAGTCGTGGGTGTTTTTGTTGTGTGTGTGTGTGTTCTGTTCTATAACCTTTTATTGCTCATTATATGAGGGTGTTTTCCACAGTTATTAATAGTATCGATCTATACCATTGATTTTTCTGGTTTTGTCCCATCCCACTATATATGTGTCACTGCACACCTGGACAGGAGGGTGCTGTGGCAGTATCCCCACTTCATCATGGAGTCAGTGTTCACAGGGAACCACTGGGGATGGAATCCTCCAGACCTGAGTGAGCCCTTGGGTGACTGCTGGGCTTGGAGTGAGACCTATGTTCTGGTCCTGGCTGGCTCTCTCATTCATTGATTTCATACATAAATAGTTGTTAGGCACCTACCTAGAGCCTGGGGGTAGAAAGTCCAATAACACAAGGTCTCTATAAGTTACATGTCCTTGGGTGAGTCATGTTAGTTTTATGAGCTCATTAAGTGTTCTCATTTGTGAGATGAAAGTACTAAATAAGAATACCCTTCCTATATGTTTGCTAGGTTCCTGGAAAGCAAATGAGTTATCAGATCATTTTAAGGTGGTGTTCCTAGAAGGGACCTTGCTGCTTGTTGCAGCAGACATCATTTGCAGGATGAAGAGTAGCAGAGAAGCAGGATGATTTGCCCAAAGTTGTGTGGTGAAAGCTTGGCACATCAAAATCTCCAATGTGGGACTTCGAGCTCCCTCCCACCCTAAGATCAGCAGCGGGCCCAAGGAATTCAGGCTTTGGGCTGTAAATGCTTTAGGCCACTCATGTTGCCCAAGAAGCGAGAGAGGCCAAACTCAGAAGCACTGTCTACACTCCTAACTCCCATCTTCTAGCACCAACCTGCAGCTGGGCAGTCCTGGGAGGGACCCATCAATTGGTCTGTGTGTCTCCCCCCGCAGCAGAGCACCACTCCTGTGCACCTCACCGTGAGGCACAATGTCACTGGCCTGTGGCAGGTCCTTATGGATGCTGCCGTGATCTGGACACTGTTGACAATGTAAGTGGCTACAGAAACCATCTGGGCCTCATGGCTCCTCTGGGCACCCTCCCAGGCTGGAAGAGTTTGGCTGTGGTCTACCAGCTTGGCCCAGAGTTGAGGAATTGCTTTCTTAGCTTGTAAAAAGCTGTTTGAATATTTGTTGAAGGTAGCAACATTTTATTAACCATTCCTCTGTGTTGAACATTTGGGTATTCTCAAGTTTTTGTCATGATATACAGAACACTAAAGTAAACATCTTCCTATATTTAGCCTTTTCCTTTCATTGATTTTTACCCCCACTTAGGGAAAATTACCAGGGCAGCAGTGACTGGGTTCGTCTTGTATAACAAAAGGCCTCTGAGTCCTGAAGTTGTAATCAGTCAGAATCGTTTTAAAACCCCCATCCCCACAATCCACCCTCTAATCACACAATCCTCAGGGCGACCATCCACAAACACTAGTAGTGGAAAGCAATTTCACAGAATATAACATGTATCTTTAAAACAGTCAGTATTTGCACAGTTGAAAATTGAGCCTCAGGAAATATATTGAGCTCATGCACCAAGATATTCATTGTAACACTGTATCAGTTTTCATTTTAAAAAGGGCCCAAATACTTAATAAGAGAGAAGTGATTGGGTCAATTATGGTAGTAGTGGTTTAGTTGCTAGATTGTGTCTGACTCTTGTGACCCCATGGACTGTAGACTGCCAGATTCCTCTGTCCATGGGATTCTCCAGGCAAGAATACTAGAGTGGGTTGCCATTTCCTTCTCCCAGGGATCTTCCCAATCCAGGAATCGAACCTGGGTCTCCTGAATAAAATTATGGTACAGACATAGATTGGCTTTTATGGAGCTATGAAAAATGGTGTTTATTGAGTTTATAATATACAGAAAGTTATATAGATACAAAATGTAATATGGAATGATCTCAAATATGTAAAGCCATAAAACTAAAAATAATTGCATTAAACAAAAGACTAGAAGAAATGTGCTAAGACTGTAACAGAGGTTGACTTGGGTGGGCTGCTGCTGCTGCTGCTAAGTCGCTTCACTCGTGGATGGGCTAGTGAGTGGTATTTTTTTGTGTTCTTTTTTTTTTTTTTTACTAAGTTTTCTCTCCTGAGTAGTATGTTTATGATTAAACCCAGTTTACCCTTCCTTATAACTTATTAGAGAGAAATTCTGTTAAGACCCAGTTAAGAGTTGACCCCCCCTTGGTCCTGTCCCGGCTTTGAGCTACACACCATGCCTACGTGCTTTTCTGCTCTTTGTTCCCTTGGCTTCTTCTCCAGAGGAAGCAGACACCCCTCCAATTTGCCACGGAGCACTCCTGGTGGGACATAGCAGAGATGCTCCTCATCATTGGGGTTAACTTAAGAGATAAGGTACCTCTGCTCACAACCAGCCTTCCTTTCCAGTTTTCACAACTTCGCCTGCAGCAATTGCCTCCTCTTCCAGAGTGTTCATATCACTGTTACATATCAGCTCAAAGGCCGCCTTCTCCAGGCAGTCTTCCTGCCCAGCCTCCTCTGAGGGCTCTCAGCACTTGGCCCGCCCCTCTCTTGGTCCTTGTCTGTGATGCAGTTGTCTTCTGTTTCATGGGCTCCATCAGACGTTGAGCTCCTTGAGCTGCCTGCTGGGGAGAGGGGAAGAAGACTAGAGGCACAGTGCATCACCACCCGACAAGTCCCTACATGGGAAACAAGGTTGCAGAAGCTTCCGGGGTCATGGTGCCTCTGGGGTGGCTAACTTGGTATGAGGCTGAGGGGGTCACGGGCCCATAAGGGCAAGGGCCCTTGCACACATGGCCCAGCCCTTGGGATGGTGTGGGAAGAGGTGGGGGCAGGGAACAAGCCCGGAGGCTGGACCTGGGCAGGGCTCCCTGCTTTGAGCTGGGCCCCCAGACAGCTGGCCAAGCTCAAAGAAGAGCCTCCCATCTTCCCAAGGTCCCGGAGGTGGTTTATGCCACAGGCCTGGAGCCAAGGGCTGGGAGACTGAGGGGAGGAAGCAAATATGACCTAGGAGCCCAGGCCCCTTCTCTGGGTTCTGGTTTTGTTACGACAAAGGCTCTTGGCCTTTTCCAATGGATAGAAATTGATTAGAGGCCAGACGAGAAATTCAGACAAGGCTATACTGGGGCCCTTGCTACAGCAGGGGTAAGCGAGGTGGGGCAAGTTTGTTCCTTATATGGGCTGAGGGCAGGAGTGTGTCCAGAGGTCGGGCTGGAGGGTAGCTTAGGTATTTGGCTCACCCCTTAGCTGGTGCTGTGTGCAGGGGGCATCTGCAGTACCCTGCTTTTGCTCCAGACCCTGTTTTAGCTCCACACTCTTCAAGTGGTAGCTGGGTTTTTTGGTCTCTTTTGATCTTTGGGGTCCAGAATTTGCCCCAACTGTCCCAGCATGCAGTTATTTTTAGTCTCATATAATTTCTTTGTATTTTGCTGCTTGAGGAGAGGTGTGTCCAGGTGCAAGCGTTGCAGCAAAGTCTTCCAGGTCCCAGGCCTGTCTCAGTTTCATATGAGAAATGGGGCTGGTAACATGATCTCACAGACAACCTTAAAGAGTTATGTAGGCTGGGTGTTGTTTTTTTTTTTAATTTATTTATTTTTAATTGAAGGATAATTGCTTTACAATATTGTGTTGTTTTCTGCCATACATCAACGTGAACCATAGGCTGAGTTTTGTAAGCTCCAAGGCCTCCTATTCTAAAGGAACCCAAGGGGTGGTTTCTAGAATTATTATTATTGCCTTAGTCTGCTGTGACTTTGCATACCTGGAGTTTCTCCCAGAGAACGTTTCTGTCCTCCAGTGTAGACTGCTGGAAACCGTTTGCTTTGGACAGGAAGGTTTGTTGTCAGAGCTGGAGACCACCACACGCCCTCGAGTACAGACTCTGGCTTCCCTTCTCCTTTCTCACCTGCAGCAAGGAGAAGCTGCCCTGTCAGTGGCTGCCCGCAGCAACCACAGCAGCCTGGTGGGCATGATCGTAAAAGCCGATCACTTCTACAGATGGGAGAAGGTGCTGAGACCCCGTGCTTGGTCTCTCTGTGTTGGAAAGGGAGTAGCCCTGGCTTCAGGTGGACCTGGCTTTGAACCTCAGCCCTGACCAATTCAGGGACCCCTTGGTTTCCAAGGGAATGATAATTGCTGCCTTACCTAACGCTGGGGTTCTTTGGGATTATAAAGAGATGGGTGAGCACCCAGACCACCTGAAATAAGGCTGACTGAGGTCCATACCAGTGTGGAGATACTGGTGGACACTGCTCTAGCTCCTCGCTGATGGATGAATGCATACACGCATGAATAAAGAAATGACAGTTTGGTTCCAGCTCACTGTCAGCTATAGGTGATTGGAACACTGGGTTGGGGTGTTCTATTCAAGCAACTTTCTGAGCCCAGAGGTCAAGTGTGCTGGGATTGATTAGGGATATCTGCTCTAAAGTTGGGAAAGAGTAGTAGCAAATGTAAGGTCAGGCATTTGCAGTTCCAGCATCAACAAATGGGGGTGGATGGAGAGTGTTTTGTTTACATTTGGTGGCTGTTTTTATATACAGAAAGTAAAAGTTTGCATTTATTTCAGTTTTTAAATTAATACTGTTTTTTTTTTTTTTTACAAAATTTAAATCTTAGTTTTCCTTAAACTTTTAAATTTATTTTTACATTCTTATTATTGTATTTATACAACTAGTAAATTTTAACAGTCACTTTCAAGAAAGACATTTTTTTTAAATGGCTGCATCACACAGCATGTGGGATCTAGCTCCCTGACCAGGGATCAACCCACACTCCCTGCATTGGAAGTATGGGGTCTTAACTACTGGACAGCTAGGGAAGTCCCTCAAGGAAGCCTTTTGTTTAAAGTTCAGTTCTGTGTTTATGCTTAATTAAACTACCTTAAACGTATTAAACTGAATTAATACATTTAATATAATAGGTTCTCTTTTTAAGCACTTCAAATGCTTCCTAAATTCTTAAATTATTCCATTAAATCCAGTAAATTAAACCTATAAAGTGAATCTTAAATGTCGTAGACATTCTGATATTGTATCATTGTTGTTATTTAGTCAATAAGCCATGTCCTCTTCTTTGTGACCCCATGGACTGTGGCCTGCCGGGCTCCTCTGTCCATGGGATTTCCCAGGCAAGAATACTGGAGTGGGTTGCCATTTCCTTCTCCAGGGGATCTTCCCGACCCAGGGATCAAACCCGCGTCTCCTGCACTGGTAGGCAGACTCCTGAGCCACCTTGGGAGCCCTCCGATATTGTATACAAACAGTAAAATTCTCTTGCCTTTCTCAAAAAAATAACTGTCCCCAAACCAATCAATCAATAACAAATTTCCATAGGAATCAGAAGATTTTTCTCTTTCACATCTCGTCAATATTACAACTTCTTTACATACAACGGATTACTTCTAAATTTTAATACAAATGATTAAATGAACTGTTCATCTCTATGCATAATCTGAATCCACCTCAGGCTTTAAAAGTTCTCAACACTAAGGCAGTGGTGTAATTAGAATCACAAATGCCTCCTTTCTACACCTAAACCAGTGCAATTAGAATCTTGAGGTAAAGGCCTAGCTTCTGTGGTTCTTCAAGGTCTCAGATGATTCCAATTTAAGATGCAGCTGAGAGCACTGTTCTATAGAAACAATTCTTACCACCCCACATGGAAGAAAAGCTCCCAGGTCATCACTTCCCAGACACTGTTAACCAGGATGTGAGGTTCAAAGCTGCAGATGCCAGGACTCACCTGAGCTTTTTAGCAGCCAGAACTAAGTATCCACCTTTGTCAAGGGGCTTTTTTTGGCTTCAGGCTAGGCTTCTGTGGGTTTAACTTATGCTACTACATAATTTTGGCAGCCTCTTATTTTATCACCGGCTTTGCATGGAAAGAATTCTGCAACCCACCCTTCTCTACTTGTTGGCATTCAGCAAGTTTAGTTAGTGCCTGATTCTTTGCCTAGTTTTAGCCGCAATTGTTGAGATGTTCTACTGACAATCCTTCTATAACAACATAAAGAGAAAAATTGGGAAGGCTTCCTGGAAGAGGTGGCACACAGGTGGTCTTTTGACTATGGCAATGAGATTGAGAGACAGGAAGGTAAGGAAAGGAATTTTGGATGGAAAAATGTATAAGCAGCTCAGGTTCCAGCACTCAAAACTAGGCATAGAGTCAAAATCCAGAGTAATGGACACTAAGCCCCCAGTCTGTGATGATGCCAGTTCTGGGTCCAGGCTCATGCAACAAGGGACAGCCTGGCAGAGGTTTCCCCAAAATGGCTGCTGTGCTTCTGGGATCTGCCCCACGGGACCGCCTCTTGCGTAGGGACGTCTGTAACCCCTCTGGGAAGAGTCTGACCGTTAAGGAGGACCGTCAGCGGGAAACGCAGCTTCTCTGCTCAGTGCTGTGGCAGCTGGCTTCCCGGTACCTGCGGCCCCACAGGTGGATTCTTCTGCTGCTGGGAGTTCACCAAGGCCCATGTCCACGCCACAGAGCAACAGTGGACAGGTGCCACCTTGCCTCAGTGCCCCGGAGCAGCCCAGGAGGAGGGGCGGGGGCACGTGGGTGCCTTCAGTTTTCTGTGCTTCTCGGGGAAAATCCTCACCAAATCACATGCTATTTCCAACGTGCCATGTGCTCTTTCCCTCCCCAGGCCTTTGCACGGGCTGAGCCCTCTGCCCCTCCCTCCACAACTGACCTGTGAACTTCACATGCCTCATGAGTCAGCTTGAGCTGATACCCGTCGTTCACACACAAAGCCAAAGGCACTTCCTTTACTTGCTGTAAAAAGGAAAGGAACTGTTGTTGCCACTATTATGTAACATCTGTTTGGACATTTTGGCCCTGTTATTGAGGTATGAAACAGAAATAGAAATTATGAGTGTAAATATTGAAAAGGAAGAGAGATTTATTAATTTTAGATGCTATAATTATATACATAGGAAGTCCAGAAGAGTCAACAGAAAAACTCTTAGAAAAAAATAATTCAATGAAATGGCTAAATATGATTAAATATATAAACACCATAGGATTCCTCTGTACCATCAAGAAGTGGACAAACTATATAGAGGTTTTTTTTTTTTTAATATACCACTAACAGTAGTGTGTTTCTAAAATATGAGTGACATGAGTAGGACAATACAAATTATTTGAAAGAAGACTTGGTAAGTGGTACAATATTCCTGTTTCCAGCTAAAAAAGTGTCATGTAGATATCAATTTTCCCCCAACTAAAGCTTTGATCCAATTATATTTTACTTATTATTATTAATATTTATTTATTTGGCTGCACTGGGTCTTAACTGTGGCATGTGGGATCTAGCTCCTCAACCAGGGACCAAACCTAGCTCCCCCCCTGCAAGAGGAGCATGGCGTCTTAGCCACTGTACCACCAGGGAAGTCCCTCATTCAGTTTTAATCAAATCAAAATAGGAAGTTTTTGAAACTTGACTAAAGGATTCGACATGTGTGCGTGCTAAGTCATTTCAGTCGTGTCCAACTCTGTGACCCCACGGACAGTAGCCTGCCAGGCTCCTCTGTCCATGGGATTCTCCAGGCAAGAATACTGGAGTGGGTCCATTTCCTTCTCCAGGGGAAATCTTCCCAAACCTGGGATCTAACCCAAGTCTCCCTCATTGCAGGTAGATTCTTTACCAGCTGAGCCACAAGGGAAGCCCAAGAATACTGCAGTGGGTAGCTCATCCCTTCTCCAGTGGATCTTCCTGACCCAAGAATTGAACCAGGTTCTCCAGCATTGCAGGCAGATTCCTTACCAACTGAGCTATCAGGGAAGCCGGAGTCCAAAAGTAAACTCTATTACAGATACAGATTTCTTAGAATCTGCATCTGTAATGGAGTGAGTCCAAAAGTAAACTATGTTACAGATGCAGATTTCTTAGACAATTAAAGAGCACTGATGAATTACAAGGCTGGTGACAAGGGCTAGTGAATAAATGGGTCAAATGAAACATATCACGGGCATATCACTGGCAACACCAGGAGGAGGTGCCTGCTGGGGGCCCACAGACACCAGAACATCAGGGATGCAGTGGGTGACTGACTTGGACATGATGACTGTGCCCCCAGGGCTGTGCCAAAGCCTCTGTCCACACCTGGGAGAGCTGACCTGGTCACAGTTTAATAACAAGTTAATGCTACCACAGGCACTGAAGAGAGTAGGCGCTTGTTTTCCAAGAACTGGAATCATCTGCTGCTGCTGCTGCTGCTACTAAGTCCCTTCAGTCGTGTCTGACTCTGTGCGACCCCATAAATGGCAGCCCACCAGGCTCCCCCATCCCTGGGATTTTCCAGGCAAGAGTACTGGAGTGGGGTGCGTGCCTGCTGCTGCTGCTAAATCGCTTCAGTCGTGTCTGACTCTGTGCAACCCTGTAGACGGCAGCCCACCAGGCTCCCCCGTCCTTGGGATTCTCCAGGCAAGAACACTGGAGTGGGTTGCCATTTCCTTCTCCAATGCATGAAAGTGAAAAGTGAAAGTGAAGTCACTCAGTTGTGTCCGACTTCTAGAGACCCCATGGACTGCAGCCTACCAGGCTCCTCCGTCCATTCCCAAGTACAAAGGAATCTCAGAGATGGAGAGGACTCCAGGTGTTTTCAGTGAGCACTGATGGCTGAGAACCACTGCTGCAGGGTGAGGAACAGTGGGCAAAGCAGAGATGGTTGTGAGCGGTCAGAGAGATGCCCTCTACAATGCATCTGGGTACCACCGTGAATGCTAGTTCTTTCCCTCTTCCCAGTGACACCAATAGGATACACGATGGATGATCAGGAGAAAGTCTGGGGCTGGGGAGGTCCTTGTGTCTCGGACCCCAAACCCCACCCCCATACCATCTGAGGCTGCTGCTCCTCCCCTCCCTCCCCACCCTCCAACTCCCTTCCCCATCTCTGGGCTGAGCTCTGCTGAAATCTGGAGAAGGGCCTGGTGTTCTGGTGGAAGTAAGGGTGGGCTCAGACCTGGCTCTGGTAAGGCAGACAGGGTGGGCACCTTTTCTCTCTCCCTCCCTCCCTGGTCCCCGGGAACCAGGAACTATCGGGAACATGGGCACCGCATGCTGCTCATCTGGCCACGCAGTGTGGTGAGAACCCACCAGAGTGCTATTCAAGGGCCTCGTGGCCATTGGCAGGAGGGACCTGGCTGGTAAGTGTCTCCTCGTCTGCTTCCTGCTCAGGGCAGCTCTGGGCCCCAGCAAGGCCCTGCTGGAATGCAGCAAGGCCCTCCAAGGCTGCTCAGACCACAGTGCCATAGCACTGGCTCTGAACCTTCCAGATTGCTGGTCGTAGCCCTTCCTCCTCCTGGAACCCAGAGCCTCAGGCAACTCACAGTACCTCTGGGCCCCAGGCTCCCCATCTGTGCAAAGAGGGTGGCCCAGATGGTCCCTGTGACCTTCACAGCCCCAAGGTCACTGAAGCTACAATCTCTTCCTATCCAGCTGTCTATACTGATTTGATCCCATATCCCCGTCCCCACCCTTTGCCAAGTTTGGGGTAAGGTGAGAACAGCCTGCAGGGTTGTTCTTCACAAACATTAAGACCTATGGGCCAAAACTGGTTTAAGATGAGTTGAACTACTGATCAAATAAAATTTCTGAGGCCATCACAACCTATTTGAGTCTGTCAATCCCAAAAGCTTTTTTGGGGATTTGGGATTCACGGCACCATGTGGAACCATCAGACAAGCAGTGAAACAGGTTCTAGTAATGATCCCTCATTAATAACAAAATCAGCTCATGATGAAAAGGCTTCAACTCTGTAACGTCTGTTGGCCTGGTGCATTTTATACATATACAGGGCAACCACAGGATGGGGTACTAGGCATTCATCCATAGTAATGAAGGAGCATGGCAACAGGAAAAGTGTTCATAGCATATTGTCAAGGGGCAAAGGGAAAGTCCCCTGCATGGTGGGTCTCCACCAGCCGCCACATGCAAAGTGGGAAACCAGTCATTTCAGAGGGGAAGAATTAAAGATGACTTGGTTCATTTTTCCAACATATTCTTAAATCTTATTGTTGTATCTTCCTTTAACACAAGCTCTGGCAGACAAACATCAAACCAGCCCTGTGAGGCAGCAGTTAGGCAACAAGAGGCAGAGGCAATCGGATTCTTGTCTTTTGCAGAAAGCTTCAGGAAGAAAGCAAATGAGGACCCTAGGTGCACAGCCATGTAACTGGAAGGGACATGCGACTGCAGAGTGAGGGCCGCTGAACAGAGGAAGACCACTGCTTAAGGGCTAAAAATTACCACTGTAAAGAGACCTCCAGCTGCTTCCACTTACACCCACAGTTATGCAGAACCAGCAGGCAAATGTCTGTCATCTTTTTCACAGGATTTGTTCATGGGCCAGTCTGAGGTTTTGTAGGTAGTCTCTTCCCACAGGTATAGTCCTTGGCCACTCTTAGCTCAATTTCATCTCCTGCATCTCATTGGAGCCTCACAACAGCCCCCTGAGATGCAAGGGATGTCTTTTCGAGAAGACTCTGGGCTCAGGGTGGATAAGCAGCTAATCAAGTGGTGAGGTCTGGAGTCAAATTCACCATCTGTCTCCCCCATCTGATGAAAGTCTCCATCCATCCCTTATGAAAGGACTACCCTTAATTCAGTCCCTGGCTTTTATGAAAGATGTGCTTACTGCACAGCTGTTTCCATTCATGGCTTACTTGTATATTTTGATGGTCCCCAGAGGCACACAGTCTCATTTTCCCCTCTTTTTTTAAAAGAATTTTTAGAAGTTGTCAACTCTTAGTTTTGAAACCATTTCAGACTTATAAAAATGTTGCAGATATAGTACAGAGAATTTCCAAATCTCTTCACTCAGCTTCCCCAAATATTAACCAACCAGGAAATTAGCACTGAAAGGATACTGTTAACTCACCTTCACACCTTATTCAAATTTTGTCATTTGGGCCTTTCATGTCATTTTACTGGATCAAGATCTGGTCCAAGGTTATACCTTGCATTTGGTTGTCATCATTCCCATTTTGGGCCATACAAAGGGTCACCTCTCTGGACCAGCACTATATAATAGAACTTCCTTCGATGGAGGGAATGTTTCAGATCTGCGCTGTCCAATATGGTTGCCACCTGAAATGTGGCTAGTGGAATGAAGAACTGAGCTTTTGATTTAATTTTAGATTTAAAGAGCACCTGTGGCAAAAAGCAACAGTATTGGGCTGGTCTGAAGCCGTTTGGGTGCCTTGATGGCACAGGTCATTGCATAGCTCAGCCACACCAGCTAGAAAGCATGGTTCTGGGGAAATATGACTCTGGAAATTTCACATGTGAAGAGATCTGTGCTGGGTTGCCTGAAAGTGCTGCCTGAAAGCTGTTTCTGTCTAATGTGTACTCTCTTGCTATGGCCGGTTTAGAAGCCCATATCTTAGAAAAACTTCCACAAAGTTACCCACTGGATCTGAGTCCTGGGAAGGAGATAGAATAAAAACTGCTAGAGCTGAAAGGAGTTCCAGTTCTCACACATGGCTGGTGGGAGTTCACAGTGGTACAATCCTCTGAAAGGCAGTTTGGCATTATTCATCAAAATTACAAATACATTTACCCTTTGACTTAGCAATCCCGCATCTATGAATTTATCCTACAGAGAAACTTGCAAACGTACTAACACGAATGCAAGTGAGCATAGTGGAAACTCTGCCATGAGAAGGGTGTATGGAAACTGTACTATCTGTTCAGTTTTTTAAAGACTGTTCTTAAAAAACTAGTCTATTTTTTAAAATAACTGAAACTAAAACATACAAAAAGAGAGAAAAAGAGGTTTTGAAACCAACTCATCAGGCTGATGATCTGAGAGGTGTGTTTTGCCTGAGGCCCCACAGTTTGCAGTGGGATTCAGCCCTCTGCACAGCACACAGCCTCCCTCCCCTGTGGCACCCGTCATCACACATGCTGTGTTGAGATAGAGAACACTCCTCCACCATCTATTCCATATGAGAAAGGCATTTCATAGGACTTGGATTGCTTACCTGGATGAATTTTTATTTTTTTGAGACAAGCAAGTCCTTAAATAAAGTTTAACTGTTGAAATAGATCTCTCAAATTCAATACTTTTGTTTGGGAAATCAATGGGAAAATTTCAAACAATTTGTTGTGGGTTGGTTGAAACTTATGTCTAATCCTTTAGACAAGATTAACAAGATTGATTTATAGAGTTCCCATGAGTGATTTGTAGTCTACTCAATTAATCTGTGGGATTCCCTGGTGGCTCAGATGGTAAAGTGTTTGTTCGCAATGCTGGAGACCTGGGTTCAATTCCTGGGCCAGGAAAATCCCCTGGAGAAGGAAACAGCAACCCACTCCAGTATTCCTGCCTGGGAAATCCCATGGACAGAGGAACCTGTTAGGCTACAGTCGATGGGGTCGCAAAGAGTCAGACATGACTGAGCGACTTCACTTTTCACTTTCAGTCAATCTGTAAACAATTTTTTTTAATTTTTAAATGTTTTCCTAAACCTATGAAAATATTTATATCAATAATTTTTTATTGAATCATAGTTGATTTACAATATGGTCTTAGCCTAAACTGTACATCTTTTTATTCAGTTTTTTTCCGATTATATACTATTATAGGTATTTATTAGATACTAAATATAGTTCTCTGTATACAGTAAATCCTGTTGCTTATCTATTTTATGTATGGTAGTTTATATCTGTTAGGGCTTCCCTGAAAGCTCAATTGGTAAAGAATCCGCCTGCAAGGCAGGAGATCCCGGGTTGATTCCTGGGTCAGGAAGATCCCCTGGAGAAGGGATAGGCTACCCACTCCAGCATTCTTGGGCTTCCCTTGTGGCTCAGTTGGTAAAGAATCCACCTGCAATGCGGGAGACCTGGGTTTGATCCCTGGGTTGGGAAGATCCCCTGGAGAAGAGAAAGGCTACCCACTTCAGTATTCTGGCCTGGAGAATCCTATGAACTGTATAGTCCATGGGGTCACAAAAAGTCAGACATGACTGAGCAACTTTCACTTATATCTGTTAATGCCATACCCCTAATTTGCCCTTCCCTTCCGCCCTCACTCCTCTGGTAACCACAGGTTTATTTTCTATGTCTGTGAGTCTATTTCTGTTTTGTAAATAAGTTCATTTGTACTGTTTTTCAGATTCCCCATTTAGGTGATATTCAGTTCAATCATACTTTTGTTTGGGAAATCAATGGGAAAATTTCAAACAATTTGTTGTGGGTTGGTTGAAACTTATGTCTAATCCTTTAGACAAGATTAACAAGATTGATTTATAGAGTTCCCATGAGTGATTTGTAGTCTACTCAATTAATCTGTGGGATTCCCTGGTGGCTCAGATGGTAAAGTGTTTGTTCGCAATGCTGGAGACCTGGGTTCAATTCCTGGGCCAGGAAAATCCCCTGGAGAAGGAAACGGCAACCCACTCCAGTATTCCTGCCTGGGAAATCCCATGGACAGAGGAACCTGTTAGGCTACAGTCGATGGGGTCGCAAAGAGTCAGACATGACTGAGCGACTTCACTTTTCACTTTCAGTCAATCTGTAAACAATTTTTTTTAATTTTTAAATGTTTTCCTAAACCTATGAAAATATTTATATCAATAATTTTTTATTGAATCATAGTTGATTTACAATATGGTCTTAGCCTAAACTGTACATCTTTTTATTCAGTTTTTTTCCGATTATATACTATTATAGGTATTTATTAGATACTAAATATAGTTCTCTGTATACAGTAAATCCTGTTGCTTATCTATTTTATGTATGGTAGTTTATATCTGTTAGGGCTTCCCTGAAAGCTCAATTGGTAAAGAATCCGCCTGCAAGGCAGGAGATCCCGGGTTGATTCCTGGGTCAGGAAGATCCCCTGGAGAAGGGATAGGCTACCCACTCCAGCATTCTTGGGCTTCCCTTGTGGCTCAGTTGGTAAAGAATCCACCTGCAATGCGGGAGACCTGGGTTTGATCCCTGGGTTGGGAAGATCCCCTGGAGAAGAGAAAGGCTACCCACTTCAGTATTCTGGCCTGGAGAATCCTATGAACTGTATAGTCCATGGGGTCACAAAAAGTCAGACATGACTGAGCAACTTTCACTTATATCTGTTAATGCCATACCCCTAATTTGCCCTTCCCTTCCGCCCTCACTCCTCTGGTAACCACAGGTTTATTTTCTATGTCTGTGAGTCTATTTCTGTTTTGTAAATAAGTTCATTTGTACTGTTTTTCAGATTCCCCATTTAGGTGATATTCAGTTCAATCACTTAGTCGTGTCTGACTCTTTGCAACCCCATGAATCGCAGCATGCCAGGCCTCCCTATCCATCACCAACTCCCGGAGTTTACCCAAACTCATGTCCATCGAGTTGGGGATGTGATATTATATAGGATTTTTCTTTCTCTGTTTGACTTCACTAAATATAATATTTTCTAGGTCTATCCATATTCAGTTCAGTTCAGTCGTTCGGTTGTGTCCAACTCTTTGCGACCCCATGAATCGCAGCACGCCAGGCCTCCCTGTCCATCACCAACTCCTGGAGTTCACCCAAACTCATGTCCATCGAGTCGGTGATGCCATCCAGCCGTCTCATCCTCTGTCGTCCCCTTCCCCTCCTGCCCCCAATCCCTCCCAGCATCAGAGTCTTTTCCAATGAGTCTACTCTTCGCATGAGGTGGCCAAAGTACTGGAGTTTCATTATGTTGCTGCAAATGGCAATATTTCATTCTTTTTTATGGCTGAATAATGTTTTATAGTATATACATTTATATACCCTGACTTCTTAATCCACTTATCTGTTAATGGGCACTTGAGTTACTTCCATGTTCTGGCTATTGTAAATAGTGCTGCTGTGAACATTGGGGTTCAGTTCAGTTCAGTCGCTCAGTCATGTTCGACTCTTTGCGACCCCATGAACCTCAGCACGCCAGGCCTCCCTGTCCATCACCAACTCCCAGAGTTTACCCAAACTTATGTTCATTGAGTTGGTGATGCCATCCAACCATCTCATCCTCTGTCATCCCCTTCTCCTCCTGCCCTCAATCTTTCCCAACATCAGAGTCTTTTCAAATGAGTCAGCTCTTCGCATCAAGTGGCCAAAATATTGGAGTTTCAGCTTCAACATCAGTCTTTTCAATGAACACTTAGGACTGATCTCTTTTAGGATGGACTGGTTGGATCTCCTTGCAGTCCAAGGGACTCAACAGTCTTCTCCAGCACCACAGTTCAAAAGCATCAATTCTTCTCCCCTCAGCTTTCTTTATAGTCCAACTCTCACATCCATACATGACTACTGGAAAAACCATAGACTTGACTAGATGGACCTTTCTTGACAAAGTAATGTCTCTGCTTTTTAATATGCTATCTAGGTTGGTCATAACTTTTCTTCCAAGGAGTAAGCGTCTTTTAATTTCATGGCTGCAGTCACCATCTGCAGTGATTTTGGAGCCCAGAAAAATAAAGTCAGCCACTGTTTCCACTGTTTCCCCATCTATTTGCCATGAAGTGTTGGGACCAGATGCCATGATCTTACTTTTCTGAATGTTGAGCTTTAGGCCAACTTTTTCACTTTCCTCTTTCACTTTAATCAAGAGGCTCTTTAGTTCTTCTTCACTTTCTGCCATAAGGGTGGTGTCATCTGCATATCTGAGGTTATTGATATTTCTCCCAGCAATCTTGATTCCAGCTTGTGCTTCAGCCAGCCCAGCGTTTCTCATGATGTACTCTGCATAGAAGTTAAATAAGCAGGGTGACAGTATACAGCCTTGACGTACTCCTTTTCCTATTTGGAACCAGTCTGTTGTTCCATGTCCAGTTCTAACTGTTGCTTCCTGAACTGCATACAGATTTCTCAAGAGGCAGGTCAAGTGGTCTGGTATTCCCAACTCTTTTTGAATTTTCCACAGTTTATTGTGATCCACACAGTCAAAGGCTTTGGCATAGTCAATAAAGCAGAAATAGATGTTTTTTTGGAACTCTCTTGCTTTTTCAATGATCCAGCGAATGTTGGCAATTTGGTTCCTCTGCCTTTTCTAAAACCAGCTTGAGCATCTGGAAGTTCATGGTTCACATATTGCTGAAACCTGGCTTGGAGAATTTGGGAGACACATTGGAGTTCATGTGTCTTCAAATTAGAGTTTTCAACTTTGTTGGAGACACACCCAGGAGTGGAATTGCTGGATCATATAGCAGCTTTATTTTAAAGGAAACTCCATACTGTTTTCCATAGTGGCTGAACAATTTACATTCCCACCAACAGTATACTAGGGTTCCCTTTTCTCCACATCCTCTCTAACATTTGTTATTTGTAGACTTCTTGCTGATAGCTATTATAGCAGGTGTAGGGTGATATCTCATTGTAGTTTTGATTTGCATTTCTCTAACTCTGATGCTGGGAGGGATTGGGGGCAGGAGGAGAAGGGGACGACCGAGGATGAGATGGCTGGATGGCATCACTGACTCGATGGATGTGAGTCTGAGTGATCTCCGAGAGATGGTGATGAACAGGGAGGCCTGGCGTGCTGCAAT
Organism: Cephalophus harveyi; assembly: GCA_006410635.1. Lineage (NCBI taxonomy): Eukaryota > Metazoa > Chordata > Mammalia > Artiodactyla > Bovidae > Cephalophus > Cephalophus harveyi. The sequence goes on along the minus strand of SJYT01048555.1, from coordinate 52,996 downwards.
TCATGGGGTCGCAAAGAGTCGGACACGACTGAGCGACTGAACTGAACTGAATAATTATGTTGAGCATCTTTTCATGTGCTTGTTGGTCATTTGCATGTCTTCTTTAGAAAAGTGTCTATTCAGGTCTTCTGCCCATTTTTCAATTGTGTTTTTTGATGTCAAGCTGTATGAGCTATTTTTCTTTGTCAAGATTGTTTCGGCTTTTGGGGGTCTTTTTGTGTTTCCATATAGATTTTAAAATTATTCTAGTTCCATGAAAAATGCCCTGGTATTTTGATAGGGTTTGCATTGAATCTGTAGATTGCTTGTGGAGTGTGGTCATTTTAACAGTATTAATTCTTCTAATACATGAATAGTCTGTCTTTCCATCTGTTTGTGTCATCTTCAGCTTCTTTCATCCATATCTTATAGTTTTATGAGTATAGTTCTTTTACCTTCTTAGGTAGGTTTATTCCTATTTACTCTGTTTGATGTGATGGTGAGTGATATTATTTCTTTAATATCTTTTCTGATAGTTTGTTCTTACTATATAGAAATGCAACAGATTTCTGTATATTAATTTTGTGTCCTCAAATTTTAGCAAATTATTGATGAGCCCTGGTAGATTTCTGGTGGTATCAGCTTTAGGATTTTCAGTGTATAGTATCATGTTTTCTCCAAACAGTGTCAGTTTTACTTCTTCCTTGCCAATTTGGATTATTTTTATTTTCTTTTCTAGTCTGACTGCTATGGCTAGGACTTCTAATACTATATTGAATAAAAGTGGTGAGAGTGGGCATGCCTGTCTTATTCCTGATCTTAAATACTTTCAGCTTCTCACTGTTGAGCATAATATTAGTAGTGGGCTTGTCATATATGGCCTTTATTATGTTGAGGTACATTTCCCTCTATACCCACTTTCTGGAGACTTTTTAAAAATCATAAATGGATATTGAATTTTTATCAAAAACTTTTTCTGAATCTATTGAGATGATCTATGGTTTTTAGTCTCAATTCATTAATGTGCTGTCTCACATCAATTTGTGAGTAGTGAAAATTTTTTGCAGCCCTGGGATAAATCTCACTTGATCATGTTGTATGATTCTTTATATGTATCATTGGAATTGGTTTGCTAATATTTTGTTGAGGGTTTTTGTATTTATATTCATCAGTGATACTTTCCTATAATTTTCCTTTTTTTGTGTGTGGAATCTTTGTCTGGTTTTGATATCAGGGTGAAGTTGGCCTCATAGGATGAGTTTGGAAGTGTTCCTCCCTCTGTGACTTTTTTGGAATAGTTTCAGAAGGATAGGTGTTAACTCTTCTCAAAATCTTTGGTAGAATTCTCCTGTGAAGCCACCTGATCCTGGACTTTATTTGTTGGGATTTTTTAAAAATTCCTGATTCAATTTCATTATGGATAATTTATCTGTTCATATATTCTGTTTATTCTTGGTTCAGTCTTGGGACATTGTATATTTCTAGAAATTTGTCCATTTTCTCCAGGTTGTTCATTTTATTAGCGTTCAGTTATTTGTAGTATTCTCTATGATCCTTTGTATGTCTGTGGTATCTGTTGCAACTTCTCCATTTTCATTTCTGATTTTATTGCTCTGGGTCTTGTCTCTTTTTTCTTGATTCGCTTGGGTAAAAGTTTATCAGGGCTTCCCAGGTGGCACACTGGTAAAGACTCCACCTGCCAATGCTAGAGACATAAGAGGCTGAGTTGGATCCCTGGGTTGGGAAGATCCTCAGGAGTAGAAAATGGCAACCCACTGCAGTATCCTTGCCTGGAAAGCTCCATGAACAAAGGAGCCTGGTGGGCCACAGTCCATACGGTTGCAAAGAGTTGGACACAACTGAGCACATACACACACACACACAAAGGTTGATCAATATTATCCCTTTCAAAGAACCAGGTGTTAATTTCATTGATTTTTTTGGTCTCTATTTCATTTATTTCTGCTCTGATCTTTACAATTCCTTTCCTTCTATTGACTTTGGGTCTTGTTTGTTGTTCCTTTAGGTGTAAAGTCAGGCTGAGATTTTCCTTATTTCCTGAGGTAAGCTTGTATTGCTGTCAACTTCCCTCTTAGAGTTGCTTTTGCTCCATCCCATAGATTTTTGGATAGTTGTGCTTTCATTTTGTCTCTAGGTATTTTATTTCCTCTTTGATTTATTCTGTGCTCTATTGATTATTTAGTAGCACTTTGTTTAGCTGCCACATTTGTGTGTGCCTCCACAGTTTCTTTTTTGGGGGCAAGTTTGTTTTTTTTTTTTCCTTGAACCTGATTTCTAGTGTCATAGCATTGTAGTCAGAGAAGATTGATATGATTTCAGTTTCCTTAGGTTTACCAAGGATTGTTTTCTGGTCTAGCATGTGATCTACCCTTGAGAATGTTCCGTTTACACTTGAAAAGAATGTGTATTCTGTTTTTGTATGGGATATTCTGTACATATATCTACTAAGTTCATTTTGCCTAACATGTCAACCAATGTTACCTAATTGATTCTCTGGATGTTCTATCCATTGATGTATGTGTGGTAAGGTCTCCTATTATTATTCTGTTACCATCGATTTCTCCCTTTATGGCCATTTATATTTACGTATTTAGGTGCTCCTATACTGGGTGCATTGTTATATCTTTTTCTTGATTTCTTGATCATTATGTAATGTCCTTCTTTATTTCTTGTAAGAGTCTTTATTTTAGTCTATTTTGTCTGATATGCCTATTGCTACCTTGGCTTTCTTTTGATTTTCATTTGCAGGAATATCGTTTTCCATCCCCTCACTTTCAGTTTGTGTGTGTCGTTAGGTCTGCAGTAAGTCTCCTGTAGGCAGCATATATATGGGTCTTTTTTTTTTTTTAATCCATTCAGCTACTCTGCCTTTTGATTGGAGTATTAAGTCCATTTACATTTAAAGTAATTACCGATACACATGTTCTTACTGCCACTTTGGTAACTGTTTGGGGTTGTTTTTATTGTTCTTTCTTGTTCCTTTCTTTTGTCCTCTTGTGATTTGATGACTAGTGTTATGTTCTGAATTCCTTTTTCTTGTGTATCTATTATAATTTTTTTTTAATGTGTATTTTTGGCTGTGCTGGGTCTTTGTTGCTGCTTGGGCTTTTCCCGAGCTGCAGTGAGCAGGGGCTACTCTCTAGTTAGGGCGCGCAGGCTTCTGATTGCAGTGGCTTCTCCTGTTGCAGGGCACTGGCTCTAGGGCATGCAGGCTTCAGGAGGTGCAGCGTGTGGGCTCAGGAGTTGCAGCTCTTGGGCTCTAGAGCACAGGCTCGGCAGTTGTGGCACACCAGCTTAGTTGCTCCATGGCATGTGGGATCTTCCCAGATCAGGGATCAAACCTGTGTCTCCTGCATTGGCAGGGAGATTCTTTACCACTGAGCCACCAGGGAAGCCCTATTATAGATTTCGTATGTGATTACCATGAGGGCTTTATATAGCAGTTGTTTTATATATATATATATGTATGTCTATGCACACACACGTAGGGGCTACTCTCTAGTTAGGGCGCGCAGGCTTCTGATTGCAGTGGCTTCTCCTGTTGCAGGGCACTGGCTCTAGGGCATGCAGGCTTCAGGAGGTGCAGCGTGTGGGCTCAGGAGTTGCAGCTCTTGGGCTCTAGAGCACAGGCTCGGCAGTTGTGGCACACCAGCTTAGTTGCTCCATGGCATGTGGGATCTTCCCAGATCAGGGATCAAACCTGTGTCTCCTGCATTGGCAGGGGGATTCTTTACCACTGAGCCACCAGGGAAGCCCTATTATAGATTTCATATGTGATTACCATGAGGGCTTTATATAGCAGTTGTTTTATATATATATATATATATGTATGTCTATGCACACACACACACATGTTGCTCCATGGCATGTGGGATCTTCCCAGATCAGGGATCAAACCTGTGTCTCCTGCATTGGCAGGGAGATTCTTTACCACTGAGCCACCAGGGAAGCCCTATTATAGATTTCGTATGTGATTACCATGAGGGCTTTATATAGCAGTTGTTTTATATATATATATATGTATGTCTATGCACACACACGCACACACACACATATACGTTATAAGGTGAAAGTGTTAGTCACTCAGATGTGTCTGACTCTTTGTAACATCTCACTCTTTGGGACTGTAGCTCATCAGGCTTTCTGTCCATGGAATTCTCCAGGCAAGAATACTAGAGTGGGTAGCCATTCCCTTCTCTAGGGGATCAGATTCTTTATAATCTGAGCCACCAGGAAAGCCCTATTTTAAGTTGCTGATCTATTAATTTCCAGTGCCCTTTAACAACTCTGCATTCGTACTCTCCTCTCCTCACATTTATTGTTTTTGATATTATGTTTTACATCTAAATTTTGTGTGTGTCCCTTTACAGCTTATTGTGGATGTAGATGATTTTACTACTTTTGTGTTTTAACCTCCCTACTAGCTTTCTGTGAGGATGAGTTCCTACTTCTACTGTCTGCCTTTACTGATGAGATTTTTCCTTTCATAATTTTTGTGTTTCTTGTTATGGTCTTTTCTTTTTTGCTTAAGAGAAGTTCCTTTAACATTTCTTGTAAAGGTGGTTTGGTGGTATGAACTCTTTTTCTTTTATTTTCCTATAAGGCTTTTATCTCTCCATCAAATCTAAATGACAGCATTGCTGGGTAGAGTATTCTTGGCTGTGGTAGGTTTTCCCTTTTCATCACTTTTAAGTATATTATGCCACTCTCTTCTGGCCTGTGGAGTTTCTGCTGAAAAGTTAGCTGATAGCTTTATAGGACTTCCTTTTATTTTTCACTCGCTGCTTTTAACACATTATGGACCAGAGACATATTATAGCCCCAGGTATTAGTTTCTGCAAAAATTCTCAAGTCAGTAATGGGTTAATATTCTCTTTAATTTCTACCATTTTTGACTACACTGTGTCTTAGTGTGTTTCTCTTTGGGTTAATTCTGTAGGGACTCTGCAATTCCTAGATGGTTGGTTGTTTCACTTCCTAGGTTAGGGAAGTTTTCAGCTTTTATGCCTTCAAGTATGTTCTAAGCTCTCTTTTCTCCTTCTTGGACCCCTATGATGTGAATATTAGTGAACTTGATGTTGCCACAGAAGTCTCTTTGTCTTCTTTTCATTATTTTTCTGTTTGGCTTCAGTGATTTCCACTTCTTCATCTTCCAGCTCATTGATCCATTCCTCTGTAGCATTAACTCTACTGTTGATTTCTTCTAGTATGTTTTTCAACTCTTGGCCTAAGGCATCCCAGCAGTGGTGCATGCAGGCTGAGCCAGAGCCAGGCTAGAGGGAGGACTCCATGATGGCACTTGCCAGCTCCAGTGTCCACAATGGTAGAATGAGCTGTGAAGATTGGCTGCCAATAGTGTCTATGCCCTTAGTGTGAGCTGCAGTTGCTTCCTGACTCTCCAGGAAACTTTAAAAGGCAGGTAGGTCTGACCCAGGCTCCTATCAAATTATTGCTCCTGCTCTGCAACACAGAACATGTGAGGTTTTGTGTGCACCCTTTGAGAGTGGAGTTTCTATCTCCCCCAGCCCTCTGGGACTTCTGAAAGTAAGCCCTGCTTGCTTTTCAAAGCCAAATGCTCTGGGGGCTCATCTTGCCAGTGCAGAACCTTCGGGCTGGGGAGCCTGACTTGGGGCTTGGAACCCTCTTTGGGAGAACTCTGCAATTATAATTCTCCTGTATGTGGGTCCCCAACCTGGGGGTATGGGACTTGGCTATATTGCAACTGTGCCCCTCCTAACCATCTGGTTGTGATTTCTTCTTAATATCTTTTGTCGTGGAGGATCTTTTTGGTCGGTTCTGGTCCTTCCAAAGTGTGACCTTTGGAAGCTAAATAGAACAAGTCAACTGTAAAAAGATAATTTATGAGAGAATCACAAATAGGAACACTGACTGGATATTAGTATGAAAGAGTTATTGCTGAATTTTTTAAAGTGTGATAATGGCATTATCTCTTGGAGGTACACAGAAAAATATTTACAGATGAAATAAGATATCAGAAATTGCCTTAAAATAACCCAGTGATATGAGAATGTGTAGAAAAAGTGAGGGTGGGGTAAGAGATGATGCAACACCATCCATGAGTTGATAGTTTTTGAAGCTGATGGGGATGTAGTTCATTATACTATTTTCTCTATGTGTGTTTAAATTTTTCCACTGAGGTGGCAAAAAGCAGGTATGAAAAGTACCTTGCCAGAGCAGCAGCTCAGTAAATGACTGTTTTTGTAATCTAACAATGAGCAAAGTGTGCTTTAGAGAGATTAAGTCATTTACCAAAAGTCACACAGGTTTGGCAAACACCACGGTCTGCTTCTCAGAGTCCTATGTGTAGGCAGCCCATTTGGCAGCTGCGATAATCATAAAAGCCATAAAAATCATAAAATCATAAAATTCAACTCACTGAAATTGAATTTTTATTCCAAAGACTGTAATGGGTAGAAAGACAACAGCCAAAATTAAAAACAACTGGCTTAACTGGAAATTAGAAGTAGTTGATTTGCAGGAGAGCAAACAGTGGGTGACGGCCTTGGCACTCTAATAACTGTTATAACCAAGAAAGCATAAAAGAAACAAATGTGCTGATACATATCGTGGCTATGCAGCATTTACAGCAAATAACAGGAAGAAAGGAAGACAGAAAGAAAAGGGAAAAAAATCTACAAAACCCCCAAACTAAGAAATTAACAATTAAGAACATAGTGGGTAAATACTTTTGGTAGCAAAATTTTCACAGTTCTTAAAATGGGAGTCTTCAAAAGTACTTAAGTTCAAAAGCTAAAAAACGGAAGAGGAAATAGTTACACTGGCTTAGAAGAGCCGCCGTCTGTCATGAAGATGACCATCAGTCCTAGTTCCAAACACAGTGATAACCGGTGAACCTGACCAACCGAAGAGAGGCCGACTGGCGGGCACTGACGTCACTGATTGTACAGACACGCTGGGCCATTCGTCACTAACAGCTACTGCTCCTCCTGACTGATGCCAAGGCTGCCTTTCTGCACCTCGAGTTCCTCGGCACTGACCATCGACGGGTCAATAGCTGCGTATTTGGTTCCATGGAATTGAAGCAAATGTATCTGCAGAAATGCAGAATGGTTATTTTAAACATCACCATCGTATATTAATAATTTCTACTTCTAAATTACAGAGTACTCAGGGAAGGAGCAAGATTGGGGTATGGGGTTAAAAGGTAAAAACTACCACGTCTAAAATAAGCCACAAGGAGATACTGTACATCACAGGGTATATAGCCAATATCTTACAATAACTTTAAATGGAATATAATTTGTAATCTGAGAATGTTGAATCACTACATAGAAACTACGTGAAACTAACATAAACCAACTATGTATGTGTTAGTCGCTCAGTTGTGTCTGACTCTTTGTGACTCTGTGGACGATAGCCTGCCAGGCTCTTCTGTCCATGTAATTCTCCAGGGAATAATACTGGAGTGGGTTTCTATTCCCTTTTCCAGGGAATCGTCCCGACCCAGGGATTGAACCTGGGTCTCCTACATTGCAGGCAGATGCTTTACCATCTGAGCCACCAGGGAAGCCCAAAAAACCAATTATACCTCAATAAAAATAAACATACAAACACTGAAAAACTAGAGTAATACTAACTAGAGGAAAATTAGAAAACAAAAAGTCAAAAATCATTACGTAACCAGTCTTTCTGGGCAACTACATATTCTTACTAACATTTTAAATTGCAGCATGCTGCTTCTCAAGCAGGTGTTTACCCTCCTCCTCTGCTGCTAGGAATCAGGTCCTTCCCATCCTCTGCTGTTCTAATATCATAATGACTGTCTCTGGGAATCAGGTTGTTTTGTATTTACAATCCTCTCCTTAGGATCTGTAGCCACAAGTGGATGACAGGATCAAAGAACATGACTGGTTTTTTAAGGCTCTTGATGCTATCTGCCAAATTGCAAAGCAGCCATTTCTCACCACTATTCTAATACCAGTTGAGGCAGGTATTTGAAGAGGTGGGGTGTGTTAGATTGTGTGTATGTTTTGCTGCTGCGTCGCTTCAGTCGTGTCCGACTCTATGTGACCCCAGAGACGGCAGCCCACCAGGCTCCGCCGTCCCTGGGATTCTCCAGGCAAGAACACTGGAGTGGGTTGCCATTTCCTTCTCCAATGCATGAAAGTGAAAAGTAAAAGTGAAGTCGCTCAGTTGTGTCCAACTCTTAGCGACCCCATGGACTGTAGCCTACCAGGCTCCTCTATCTGTGGGATTTTCCAGGCAAGAGTGCTGGAGTGGGGTGCCATTGCCTTCTCCGGTGTGTATGTTTTAATGCATTAAAATTAGACCAAGAAGCCACGGGACTTCAGACTGACTCCATTTTAAGTCTGGTGTCCTGACTGAATTCCTTGAATCTCGGAGCCAAGGTTCCATGGTACCAAATGGCTACTTCAGTGTGTGAGTTCAGGCCTGTGGTTCATAGAAAAGGGAGAGTGGGCAGATGGTCACCCAGGTGTGTCTACTATGCTTGAATTCTATAAATTATTCATGGAGAACACCTTTATAGTGCTTCATTCCTACAGAGAATTCTATAGTTCTCTCTCTCCACCACCAAAAAGCTGTATGTTTCAAACCATAGACTCTGGGGTCAAAGTGCTCTGGGTTCCATCCTAGGGCCTACCTGTACATAGAGATTCACCTCTGCACTTCTGCATAGGTATGGGAAATTGCCTCCTGTTTTAAGGTGAGCCCTCCGGGCATTAGGATACAGTTTGTACATTTCTTCTTTAGCTTCAGTTGAAAGTGCACTCTGGTCAAACACCTTTAAAAGAATATGAGGACAAAACTGTTATTTCAGTGTGTTCTTTTCACATTAAGCCAAGTGTCCCCCCAAGCACTCCTTTCAGGAGACATGGCTGAACCTTTCTGAAGCCTGGGCCACCACCTTCTGCTCATCCCTAGTGACTCTAACTCCAAAGTAAAAAAACCCAGATTTTACTGCCAAATGTCTTTTGCATTGTTTAGGGGAAAAAAATTCTACCATGAATTTCATTTGTCCTCAAAGATAGTTAATTAAATTAACAGAACATTAGTAGCAAACAATCACTGAAAATACCAATTTCAAAAAGATCATGAAACCCCAAAAGAACTTAGTGTTAATTTAATTATATGTATGATATGCTCTGTGAAAATAATTATCTAAAAAATTAAGAATATTAGATAAAAAGTCCAGGCTCTTTCCTGGGGGAGCCACTATTGGAAGTTTGCAATATATGACTCAAGAATCTTATAATACTCACATAAATTTATGTTCAAACTCATGCAAAAATTATTCAAATAATATAAAAGACAAAAAAAAACCATGAAAATAAAGCTAGGTGCATCTCCACCTTGCTAAAACTTCTAGACATTTTAAGTGACCATGCACTTAAGTGGTGAACATAACTTTGAAAGTGCAGGCAGAGCAAATGCACTGTGAGGACCATATATTTCTTTGAGCGTATTGACAAGCTTACTCTGTGTCACTGTAAATGCTGGAATGTAGCAATTATAATGGAAAATGGTAAGTTATTGTACATGTTCATAATAATTTCCTGATAAAAATCAGTTTTTGATTTAAATACCATATTACTTGCATTTAGGAATAAATCTATTGTGAGACAGAACAGTTATATGATTAAAATAAAAAGTCAAAGCCACAGTGAGATACCACTTCACATCCATTAGGGTGGCCACTATTAAAAAAAAAAAAAAAAAACAGAAAATAACAAGGATATTGGTGAGGATATGGAGAAATTGGAGACCTTATGCACTGCTAATGGGAATGTAAAATGGTATGGCCCCTGTGGAAGATGGTAAGGCAGTCCCTCTAGGAGTTAAACAGAATGAATCAAATGATTCAGCAGTTCCACTTCTAGGTATGCACCACCCAAAAGAAGTGAAAATAGAACCTTGAATGTGTATTTGCACACCAATATTTACAGCAACATTATTCACAATAGCCAGAAGGTGGAAACAACTCAAATGTCTATCAACAGATGAAAGGATAAACGAACTGTGGTATATACATACAATGCAATATTATCCAACTGTAAAAGGGAATGATTTTTAAAATTTTAAATTTATTTTTAATTGGAGGATAACTGGGTATTTTTAACATATGCTTTAACATGGATAAAGCTTAGAAATATGCTAAGTGAAACAAGCCAGATACATAAGGATATTTATATGATTCCACTTACATGAGGTGCCTAGAACAGGTAAATTCATACAGACAAAAAGTAGGACAAAGGTTACTAGGGTCTCTAGGGGGAACGGTGAAGGAAGAGTTATTGTTTAATGGGTACAGAGTTTCAGTTTGGGATGATGGAAAGTTCTGGAGATGGATAACAGTGGCAGTTGGACCACACTATAAATATACTAAATGCTACTGAAATGTACACTTAAAAATAGTTTAAATGGTGAATTTTGTTATGTGTATTTTACTACAATTAAAAAACATGTAAGAAGCAAGCTTTTGTGTTAACTAGACTTTATGGAATTCTGGCACCTTCATTTTGCTGCCCAGATTTGTAACAGCTTAAAAAGAATAGCAAAGCAAACCAAAATGGCTAAGGATTACCATGTTTGTTTAAATTTATTTTTATTTCAATGGTGTTATTCCTTCCAGGAAAAATACAGGATAAACAATAAAAGATTTTTTTTGAAATTGAGAAAGCTGTGTGGGGGGCAGGTGGTAAAAACAAATTCAAGGCAGTGTTTGAAGCAACACTGAAAAATCATAAAATGATTTGTAAGGTGGATCTTGACATATACATATAAAAAAGGTAAAGCATCTGTTTTACTTAAAGTAAACTTACATCCATAATGGTTACAGGGATATCCCGAATTTTATGAGGTTCCACGTAAGAATTTTGACAATTCAGGGTAAGTCTTGAAGCCAGTTCACTCTGACCCAGACTTTCCAGCTGCAGGAAAAAACACAGGTAAAATTTTTTCCAAAAAAATTTTTTCACGTTTACATTAAATCCACAGATAATATCCTATTTATAAAGGTGGCATGATGTGTGGTGGGGCCAGTAAGTTAACCTCTGAGGAGACACAATGTATTTGAGACCATAACTGGGCCCTGGAAGTGGTGATATTTTCCTGTTCTGGGCAACTGGCCTTCCACAACCCTCAACCTGAGCTGCCTCTTCAACCAGGTGCCTGTGGGCAGCAAGCCCATTCCAGAAGCTTAATGAAGACAGAGAAACATTTCAGTGATCTTAGAGCTGGAAGAGGCCTCAGAAAAAATCATCTATCCAGTAGTTCCTACATGCACATCTACAAACGTGCTCCATCACACTGAGCTGGGGAGGCAGAAGTGGAGGAGTTCCCAGAGCCCCCGGCCAGGGATTCCAGTTCAAGGTCTAGTGTGAGGCCGTAGAATCTGTATTTTTTTAATTTCCCCAAATGATTCTGATAAATTATTCAGCAGCCGTAATATCCGTCTGGATGTATTAAAGTTAATATGGAAAAATGCTTAACAAACACCTCTAATACACACTGAGCGAGACAGGTATTTCTCAGGAACCAAGAAGACATGAAAATTCCCAGGCCAAGGTGTCCCCTCCCCAAGGTCATGATCCTTACCCTGTCTACCATGAAATCAATGGCATCAGCCATCATAGGGTCCACTGGGCCAGAGGAAAAGTTCCCAAGAACTATTTTTTTAAGCATAAATGATGGCATCAGCCAAAAGCTGTAAAAAACAAACAAACAAAACAACTGACATTTAAACTTACAAGACTATACATGAGTGGCAAGTATTCATTCAATATGGAAGCTCTGTATTAGCTAGGCATTTGGGATTTAGAGATTTAAAAAAACCTAGTCTCTTCCTTCAAAGAGCTAGTTTTGAAGCATCTAGTTTTTATAAATGCTTTCTCAAGTTCCCAAAAAGTTATGGTTTTATATGATCAAACTTTTGAGGACTGGAAATAATTATAAGCAATATTTCAAAATGCCTTTATTGAGATAAACATTCTGATAATTCCAAGATTTTATTTTCTAGTTGGTCTTATTGCTACTAGTGGATTCTTGGGCTACTTCAAGGCACTTCAATCTTCATGTATTTCTATAGGGTTTACTCCATTAATTACATTGGGAGCCCTTATATAGGGTAAACATGAATTTTTTTAAACCTATGCTGAAAATGACTTATAAAAGGTACAGACCACCTTCTGATGTATATTCTCAGTAAATGTCCCTCATAAGGGTTAGCCAGTTAGCCGTCTTTCAGTCACCTTCAATGATCTAAGTTCTCTACTCCAACCCATCCCAACAGCTTCTTAACTTCTAAAGGGGATGCTGCCTGGGTGTTTTCTGTGTGTGAGGTGTGTGTGTGGGGGGGGTCATCCTCTTGGCTCTGTTCACTCCTGAAGCCTCTGTGGGGCACATAGTAAGTATTCAGACATTTGATAAAAAATTCCTGATATGCAAGAGCACCAAGTGGGGGAAGTCTTGGCTTCTGACAATCAAAATAACATGAAAAAATCATCAAAAAGAATGACTTTGGGTGCATCATCTTGACATGAAGGATCTGTCTAATGCATACAAGAAATTGCTGCACAAATGCGGAGTAAACAAATGAGAAAACATCAGGAAACAGTTTTTAAAAAATCAGAATGCAACAGTAAATAGTTGTGAAAACCATGAAAACAATGTTTACCTAGAACATTTTGTGAAAACCAATCTGATCACTCAGGTAAGTTAAGTCAATAGGCTACTTTCGGTGGGTAGAGCCTAGCCTTGCTGGCAATGAAAGAAATATACTGAAGTCAGCTTTAAGGTACCATTAGACATCTATAAAACTAATTCAAACGATAAAATCAATAAAGGGATGGCTCAGAGAAAGCAGGTACCCCACTGGTTGCCTTGCAAAGCATTCTGCCCTCTCCATCTTTCTAAAAAAAGCAGACTAATGTTATAAAAGTGCCAGTGAACTAAACAGTCTGTCCATTTCGGGGAACCTATCTCAAGGAAATGACCCAGAAAGAGAAGAACAAAAGTAATTTACACACAAAGATTTACAGTAGAACCTGATGAAAAATTGAGAGAAGCCCAAGGCCTTAAAAAAACTGTAACAGTCATTACACAGAACTCTGTACACAAAATACTAAGTGGAGCAAGCAGAACACAGTATCACTGAGATAGGCACTGAAGGGAGACTGTAAAGGCATGGGAACCATAATAAACAAAGCCAGGCGATGATTCAGAGTAACGGGAACCACTGAAGTTAGAATTCTTTCAATTCTTTTCCTTTGCAAGGGTGACTGTTTCTAATGCTAAAAGCCAGGATGGTTTCAGAAGACAAAAGTATATATGGCCCCTCCCTCCCTAATGCTTCAAAAAAACCAAACATCAACATTTTCAATTCCACTGAAAATAGCCAAACTGTTGGTCGAATGTTTACATTCTTACCTGTTTGCAGTCCATGTTTGGTTAAAGATAGATGTGTCACTGAAGGAATTGCAGAGGATGAGGGAATGGACTCTGGGAGATTTGTGAGTGTATTCAGCAAACTTTTGGGCCAAAAAGCCTCCCAAAGAAGCCCCGAAGAGATGAACCTAATTGGAAACAAGCACAAGGATCCTAAAAACAATGACCGATCTTGAAGTATCAAAAAACTGTTTTAATTATAACCAACCACAGAATATAATGTCATCACCAGTCATTAGACTGAAATATTTACAGCAGTTAGAAGTTTAGGAAATACTGTATTTAAATGCAATGTCTATACCCTGTCAAGAAAAAATACAATGGTGCATATGTTGTATTAGTTAAAAAATATATTATTCACAGATTATATTAGAAAATGAAACTACTTTGCAGTTTCTGTTTAAGAAAACAGAAATTTTAATTCGGTAATTCAGTATTTCCACTCCTAGACATATACTCAAGAGAAATGAAAACGTCTGTCTACACAGAAATTTGTGTAAGAATGTTCATAGCAACATCACTCATAATAACTAACCAGTGGAAACAAATCAATGGGTAAATGAATGGGTAAATAAAATGTGTTTTATCCATACAATGGGATTTTATTTAACAATTAAAAGGAATGAATTATTGATAGAATTTGCAACATCGATGAACCTTGAAAATCTTGTCCAAAGTGAAAAAAGCCAGTCACAAAAAGACCACAAATTACATCTTTATATTTATATAAAATATCCATAACAGGCAAATCCACAGACAGGGCTCCAGGGAGGAAGAAGGGTGGTGATTGCTAAATATGGGGTTTCTTTTTGGGGTGGAAAAAATGTTCAAAAATTGACTGTTGTGATGCACCTATCTCCGAATATATTAAAAAAACAGTGAATTATACACTTTAAAAGGGTAAACTGTATGGTATGTAAATTCTAGCTCAAAATAGCTGTTATTAAAAAATAAAAGACAACACCAGACAATGATATAAATGTTGCATTAAAATCACATGTGAAAAAATAAATAAGTAAAAATAAAATCACATGTGAGTAACTAGTTTAAAGGTACTCACTTTATCCAATTGTAAATGGTCTAAAAGTTTTCTGAATCCATCACAGAATTCAAGGTGGTCCCAATAAACTGGATACTGCAACTAGAATATAACAAGTTTTAAATTTATTTTAAAAAATGTAAAAGTAAAATACAATTCATATATATCCAAAAAATTTAGGGCTCTCACAACAGTGTTTCTCATTTGCTCAATCTCTGCTCCTTTTTCAAAACATGGGAAAATAAGCTCTCATCTTATCCTAGACTTTAAAATTCCAATTTTATCTAACAGAACAATTAAAAAAATAAAAATAAAAAATCACAGTCTAGTGATACTACGTATACAACAATTTCAATTCACATCAATTTCCTTTCCAAATATCTAAGAAACTCTGAGGTTCAAGGATGAAAAATCATGAGAAGAGGAGAGTACAAATGCAAGACATTAGAAATGCATTTGAAATTAAGAGACCAGCACTTAGAACAATCTTGTGTGTGTGTGTGTGTATAGAGAGAGACAGAGAGAAAGAGAGAGAGCGAGAGAGAGCATGCTATATCAAAACCTCATGGTAACTGTAAACCAAAAATCTACAACAGATACACAGAGAAAAGAAAAACTGATCCAAACAAAACACTAAAGATAGTCATCAAATCACAAGAAAAGTATGTTAGCCACTTGGTCATGTCCACTCTTTGTGACCTCATGGACTGCAGCCCCAGACATCTCTGTCTATGGAATTCTCCAGGCAAGAATACTGGAGTGGTCAGAAGAGAAAAAAAGAGGAAGAGGAAAAAATGACCTATAAAACCAAATCCAAAACAATTAACAAATCAGCAATAAGAACATACATATTGATAATTATCTTAAACGTAAATGGATTAAATGCTCCAACCAAAAGACACAGACTAGCTGGATGGATCAAAAAAAAGATCCAGGGCTTCCCTGGTGGCTCAGTGGTAAAGAATCCACAAGAAGAACTACCACAATCAGAAGCCCATGAACCACAACTAGAGAGTAGCCCCTGCTTGCTGCAACTAGAGAAAAGCCCACGCAGCAATGAAGACCCAGCACAGCCCAAAATAAACAATAATAATAAATACTCATATATACGCTGTCTATAAGAGATACACTCACATCTAGGGACACATACAGACTGCAACTAAAAGGATGGAAAAAGGTATTCCAAGCAAATGGAAATCAAAGAAATCTGGAGGAGCGATATTCTTGTCAGACAAAATAGACTTAAAAATAAAGACTGTTAAAAGAAACAAAGAAGGACACTTCATAATGATCAAGGGGTTAATCCAAGAAGAAGATATAACAATTGTAAATAAATATGCACCCGACGTAGGAGCACCTCAATATACAGGCAATTGCTTAAAGGAGAAATCAATAGGAACACAATAATAGTGGGGGACTTGAACACCCCACTTACATCAATGGACAGAACATCCAGGCAGAAAATCAATAAGGAAACACAAACCTTAAATGACACATTAGACCAAATGAACTTAATTGATATTTATAGAACATTCCATCCTAAAGCAGAATATACATTCTTCTCAAGTGCACATGGAACATCCTCCAGGACAGATTACGTGCTGGGCCACAAAGTGAGCTTTGGTAAATTTAAGAAAATTGAAATCGTATCAAGCATCTTCTCTGATCACAATGCTGTGAGATTAGAAGTCAACTACAAGGAAAAAAAACTGTAAAACAAAACAAAAACAAACAAGTGAAAGCTAAACAGTATGTTACTAAACAACCAATGGATCACTGAAGAAATCAAAGAGGAAACAAAAAATACCTAGAGACAAATGAAAATAAAAACACAATAATCCAAAACTGATGGGACACAGCAAAAGCAGTTCTAAGATGGAAGTTCACAGCAATACAATCTTACCTCAGGAAACAAGAAAAGTCTCAAGCAACCTAACCTTACATCCAAAGCAACTAGAAAATGAAAAACAAAATCTAAAGTAAGTAGAAAGAAGGAAGTCATACAGATCAGAGCAGAAATAAATGAAATAGAGACAAAGAAAACAACAGAAAAAGTCAATGAAATTAAAAGCTGTTTCTCTGAAAAGATAAACAAAATTGATAAACCTCTAGCCAATGTTCTTGCCTGGAGAATCCCAGGGACAGGGAAGCCTGGTGGGCTGCCACGTATGGGGTCGCACAGAGTCGGATACGACTGAAGCAACTTAGCAGCAGCAGCCAGACTTGGAGAAGGAAATGGCACCCCACTCCAGTACTTGTGCCTGGAAAATCCCATGGATGGAGGAGCCTGGTAGGCTACAGTCCATGGGGTCTCGAAAAGTCTGAGAGGACTGAGCGACTTCACTTTCACTTTTCACTTTCAGGCACTGGACATAGAAATGGCAACCCACTTCAGTGTCTTGCCTAGAGAATCCCAGGGACGGGGGAGCCTGGTGGGCTGCCGTCTATGGGGTCACACAGAGTCGGACACGACTGAAGCGACTTAGCAGCAGCAGGAGCAGCAGCTAGCCAGACTCAAGAAAAAACAGAAGGCTCAAATCAATAAAATTAGAAATGAAAAAGGAGAATTAAATGGACACAACAGAAATACTAAGGATAATAAGAAACTATTACAAGCAACTATATGCCAATAAAATGAACAATGTAGAAGTGGACAAGTTGTTAGAAAGGTACAATCTTCCAAGACTGCACCATGAAAAAACAGAAAACATGAATAGACCTTTTACAAGAGATTGAAACTATGATTTAGAAACTTCCAACAAACAATAGTCCAGGATCAGATGGCTTCACAGGTGATTCTATCAAGCATTTAGAGAAGAGTTAACACCTATCCTTTTAAAACTATTCCAAAAAACTGCAGAGGAAGGAACACTCTCAAACTCATTCTGTGAGGCCCCCATCACCCTGATACCAAAACCAGACAAAGATTTCACAAAGTAAGAAAATTACAGACCAATATCACGGATAAACATAGATGCAAAAATCCTCAAAATACTACTGAATCCAACAATACAGTAAAAGATCATACACCATGATCAAGTGGGATTTATCTCAGGTGTTCAAGGATTTTTCTATATTCACAAATCAATCAATGTGATATATCATATTAACAAATTGAAGAATAAAAACCACATGATCATCTCAACAGATGCAGAAAAATCTCTTGACAAAACTCAATACCCATTTATGATAAAAACTCTCCAGAAAGTTGGCATAGAGGAAAATTACCTCAACATAATAAAGGCCATATATGACAAACCCACAGCTAACATCATACTCAATGGTGAAAAGCTAAAGGCATTTCCTCTAGGATCAGGAACAAGACAAGGATGTCCACTCTCACCACTTTTATTTAATATAGTTTTGGAAGTCCGAGCCACAGCAATTAGAAAAGAAAAAGAAATAAAAGGAATCCAAACTGGAAAAGAAGTAAACTGTCACTGTTTATAGATGACATGTTATTATACATAGAAAATCCTAAAGATGCTACCATAAAACTACTAGAGCTCATCAACGAATCTGGTAAAGCTGCAGGATACAAAAATCTGTAAAATTTTCATTTCTGCAGATACAGAAATATGCTGTATTTCTATACATTAACAATGAAAAAGGAAATAATCTCATTTACCATCACATCAAAAAGAATAAAATATCTAGGAATAAACCTACTTAAGCAGGCAAAAGACCTGTACTCTGAAAAGTATAAGATACTGCTGAAAGAAGCTGAAGATGACACAAACAAATGGAAAGACAGACTATGTTCTCAGATTGGAAGAATCAATATTGTCAAAATGACTCTACTATCCAAGGCAATCTACAGATTCAATGAAATCCTATTAAATTACCAATGGCATATTTCATAGAACTGGAACAGAATTTTAAAATGTGTATGGAAACACAAAAGACCTCAAATAGCCAACATAATTCTGAGAAAGAAAAATGGAACTGAAGGAATCAGGCTCCCTGACTTCAAACTATCCTACAAAGCTAAAGAAATCAAAACAGTATGGCACTGGCACAAATTCAGAAATATAGATCAGTGGAACAGGATAGGAAGCCCAGAAATAAACCCACATGCCTATGGTCAATTAATCTATGACAAAGGAGGCAAGAATATACAATGGAAATGCTGCTGAGAAAATTGGACAGCTACATGTAAAAGAATGAAATTAGAACAAAATGTTCTAATGAAATCAGAATATCCTCTACCATACACAAAAATAAACTCAAAATAGATTAAAGACCTAAATGAAGACTGGATAGCATAAAACTCTTCAAGGAAAACATAGGCAGAACACTCTTTGATATAAATTACAGCAATATCATTTTGGATCCACCACCTACAGTAATGAAAACAAAGATAAACAAATGGGACCTTAAAAGCTTTTGCATAGCAAAGGAACAATAAGCAAAATGAAAAGACAACCCACAGAATGGGAGAAAATATTTGCAAACGAAACAACTGACAAACGAAACAACTGACAAGGGATTAATCTCCAAAATATACAAAACAGCTCATGCAGCTCAACAGCAAAAATTTAAAAATGGACAGAAGATATATAGACAGCTCTCCAAAGAAGACATACAGATGGCCCCAAAGCACATGAAAAGATGCTCAACACTGCTAATTATTAAAGAAATACAAATCAAAACTACCATGAGGTATAACCTCACATCAGTCAGAATGGCAATAATCAAAAAGTCTACAAACAATAAATGCTGGAGAAGGTGTGGAGAGAAAGGAACCCTCCTACACTGCTGATGGGAATGTAAATTGGTACAATCATTAAAGAGAATAGTATGGAGGTTCCTTAAAAAACTAAAAATAGAACTACTATTTGAATCAGCAATCTCACTCCTAGGCATATATCTGGAGAAAATCATAATTCAAAAAGATACATGCACCCCAATGTTCAATGCAGCACCATTTACAACAGCCAAGACATGGAAGCAACCTAAATATCCATTAACAGAGGAATGGATAAAGAGGATGTGGTACGTGTATACAATAAAATATTACTTAGCCATAAAAAAGAATGAAATAATGCCATCTGCAGCATGATGGACCTAGAGATCATCATACTAAGTGAAGTAAGTCACGAAGAGAAAGATAAATATCATACGACGTAACTTATATGTGGAATTTTTTTAAATGATAGAAATGAACTTATTTACAAAACAGAAACAGACTCACAGACTTCGAAAACAAACATCATTACTAAAGGGGAAAGGTTGAGGGAAGGACAAATTAGAAGCTTGGGATTAACATATATACATATATAGTAGTGTTACTACATATAAAATAGATGTATTATGGCACAGGAAACTCTACTCAATATTCTGTAATAACCTATATGGGAAAAGATTCTGAAAAAGAATGGATATATGTATACGTATAACTGAATCACTTTGCTGTACACCTGAAACTAACTCAACATTGTAAATCAACTATAATATAAAAATAAAGTTTTTAAATTAAAAAAATTTGTGTTCTAGACAGGTGATAAAATTGTATACAACTTAATATACACACAAATAATTGAGTATGAGTAAAACTGGAAATGTGAACAAGGTTGGTGGATTATATTAACATCAATATTGGCTGTGATATTCTACTACAGTTTTATAAAATGTTACTATTGGGAGAAACTGGGCAAAGTATATAAGGGGTATGTCTCTATTATTTCTTACAACTGCATGTGAATCTATAATTATTTCAATAAAAATGTAAATGAAAAAAGGATCCATGCATTTTTAACTGCAAGATACTAACAGATGTCTAGTAAAATTTCAGAAATCTCCTGGCACTTTGATCAAATCTTAAGGACGAAGTGATTTTGAAGACACTGCTGTCTTTTTCCTTGATTCTTTATCTAGCTAAGAAATAGGGAATGCCCAGATCAGGAAGCTTGAGGGCAAGAAGAAATATCCAGGCAAAAGGCAAGGCTGTATGCCCTGTCAGCTTAGAAGAGAAACATGCTGTCTGCTTTGAAGAATGCTCAAAAGTGAGACAGACAGCTGGGGGCTGCTCAGTCTCCCTCTCCCTGGCCAACCAACAGCGATCACCTAGACAGAAGCTGTCACCACTTCAGCCGCAAAGGACGAGGATGAGGGCGGCTACCACCCTCCTCTCCTGGAATGCCGTCCACAGAGAGGGATTACTGAAAACCCAGAACAAGGGAGGACTACGTGGCAGGGCTTCCAACACACCATATGAGGAATGGTTAAAGAATCTGGAGAGATTTAGCTGGAGAAGACAAGACCTGGGGGGAAAGTCAGCAGGCAGCCGAAAGTAACTAGCTTTTTCAAGAAAGAGCAGGGCTGTCAGGAGGGAGGGGAGCTGCATTTGTCTTGTGTGACCCCAACTGGTGGTAGCCCCAGTGGAATTTTCAGTTTCCTTCTGAGAGAAGAGCCCGGGTCCACGTTTTCTCTCCTCTAGGCAGTAAATAAAATATATACCAACAGCAGTACTCCCATGGGGAGTACCATTTACATGTTAACATTCTAGGTCCCAGGAAACAACCGCCAGCTCCAAGGCCAGGGCCTCAGCTTCAGGGAAGTTAGGAAACCGAAGTCCACAGTCCTGACCTAGTCAAGGCGTGCCAAACACTCTATGGTGAGCAACGGCGCCTTCCCACCTACGCCCTCCTCCCAGAGAGGGAGATTAAAGAATGATCAATGCAAAACTAGATTTAGACCAAACTCAGTGATAACAATTAGAAACAAAAAACTTCTTAACCAAACGTGAAGGATATGAGCTAATTAATGAACCTCACCTCACCTGTCAAAGACTCACAGTAAAGCAAGCTTTCAGTCTCCTTTGCTGCTCCCAAGCAATGATGGAATAAAAGGGGGAGGAAATGGGGTCAGATTCTCCCTCTGCTGCGTACTGGCTGTGTGACCCTCAGCCATCTCTAGAATGTCCAGACCTCAGCCTCCTCATCTATAAACAACAACAATGCTTCCTACTGGTCAGACTTATTCAGGAAATGCATGTTCAAGCTGAGGGTAGGGACCATGTGAAGTCACTCAGTCGTGTCCGACTTTTTGTGACCCCATGGACTGTAGCCTACCAGGCTCCTCCCTCCATGGGATTCTCCGGACAAGAGTACTGGAGTGGGTTGCCATTTCCTTCTCCAGGGGATCTTCCCAACCCAGGGATCAAACCCAGGTCTCCTGCATTCCAGGCAGATGTTTTAACCTCTGAGCCACCAGGGAAGCCCTGAGGGTAGGGAAAGCTTCGATAAAGGTTTGTCTCCTCTGCACCTCTGTTTGTTTTCAAACCACACCACCTTCCTTCAAAAAACTCCCTTTCACATTTTAAAAATGAAAAACAGTATTTTACAATAAGAAACATGCCCGTTACTATACTCAGAAACAGAAACACACACAAAATCAGAAAATGTGGACCTGCATTGTTATCCTAAATCAGTAATACTTACAGCTATAACCCGGTAACCCCATCCAGTCAAAGCCAAAATCTGCCGGAAAAATACATCCGCAGTTCCGCTGACAGGAGGGAGAAATATGAGAGGACACCTGATATTTCTGGGGCCTGCATCGTAGAGCGACCAGATCTTACTATCGTCATCATCCACAATAATCTGGAGGGAAAGTTATAAGAAGAAAATGAAAAATCTCATGGATTTGATTTCACATATTAATAGTTATTTCGACACCGTAATTTTGCTGACAATTTTAATACCACAGTCTTGGTGGTTTACACACTAACGTGGAGATCACACCAGACCAGTACATATAATAAACAGCCTTGTCTCCTTCTCCTTCTTCAGAACTGACACAGTCCATGGAACTGCTTTATACTTTTCCCGAGAGCTCCTTTTTCTCTCAGCTTGGAATTTTCCTTTCCAGTCATGATTATTTGAAGTTTATTTTGTTTACCATTAAACAGTAAACTCTGTACATGGCATCTTAATTCTTCCCCATATTTCTGGCTGTGTGTGCACGTACGCATGTAGGAGGTGGACAATTTGCAGAGTCATTCTCCAGGGCTGGCCTAGAGGGCTGGCTGGGATCAGCAGGGTTAGTGTGTGAAAGGGGAGACGAGAGAAAGAAAAGACTCCAGGCTCTGGTGAGAAACTGGGTAGAGATGCAACCACACGTTGAGATGCTTCAGGAGCCTGATCTAGCCCAAGCCTCTGAGACAGAGACCTCTGCTAGAGAGAAGGGATGAGGCAGGTATAGGTGTCACTGTCCCCAGAGAGTATTTCAAATTCTCTGGTGTCAGGTGTGGAGAATGGGCTCAGAAGAAAACTGGATTTTTGGGGAAAAGGGGATGAGAAGGAGGAAGGTCATCAGAAACCTTTCTCATTTAGTGGCTTTTGACCCATACAGGGAAAAAGAGGAGCATTACATAAGCTGAGACAAATCAGGTGTTCAGCACAGAGTCTGGCAGATACTGAGTGTTCAACAGTGTCAAAAGTGTTAGCTACAAAAAATAAAAAATAAAAATAAGTGTTAGCTACAGTATGCACTGCACGATAGGTAATTTTTGTTCTCTTTGGCTGACTTTTTGGTGCTATTTGGAAAAGTACATTAACTGCTTGAACTTATGCCAATGCAAATCAATATTTATCCTACTTTTACATTAAAAGGTTCAAGGTTCTATTTTCTTCTTCTTTGGCCATGCCATGTAGCATGCTGGATCTTATTTTCCCGACCAGGGATCAAATCCATGCCCTGCTGCGTTAGGAGCATGGCGTCTTAACCACTGGACCACCAGGGAAGTCCCAAGGTTCCATCTTCTGAGAGCTCCACGTTGGCAGTGCTGTGGGGCCTATGGTGTCAATGTGGGTGGCAGCATGTTAACTGGAGTCACTTAGCAGACGAACAGGGCAGGGCAAAGTCTAGAGGGCCCTATCCAATACTTTCTGGACTTCCACAAGTGAGTGTATCTCAGGATTATGTTTTTGCCCTTTGGATGCTGCCACTCATACTTTTGCGTTTCATGTTTCTTTTTGCTGTGATTGTAGTAAAAAATCTTAGTGACCTTTGATAGTGCATCCAGTAAATTTCAACCTTCTAGTAATAAAACATGAGATATGATATTCAGATTTCTGAAATTAAAATCTAGCACCATGAAATTTCAAGCAAACTTTTCATCACTTGTGGACAAAACTGACCAAAGGAGAACACTACATCAATGAAACTACTTCCTACAACTACTTCCAAGTATATTTCGATAAGTGTGTGTTGTTTTGGGTCAAGTGATTAGCTTGCTGAGTGAGTTCATCAAGAGGAGCCTACGTGAATTACTTGAGGGGATGGGACTCTGGTGGCAGTTCTTCTAGCACAGACAGCAGTTTCTGGGGTAGCAAGAAGAAAGGCTGGTTCCCTTTGCTAAGCTGCCAAGTAGCTCTGGCTTTGAAGCCAGATAATTTGACTTTAACCCCAACTCTACTAGACTATGTGACTTTAACATGTTAACTTCCATGAACCTTGGTTTTCTCATCTGTAAAATGGGCACATCACTACCCACTTTGTTAAACTGTTGAAATAATTAAGATATTTGGGGGCTTCCTACAATAGTGAAAGATATTCTGTCTATATGTGGAAACTGCACCTCAAATTTCTACAGGAAGAGTAACTGTTATTAATTCAAACTTGCATGCTACTTGCACAGCTATCTACCCTGACAAAATAATTTTAACAGAATCATAGATGATCTTCAGATCATAGTACTCTAATACTTCTGCAAGGGGATCAGCAAAGATTTTATTCTGACACAACTTTTGTCAATGTGATCCCCAAGCATTTGGGATTAATTTGAGACTCACAGTCAACAGATTTCAACATAAGTGTTTAGGGTTTTTGGACAACCCAGGCAAAAAAAGTTTCTAAAAGATGACTATGGCAGAATGAGTACAGATTATGGCAAACAGAGGATCTATAATGTAAATCTTCAATCTTGAAGAACAGGAAAATGGTTTCTAATAGAATCTAACTGCACTTACTGTACAGGTGCTGTTGCTTATGCTTTCCACCAAACTATACAGAGGAGTACACGTATTCCTGCTTGCCTGAATATGTAAAAGCAACTGTAAAATAATGAGTACAGTCATTCTCGCTTTTACTCTTGAATGAGTCTCAAAAGTTGATTATACTTGACAGGGAAGGGGTTGAACGTTATGTTCTGCAATCCAGTCGTGATTATTTGGCAATAACCTTTACTCTCAAACACTACTCAGACATAATGTCTAAATCACACATGAAAAACAATACAAGATTTTGCAAATAAGAGTTGTAGTAAAACCATACATACCTTTTTAAGGGGGACTGTACTTCTAAACCAGTTATAATCAGGAGAGACTTTAATCTCTCCCATGGTTAGCTGAAATGGAGGTTAACCCTGAAATAAAAGCATGTGATGTTTCACGTCAAGAATTCATGTTTACATCAGAACTAAATGTAGAATCTGGTCTGGTTCTACCAACAATACTTTAAAAGGTAAAACCGAGGAAATGGGCTGTTCTACCTTGTCGGCATATACTAAAACTATGGAAAACAATTGGTGAAATCCTATAATCATGGAACAAGCAAAAAGTACCCTGAGAGAGAATTATTCCAACCCCCTTAGTTCCTCCAAAAGAGGAATCTGGTCTAGAAAATGTTAATGACTTACCCAAGATCCCATGGCTATTGCAAAACCAGGACCAGACAGAGGACAGTCTTTTCTGACACCTGACTGCTTGTCCTAGTTACATGACTCCAAATGCAGTAGAATAACCTGTCTTTCAACAAAACCTTAAGAATCTATGTTAATAAAGATGTTCCTGTCGGGCAGAATTCTAGGGAACAGTCCACACTAGAAAAAGGAGTTCATGTAAGCCTGCTTCCTCATAAATTCATAAAATGCCATAAATCTACCTCTAGGAGAAGACAGCTTCAGAAACACACATAGATTGTAATGCAAAATACAGGAAAAACTTGCTGTTCATATGGATGTGGTAAAACTGATATAATACACTCTGAAAGATCCATGATAAGGTACCAGAACATTCCTGAAGGCACAATAACTAGCAACAAAAGAAAACATGTGCCTTTAAAAAACAGGTGGTCTTCTATTGTGAGATTAGTATTTCCAGCTTTTATAGTTCTATGACCTGGGAAAAGTCACTGACCCTTTGGGGACTCGCTTTCTCATCCAGGATTGTTTCACTACTCTCTCCCTAAAGTGCAAAATAGTGCTTCGTACACAGCAGGCATTATCTGTCAGCTAAATGAATGACTGCATCCTAAGCAGGCCGAACTAGTCAATCCTAGAATCCCTTTTAACCTGGGTACCTATGAGTGTTACATTGGCCGGGCATCCTCAACTTAAAGCTGCCCCTGTTTGCTTAAAAATCTATGTTGTGTCATAACAGGAACTTGAAAATTATAGTTCCTTGTTGCAGATTCTTATTGCCAAATGAAGAAATTCTAACCATTGGTTTGGAAGGACTCAAATGCTCCTTTGCATCATATCCTCTACTGCAGCACAAGCCTGGATTTTCCTAGCAGGGCTAGGATGAGTTTGAGACCCTAGGACTTAAGTCTTAGGCTTGACTGTGAACTGAGAACTTAGAAGGGCTTTTCTGGGCTGATCAGGTGCCAGGGATTCTTAAGCCAATGAATCTTCCTCTTTGGCCCTCTACATCTGCTCCCTCAAAACACAGGGCACTCAGCAATCTCAACTGTTACCTCTAGCCTTGGAGGTTACTAAACTGAACCCCAAGGAGATGGTAAATGTAGACATCCAATATTAAACTAGGTTTACAACCTTGACACTGTAATAACTGGCCTTTTCTTTCAAGGTTGGGATGGTTCTGAGAAAAGTAAACCTTCAGTGGTTCTAAAATATGAAGAAAATCATCAGCCAGTATTATACAGACAATCAAAGTGCATGGATGTAGTTCTTATTCATACTGAAATAAAGAAAATCATTCTTTGCATATCCATTTTCTCTTAACAAATATCAACATGTTAAAAAACTGAAGCCATTTGAACTATAGCCTTTCTCTAAGCCGGTCACTGCTTTTAACTGAAAGCAACTGGCACATATAGTTAATTCTGGAAAACTTTCTACCTGGACAGACTTGAACTATTCCTATGTCATCTAACTATTGCCTAATCAAGACATTTTCTAGTATACCATTACTATAAACAATCACTATTCTACAGGAGGTAATATCAAAAACATGTTTAGAAAAAAATCCCTACTCAACAGATCAGAACAAAACACCTACTCAAAACACTTTGGCTAACTCAAGTCAGAAATTTTGCTTCTAGATTCACCAAACTTGGGATAAAATAAATGATTCATAGTTTGCAATCAGTTATAACATACAAACCAAACTATCATACAAATATACACACACACATTGTACACAGGGCATACACATTCACTGTCACTCACTTCTTCCCTCAGGAGTAAGTAGAAAGAGGTTCCTTACCACAGTCTTCAGTATCATCCACAACCACTCAATATTATAACATTTATTTTATAACTAATCTCACTGGTTAGAGAGATTCCACCAAACGGTGACTAAATTTTTATAGAAGCAAGTGGTTTGAACACTTGTGCTAGTTTGGCAGTACATGAAAGGTAAGATAGATGCCAGATGTTGCATATGACCAACTGACATTTAAGAGGGAAAAAATACTGCTGCAAAGGGAAGGCAGCTGTGAGTGGTATGAAAAGGAATTTTGTTCTCCTAGCTCTCTTTCATCCACTACAAGGGAATACTTTTCCAAGTCACAAGGGGAACATTCTGCATATGGCAAAAAAAAAAAAAAAAAAGGTTCACTGAGACTGTGATCCAACTGATCGGTATTAAATAAGAAAGAATGTGGACCAGGAGCTCAACGCTGATTTGATCTCTCACAATTCTTTGCAAAAACAAAAGCACCTGTTCATGCTGCTGGGAAATGGGTGGCAGGAATTTTCCGTTCATCTTGCTTAAGGAAACCCCCTTCTCAGAGAGTGCTCTAGACACCCAGTCCTCTCTGGCCCTTGTGCTGCTCCAGGATAAACCTGCCAGTTTTGAGTGTGCACCAAGAATTACATGCACTTCTCCATTAAGGTTTCACCAGAACCAGCCACTTTACAGTCCACTTATCCCTCAGGATTTCAACAGACCCTGCCAATTCACAGCCAATGAAATCCCCTTTACAAATGTTTAAGTCATCTAACCAGTTCAACTAGTCAGAGATTTTCTGATCCTTTTCCTCAATCATATGCTCTACAAACCGACAATCTATGATTCTTACTGACACAAGCAATAGCGAAATATTAGAACCTAAGGGTCTCTGGATGATGCCATTGGCTCTTTAATGCAAGTCTCCATACCTCACCACACCAATATAGAGCTATCCTTTTTCTAGGTTTCCTGGGGGGAAGATTTATCCTTATCTTCAGAAACTTATTCTATTATCTTCTAAACCTCATGGGAGGAAAAGCTGACTACTTGACATTTTGACGGTCACATCTCATCTTATACCCTATCTTAGTATTAGAGCTTTTGGAAATTCGCACACAGCTATTCAATTACCCCTCAGTCTCTTGAAGCTTTGTGCCAAGAGGAGCTGGAACACTGTAGGTGGAGACAAAGAAGCAGCATAAATGCAGAATTTAGGACTCCCGAGGACAAGGAGAAGAGGAAAGGAGACAGCTGAGCCCTGCCACTTTCCTCACACTTGGCCCGTGCTCAGCAATGACAAAGACATTTACCACTTTCAGGCTGAGGTGCAATCTCCAAAATAACTAGTCTGCTCAGAGTTCTTCAAAGTTTACAGGAAAAATGCGTTCCTGGGCTGTAGCAGTGTAGCCCCAGTATGGGATTACAGGAGTATGTCCAGGTCAAGTACCCGACCCCCCCACCCCAGGCGAACCACACACAGATCTCCACCTTCTTCCAGTCCCACGGGTGACAGCCACACAAAGGCAGGGTCACAGGCACACCGATCACCCCCATGAACTCAGACACGACCTTAGACACACACAGGGACGTGCATCACGTGCATGGTCACATGAGCCGACCCACTCAGGGCCACACTCGCAAAGTCACACCGACAGAGGCAGCCGTGCTGGCTACAAACCACTCTCACCTGCGGCCACAAACACATCATACACCCAGATCCCAGGCTTCCCAGGACCCCTCCCACCCCTCACCTGCCGTGGCCGCCCCCAGGTCCCTGTCCCTCCTCCCAAGGCGGCTCTTCCCTCCAGAAAGGGGGCCGGCCTCGGAGGCTGCTGGGGCCCGGGTTGGGGCTGGAGGCCTGAGCGCTCAGTATCTGTAAGCGCCGCGAGCCGTGGGGGCGCGCTGGAGGGCCGGCCTCCGAGGGGCGGGGCGCGCGGCCGAGCGAGACTGGACCGCCGCCCTCCCTCCTCCGGAATTGTTCTCGCAGCTGGCGCGAGCCGCGAGCTTCCGGGTTCGGAGGGGTGGGGCCACGTCGCGAGGAAGGGGTGGAGCTGCGTGACTCCGGCGGTCACCATGGCGACGGGGCGGGTTGGACCACAGGGTGAGACTCCGACGATCTCCCTACATCCTGCCGGCTGCAGAGTTGGCATCTGCTCTGGCGGGGGCGGGAGCGCCGGGAGGAGGCCCAGAGAGACTCGGGGTCAGTTCTAGGTCACTCATGTGACGTGAGCACCGAGGGAAAGGTTGTGGGACTGGAAGAAAGGGGCGCCTGACCCTTGGGACCTGCCTCGCCTGCAGTTCGCGGCATAAAGCTTTGAGGGAACTCCTTTGGGTTACAGGCTTTGATGAACAGGGCTTTGTATGCTCTCTTTTCTTGACAAGATTTTTTTTTCCTTTGGTGCGGCCACAAATGCCCCCCATAACCCTCCACTGTAACACCTCCAGCTCCCTTTCCAGACTTGTGCTGAGGTCTTGGGAATTTCCAGGAACAGCTCCCGCTGACCGGCCATCTCCTTCATCACTTTCCCTTAAAGAAATAGAGAATGTTCATGTATTTATTAACATTATTAACACGGTTCAACAGTACGTGAACGGTGAAATTCCAGATGTTCAAGCTAGATTTAGAAAAGGCAGAGGAACCAGAGATCAAATTGCCAACATCTGCTGGATCATGGAAAAAGCGAGAGAGTTCCACAAAAACATCTACTTCTGATTTATTGACTATGCCCAAGTCTTTGACTACGTGGATCACAACAAACTGGAAAATTCTTAAAGAGATGGGAACACTAGACCACCTTACCTGAAGAAATCTTACCTACATATTTCCTGAAAAATCTGTATGCAGGTCAAGAAGCAACAGTTAGAAATGAACATGGAACAACAGACTGGTTCCAAATCAGGAAAGGAGTAGGTCAAGGCTGTATATTGTCACCCTGCTTATTTAACTTACATGCAGAGTTCAGTTCAGTTCAGTCGCTCAGTCGTGTCTGACTCTTTGCGACCCCATGAATTGCAGCACATCAGGCCTCCCTGTTCATTACCATCTCTCGGAGTTCACTCAGACTCACATCCATCGAGTCCGTGATGCCATCCAGCCATCTCATCCTCGGTCGTCCCCTTCTCCTCCTGCCCCCAATCCCTCCCAGCATCAGAGTCTTTTCCAATGAGTCAGCTCTTTGCATGAGGTGTCCAAAGTACTGGAGTTTCAGCTTTAGCATCATTTCTTCCAAAGAAATCCCAGGGTCGATCTCCTTCAAAATGGACTGGTTGGATCTCCTTGCAGTCCAAGGGACTCTCAAGAGTCTTCTCCAACACCATAGTTCAAAAGCATCAATTCTTTGGCGCTCAGTACATCATGTGAAATGCCAGGTTGGATGAAGCACAAGCTGGAATCAAGATTGCCAGGAGAAATATCAATAACCTCAGATATGCAGATGACACCACTCTTATGGTAGAAACCAAAGAAAAACTAAAGAGTCTCTTGAAAGTGAAAGAAGAGAGTGAAAAAGTTGGCTTAAGACTCAACAGTGAGAAAACAAAGATCATGGCATCCAGTCCCATCACTTCATGGCAAATAGATGGGGAAACAATGGAAACAATGAGAGACCTTATTTTGGGGGGCTCCAAAATCACTGCAGATGGTGACTGCAACCATGAAATTAAAAAATGCTTGTTCCTTGGAAGAAAAGTTATGCCCAACCTAGACAGCATATTAAAAACCAGAGGCATTATCTCACCAACAAAGATCCATCTAGTCAAAGCTATAGTTTTCCCAGTAGTCATGTATGGATGTGAGATGAGAGTTGGACCATAAAGAAATCTGAGTGCCAGAGAATTTGTGCTTTTGAACTGTGGTGCTGGACAAGACTCTTGAGAGTCCCTTGGACTACAAGGAGATCCAACCAATCCATTGTAAAGGAAATTAGTCCTGAATGTTGATTGGAAAGACTGATGCTGAAGCTGAAACTCCAATACTTTGGCCACCTAATGCAAAGAACTAACTCATTTGAAAAGACCCTGATGCTGGGAAACACTGAAGGCAGGAGAAGGGGACAGCAGAGGATGAGATGATTGGACGGCATCACCTATCCGATGGACATGAGTTTGAGTAAACTCTTGGAGTTGGTGATGGACAGGGAGGCCTGGCGTGCTGCAGTCCATGGGGTCACAAAGAGTCAGACACAACTAAGCAACTGAACTGAACTGAATATATTTATAATCACTTATGTTAAGATTTTGCAAAGTTCATGACTCTCCTTTTCATTAAAATATTTGGAGGTATGAAAACGTTGAATAAAGAGCTACTTGTTTGAAGCTTTTTAGTGATCTCGCAGTAAGATCCTGCTGAAAAAAACCTCTCCCTAATCTGTTTCAGGGAAAACTTGTACCTTATTAAAGTCCTTTGCCTTTATCCTGCCAAATGTTTTTGGGAATTAAGGGCAGGAAAGAATCTGAATAAACTGCATCCTAAGTCATGACCTCTGCCTTCCTGCTTAGGAGCCTTGGATCCCAGTCTAGAATTGGGACAAATCCCAGATACATTTCCCAAGAACACAGTAACATATCCACCCCCCTAAACCCCTGCCAAATCACCTTTTCAGAATTTCAAATCAGTAACAGAAAGTGGACTTTCCAAGTGGCACAGTGGTTAAAAAATCTGCCTGCCAACACAGAAGATGCAAGAGACCATTTCTGGGATGGGAAGATCCCCAGGAGAAGGAAATGGCAACCCACTCCAATATTTTTGCCTGGCAAATTCCATGGACAGAGAAGCCTGGTGGGCTACAGTCCATGGGGTCACAAAGAGTCAGACTCGACTGAGTATACAACAACAGAAAGTGATCTTCTATTTTTTGCACCACATAGGTTCTGAATGTTTTTGTGGAAGAATTTTAACCTTGGGTGTTTTTCTTAAAAATTTAGAGAAGTTTAATGAATAGAATAACTGGCAAATCACTGGTTGTATGTAAAACCCATTATAGGTTCTCATTACATTGTTTATCTGTCTCCTGCAATGGGTTGGGAGTTTTAATTCAGAAAATCAGTGATTTAACCAGTGCATTAACTATTATGACCTGGTTCATAATAGGCACTAAATGTGTATTGAATGAATTAATTAGTGAATAAATAAATCTATCTGCTTGTATTCCTAAAGCTGTATTGCTTATATCCCACACTCCAGACCTCACTTGAGTATCCGCACTAAAGAGACATGAATTATGGATTTTCTCCAATGTATTAAAAATCCTTATTCTGGTAATAAGGATATTCTGGTTACTTTGGCAATAATAACTTTTAACTTGACTGTTGATAATGGAAAACCATTTCATTATGTAGATACATTTTGTTATATTTATACTTTTGTTAAAAGATCAAACCCCAAATCATGAATCTTTTGTTTCCCTTAGAAAAGGAACTCGTGGTCATATTTGGACCTTCAGTTGTTCCATAACACATGGCAAGCACACTGTCCTTTCCCTAATCTGTGAACAAGGAACAGTTAATATCTGTGGATTCCAGCTGCCCTATAATCGCACAACTGCAGGAAGCAAACTCTGGACCCAGGGCAAGCCAAGGGGCAAGCAGGCCTGGTGGGTGTGGCTGGGAGGGTTTGCAGCTGTCACGGTTGGGGTCTGCCAGATGGTTCCCACAGCACCAGTCCCTGTGTGAGAATCTCATTTACAAACTGGAATGTTCACAAAATACTCTGTGAACACCAAGCAGAGTAAACAGGTGGCCAGCTGCTTCTCAAAACTGCCCAAACCCAAGCTCTTCCTCAAATTGATTTTTTTGACAGGATAATATTTGTTTTAAAACACATGTGCAAAATAATCCTAGCTATATCTCATATGCATGTATACACACCACAGTGGTGGTTACTTCTGAGGGGAGACTGGAAATAGAAGGGGTGGTGAAGGAGAACTTGGCTTTAGACTTAGTGTCTGAATTCACACAACAATTCATATGTTATTGTGATTAAAAAAAAAATACTTAAAAGCAACTATATTCATGCTTTAAATGCTGCTCTAAATCCTTCAATAGCTCCTCATTGCCTTCAAGTTAAAGTACAAACTGTATGGACTACAGCAGGGTCTGACTTTCTCAAGAGGTCTCAAACCTTGCCCCACCCCACTTTACCCACCAGACTGAATTTCCCTTATTTTGCCCCTGGGAAGCATGTGTGAAAAAGTAAAAGAGGAGCAAAACAATACCAATTCTTGGAATACCATCCTTTTAAGTTTTTCAGGGTACAACTGACTGCAGTGTTATATATCAAATTATGCTGAGAACCAAGTTTGAAAAAGAATACTGTTTCCTCATTGCCAGACCCAGTCTGTGACATGGATATTTTATACTGGATTACAGGGATTGGCCACAGAGTGGGGGAGTTAAGAAACCCGAGTTCGCTCTTTCGGAAAGACACTTCCTCTCTCTAGGTGCAGTTTTCTTCTCTGTAGAATGAGTCCAAAGTTAGACTAAATGATCTCTAAGTGAAGTCGCTCAGCCGTGTCAGACTCTTTTCGATCCCATGGACTGTGGCCCACCAGGCTCCTCCCTCCATGGGATTCTCCAGGCAAGAGTACTGGAGTGAGTTGTCATTTCCTTCTCCAGGGGGTCTTCCCGACCCAGGGATCGAACCTGGGTCTCCTGCATTCCAAGCAGACGCGTTAACCTCTGAACCACCAGGGAAGCCCTAAATGATCTCTAAGTTATTTCCAATTCTAAGATTTTAGATTCCATGCAATTATGAGAGCCATATTACAGAATCTTCACAATAGCCTTTCCTCAAAGCTGCTCTTCTCTGATAACCCCCCCACCATCACTTACCTTCAATCAAACTTTTAAAAAAGTAGGCTGCACACAAAACTGCTCTTTATGGAAACAGTATTTTGACTTCTCGGACAAGTTAGTGTTTGGTCATTACTACGCCAAAGCCTTTGTGTGGATCCCAACAAACTGGAAAATTCTGAAAGAGATGGAATTACCAGACCACCTTATCTGCCTCCTGAGAAATCTGTATGCAGGTCAAGAAGCAACAGTTAGAACTGGACATGGAACAACAGACTGGTTCCAAATCGGGAAAGGAGTAGGTCAAGGCTGTATATTGTCACCCTGCTTATTTAACTTTTATGCAGAGTACATCATGTGAAATGCCGGGCTGGATGAAGCACAAGCTGGAATCAAGATTGCCGCAAGAAATATCAATAACTTCAGATATGCAGAAGACACCACTCTTATGGCAGAAAGTGAAGAACTAAAGAGCCTCTTGATGAAAGTGAAAGAGGAGAGTGAAAAAGTTGGCTTTAAGCTCAACATTTAGAAAACGAAGATCATGGCATCCGGTCCCATCACTTCATGGCAAATAGATGGGGAAACAATGCAAACAGTGAGACTTTATTTTTGGGGGCTCCAAAATCACTGCAGATGGTGACTGCAGCCATGAAATTAAAAGAAAGAAAGCTCCTTGGAAGAAAAGCCATGACCAACCTAGACAGCATATTAAAAAGCAGAGACGTCACTTTGCTGACAAAGGTCCATCTAGTCAAAGCTATGGTTTTTCCAGTGGTCATGTATGGATGTGAGAGTTAGACTGTAAAGAAAGCTGAGCACCAAAGAATTGATGCTTTTGAACTATGGTGTTGGAGAAGACTCTTGAGAGTCCCTTGGACTGCGAGGAAATCCAGCCAGTCTATCGTAAAGGAAATCAGTCCTGAATATTCTTTGGAAGGACTGATGCAGAAGCTGAAATTCCAATATTTTGGCCACCTGATGTGAAGAACTAACTCATTTGAAAAGACCCTGATGCTGGGAAAGACTGAAGGTAGGAGGAGAAGGGAACAACAGAGGATGGTTGGATGGCACCACCAACATGATGGACATGAGTTGAGTAGGCTCTGGGAGTTGGTGATGGACAGGGAAGCCTGACAGGCTGCAGTCCATTGGGTCACAAAGAGTCAGACACAACTGAGTGACTGAACTAAATTGAACTGAAGCAAAGGTACCACATATCTTGTATCATCTGTCAACCTAGTATCTCATTAGTGTTTCTTCCATAAATAACAATGTGATAACCTACCTTCTGGAAGGAGAGCTGCAGTTAAAAAGTCCTGGGAAACAAGAGCTGCACTATTATAATACAAAATAAAGCAGCTTCTATCTGTAGGGTTCTAGAAAATTTCATGAATTCTTAGAGGTGATAAAGACAGTGATTAAATAGTAACTAAAATGGGAAAATCTTTTTGAAATGTCTAGCCTAGTGCCTGCATATGACAGCCAATTTAACATGTGCTCTTACTTCTTAATTTCTGAGCACCAAGGCCTAGTACATTCATTCCTTGATCACGGATAAAAAACGTTTGTAATAGAGGCAGGGAAGTAAAGCGGTAAGTCCTACAATCTGGTGTCAGACTACTCAAGTATGAATTCTAGCTCTATCACTTATTAGCTATCTAACAGTCTGGAAAAAGGAGGATCAATAACACTACCCACCTCATAGGGTTATTGTAAAGATAAAATGAGAAAGCTCAGGTTGAGTCCTTAGAAAGGAGACTAGCAATCAGTACGTGTTGCCTAATAACCATGGTATTGTGAACCTGCTGTGTTCCAAGCACTGTGGTGGGTGCATTACATAGACTGTTTTTATTCCTCATGCAAATCTTTGCAAAGTAGGTACATTTTTCCTTTCATAGATAAGGGAATAGATGCAGAGAGGATGAGTAATCATTCTAGGCTTAAGGTGAGTGGCGGGACTCATACCACCTTGGTTGAATCTCAAAATCGTATCTCTTTATCTTGAAACTGCTTGATAAAGAAAAACTGGAAATATGTTGTATCACCTTTAAAACAGTTTAAAAGCAATAAGCATTCTTTCAGCAGCCTTTCTGAAGAGCTCAATTTTGTGCTCAGAAACATTTCTTTTGTCCCCCAAATCAAGCCAAGAATAAAATCTTTTTTTAATGAAAGCTGCTGTAGGCTTCAGTTTCTAATATTGTCACTAGCTAGCTGTTGCTGGATCACCATTTCATCATTTCCAAACTCAATTTTGAGTACTAAAACATAGAGCCTTTCCCACTCTAAAATTCTTTTCTGTCAGTCTAAAAGCATCTCAGCAAGCTGTTGCTGCCCTCCAGAGGAGAAAATATTGTTGCAGGCCCTAAGAAGGCGTCCTAGCAGTGTTGGTCTGCAGTGACAAAAATAGCTACCTTTTATTCCCTACTATGTGCCATGTACTTCCCTGGGTATATTCTATATGTATTTGTATTCTGCAACATAGTTATTACCCATGAGAAATCAGAATTAAATTTGTTTCTGTTTTTTGGATCATTGAGATGTGGTTCAACCAGGGATCAAACCCATCCCCCCTGCAATGGAAGCCTGGAGTCCTAACTACTGGGTGTTTTCAGCAACGACAAGAACCAAAGAAGTATCTTGCATAAGGAGGCAATGTGTTTGCAAATTCATCCTTTCATCCAGAATGCAGAATAGGCTGTGTTCCACCCCTTCTGGAAGGACCCCAGAACTAAGGCCCTGCATGTGGCTCCATGTGTACCTCTTAAGCTAGTTACAGCTGCCACTGCTCTAGCATACAAATTATTTGTCAAATTGTGATAAAATGCAGAGTCCCATATCCAGAGATTCTGAGTCAAGCTCTGGAGTAAGGCCCAGGAATCTCCATTTTAAACAAGTACTCCAAGTGAGTCTGCTTCAGATGAGAAACTGCTCGATCATACTGGGCTGCAGTCTCTATCAGAGGTTGAAAGAGTGGGTCATCTCCTTTCCTGAAGGCTATCTGGGATGTGCACCATTTAATTTTTCAAAGAATGGGCTGTCAACATAGAGCTGGCATTCTAAACCTGGGGTTTGTCCTCTAGTCCCATGAGGGGCTTGAGGCTCCTTGGATGGGAAACTGCCCTCACTGAGATGGGCCCTGAACTCATGCCTTAAGATTTCACGTGTTAAAAAAAAAAAAAAAAAAGATTTCACATGTAAAAGGTATTCCATATTGTCCTAAGTCTCCTAAGTCTCTGGGAGATAGTGAAGGACAGGGGAGCCTGGCGTGCTGCAGTCCATGGGGTTGCAAAGAGTTGCCTGAACAACAAAATTGTCAATATGGCACCCATGTCAATCACAATGGCCAGCTTCCCTGTCCAGCTCATGTGGCCTCACCCACAGCCCCCTACTTGGCGTTAGGCTGTATTGTTTATGCAGGTGAACTCACTGGACTGGGGTGGGCTTTGCCTCATGGGCTAGAGATGGTCTGGCACAAAAGATTATCAGCAAAGGCAATGGTAATAGGCAAAACAAGCACTCAGAATGCAGGGTGGCAGACCTGAGACCACTTACCACCATGTAGTAAGAGATTAGAACTTGTAAGAATAAATCTGTGCCCTCAGTAAGGCTCCCCACGCCTCATGGCAGTGTCTGAGTGGGTACCTCTTGAGATCTGCTGCAAAAATCACCATTAATGCTTGCCCATAAGCCCCCAAAGGACAGTGATTCTCTTTCTCACTGAATTCCGTAACATGAACTTAGCATCTAGAGAGGGGAGTAAGTTCTCAATACATGTTAACTGAAAAACAACAAAAAAGGCTCTTTCACAGTCACTGATTCTCAAACTATTTTGAGAGTATGGTATTAACAGATATTAAGTGAAAGTCGCTCAGTCATGTCTGATTCTTTGTGACCCTATGGACTATACAGTCCATGGAATTCTCCAGGCCAGAATACTGGAGTGGGTAGCCTTTCCCTTCTCCAGAGGATCTCCCCAACCCAGGGATCGAACCCAGATCTCCCGCATTGCAGGCAGATAGATTCTTTACCAGCTGAGCCACAAGGGAAGCCCGAGTGAAGCCAAAACTCTCTATAAAACTCAACTGATAACCCAAGTTCTTACTTCTACAGCAAAAATCTTTTAAGCCATTTCACCTATCCCAATTAACTGCTGCCATTGTTCAGATCATGTTTGTAACTTCCCAACACGTCTTTCTGCCCCAGGTTTTACCTCCAATCTACCTTCCACCCCACCACCAGTTAACTTACCAAAATGCAAACCTGTAGTTGTATCACTTCCCTGACTGTCTGCTGCATACAAGACAAAGGTGGATTCTCATGGTCTTCAAGTCCGCCATGATCTGGTCTTCCAGTCTCATCTCCATCATTCTACTCCACTTGTATCAGTTCTTCCAGTTCCTTTAAAACACTTTCTTCCTGCCGTTTGTTTAACATGCCATTTATTTCTCTTCCATGATCCAACATTAGCTCTCTCCCAGCCAGCTATATACACACATATGTAAGTATATAACTAGCTCATACACTGAAGAGTGTGCATAGCAAATTTATAAAGAATGATAATAAAAGGCAATCATGTTCCCACCACTCAGCTTAAGAATGTTACCAAACCCCACTGTAAGATAGTGTCCTTTTTATGCCTCTTTTCCTCTGCACATACTAGAATGTTCTTCCAAGCCTTTGTCTGCATAATGAACTCATCATT
This sequence comes from Cephalophus harveyi, assembly GCA_006410635.1. Taxonomy (NCBI): domain Eukaryota; kingdom Metazoa; phylum Chordata; class Mammalia; order Artiodactyla; family Bovidae; genus Cephalophus; species Cephalophus harveyi. The sequence continues at coordinate 14,598 of SJYT01048555.1, read as the reverse complement.
CAGAACCTCAGATTCAGCTTTGCCTCCATTGACTCCCTTGAGGGGAGACTTAGTGCTTCCACAGTATCTCCACTGTGGCATTTAAACAGTATTCTATTTGCTTATGCTTGTGTCCCCAATAGATTAAACATATATTTAATCTCTAAATCTCCAGTAATCAGCATAAAATCTAGCTTACACTGCAAGTGTTCAATAAAGAGGATGTTTAAGGACTTCTCTGCCAGTCTAGTGGTTAAGACTTCACCTTCCAATGTAGGGAGCATGAGTTCAGTCCCTGATTGGAGAGCTAAGATCCCACATGCCTCGTGGCCAAAAAAACCAAAACGTTAAGACAGAAGCAATACTGTAACAAATTCAATAAAGACTTTAAAAATGGTTCACATTTTAAAAAAATTCTTTAAAAAATACAATGTTTACACAACCTTGTTTGCTTCAGAGAGTCCTGTTGATATCTGTCATCCAGGGGTAACTAAGTGCTTCCTTTTAGTTATAAACATGTCCTAATAGAGATGACCAATTATCTGATCATGCTATCAATAAGTGTTGCTGAATTAATGACTGCAGACAAATTTTAACTGATAGAATCTAGGCAGGAAAAGCTGATAATATAAAGGCTTAAAAAAATTCAACAGTTGGCCACTGCACCTCCCTTCCTCCAGAGAAGTGCCTGACTCTCCTGGACACAGAGAAGATGAGTCTGCACAGGCCAGCTGATCGATAACCTTTACTGCACAAACATGTTGAAGAATGTACTATATTCCTACTTTAAGGAAATCTAGGAGCAAAATGTGAATTTACAAAGATTATAACATATTATGAATGTTTATGAGTTGGTAGGAACTAGATGGAGATAAATGTAAAGATCTAAATTACTCCCTGTTAAAAATCTGAAATGTAGATTGAATACTGCTGAAATGCTAGCACAGTCAAAGGGGATATATGATTTTAAAAAATTAATAGATGCACTTTTTTAAAAGAAACTCTCTTCAGTGTATACACATACCAGTTAGTCGTACTCACTGTCAGGGAAAGATACAGTCTGATGAGTCTGATATTATAAATATAACTTTAATTTAAAACTTCTCTTTTTATTCAAACAGAAAAAGCTGTTTTTAACTCTGTTAGACGGAAAATGCAAAGTGAGGTAATTCATCTTTTTGACAATAATCTTCCCTTTCAACAGTGTCAAATTCTTTGAAAGTCAAGATAATTCCTTGTAAATAAGGCTTCTAACAAATTACAAGTATATAGTAGGTTCTTGTCCATCTTTTTCCAAAGTACTTGGTACACTATTGCATGGCAACAACTTTTTTTTTCTGCTTCTTCTTTGGTGGAAGTCTGAGAGTCTGAAATCTGCATTGGCTTGGTTGAGTTTGGGAATTTTTCTGGTACCAGGGGTGCAAATATCCATTGTAGAAGTCAGTAGCTGTTAGTGTTTTCTTGAGCTTCACTGATCGAACACCGATCCAGTCATCCTACAGGGCAAAAGACAAACAGTGAAAATGCAGTGCTGGCAAAACTGGTGGTAAATTTTTACTTAAAAAACTTTTATCACACACACAAAAAAAGAAAAACCAACAAATCTTTACTACATCCAGGCTGCAAAAGCCACTAAGTAACATAAATGATGAGCTTTCCTGGTGGCTCAGTGGTAAAGAATTCACCTGCCAATGCAGGAGATGCTGTTCCATCCCTGGGTTGGGAAGATCCCCTGGAGAAGGAAATGGCAACCCACTCTAGTATTCTTGCCTGGGAAAGCCCATGGACAGAGGAGCCTGGCGGGCTCTAGTCCATGGGGTCGCAAAAGAGTTCAACACAACTTAGCAACTAAACAACAACAAAGTTACTGAATCATTTTTCATTGTCTGAGCAATAGTAACACCTTGGGAAAACTTCATCACAATCTGATGGACAGGCAGTTAGTTGAGTGATGATCCAGCTAAAAATGACAAATGATATAAACTATAAACTCAACAAAAGAAGTGTAATAACGTGAAACTAAAAGAAAGTGTACCTTGCAACAAACCAGCAGTATTTGTGACTGTTTGTGGTATATTACTGATCCTGGAATAACAGCTTGTCCTGTTAATTTTGAATCTAAAGAAAGGAGAGGAGGAAAAGAGGGATATGAGAGAGAATAAATAATTACACAACTTCACAGTGCTTCTTAAAAATCAAAGGGAACATTCTGCAAGATAGTAACTTTAATTTAAAACTTCTCTTTTTATTCAAACAGAAAAAGCTGTTTTTAACTCTGTTAGACGGAAAATGCAAAGTGAGGTAATTCATCTTTTTGACAATAATCTTCCCTTTCAACAGTGTCAAATTCTTTGAAAGTCAAGATAATTCCTTGTAAATAAGGCTTCTAACAAATTACAAGTATATAGTAGGTTCTTGTCCATCTTTTTCCAAAGTACTTGGTACACTATTGCATGGCAACAACTTTTTTTTTCTGCTTCTTCTTTGGTGGAAGTCTGAGAGTCTGAAATCTGCATTGGCTTGGTTGAGTTTGGGAATTTTTCTGGTACCAGGGGTGCAAATATCCATTGTAGAAGTCAGTAGCTGTTAGTGTTTTCTTGAGCTTCACTGATCGAACACCGATCCAGTCATCCTACAGGGCAAAAGACAAACAGTGAAAATGCAGTGCTGGCAAAACTGGTGGTAAATTTTTACTTAAAAAACTTTTATCACACACACAAAAAAAGAAAAACCAACAAATCTTTACTACATCCAGGCTGCAAAAGCCACTAAGTAACATAAATGATGAGCTTTCCTGGTGGCTCAGTGGTAAAGAATTCACCTGCCAATGCAGGAGATGCTGTTCCATCCCTGGGTTGGGAAGATCCCCTGGAGAAGGAAATGGCAACCCACTCTAGTATTCTTGCCTGGGAAAGCCCATGGACAGAGGAGCCTGGCGGGCTCTAGTCCATGGGGTCGCAAAAGAGTTCAACACAACTTAGCAACTAAACAACAACAAAGTTACTGAATCATTTTTCATTGTCTGAGCAATAGTAACACCTTGGGAAAACTTCATCACAATCTGATGGACAGGCAGTTAGTTGAGTGATGATCCAGCTAAAAATGACAAATGATATAAACTATAAACTCAACAAAAGAAGTGTAATAACGTGAAACTAAAAGAAAGTGTACCTTGCAACAAACCAGCAGTATTTGTGACTGTTTGTGGTATATTACTGATCCTGGAATAACAGCTTGTCCTGTTAATTTTGAATCTAAAGAAAGGAGAGGAGGAAAAGAGGGATATGAGAGAGAGAATAAATAATTACACAACTTCACAGTGCTTCTTAAAAATCAAAGGGAACATTCTGCAAGATAGTACTAATACTGGAGAGCACACATCTGCTGATGCCCTGACTGTAATCCAAAACTTACAAGAGAGTCACGGTGCTCTGTGTGTATCTTGAACCCAACGGGAACCTTTCCATACACATAAGCAGCTATTAGTCCTTTACTCAGTGCCCTGGAGATCAACCTAAAATGTTGAACCTAGAAGTTTTGACCATTTGGGTGAAATAACTAGCTTGCAGTGGAGAGATATACAAGGAAACTTAGGATCTAAGCTGGGCCCTCTATCCATGACCAAACAAATCCCAGTTCCTAGATCCCTGGGTAACTCTGACACCCTGTGAACTACACCAGCTCCCTCTGTGGCTCACATTCCTTTAGTTTACCAGGATGGTAGGACATGAACGGGCCTCCGAATGGACCAGATCATGAAATGCTCCACCCTGGCCTAAGATTCTCACTGAGCTGCATAGAGATTTTCATTATGATATTCACCAGAATGAAATCAACCTAATCATTCTTTATTCCCTGAAAATCTTAAGAGAAGAAATCACAGAGCTTAATATGGGATAATAACACTGGCATCTACTTCTAAGTTTCTTACAATGGTTAAAAGAGGAAATACATGTGAATGGACACTGCAAAGAATAACATTATAAATGAATGTAAAGTATTACAATTACTGAGCTGAAACAAACTGAAAGAATCCTTATTTTTAGTAAATGTGACTCATGGTAAAACAGACACATTTTCAAATGGACTATACTGAAAACATTTTCCATGACAGCTATTCAAAAGTAAGTACCACTGAGAATTGAACTATCAACTTCTACCAAATCCAGAAGTTTAATGGTATTATCCATCCAGAGTGTCTGCAACGGAATCTGCAAATAAAATGAAAGAAGGATAAAAACGTACACTCAATCCCCAACACGTTTCAATTATTACTTTGTGTTAATCTGGCCTTTCTCTCCCAATTACAGTGGAACTGGGAACTTAGTCTCTAAACCTTATGAAACAGAACATAACATGACCCTCTGCATCAGCCCTAGGGATTTATAAGATCTTAAAATTAAATACCATTTTTAATCAATGTATATCTTTATTAATATTTCTAGTTAAAAATCATGCTCATTATAAAAATGTAAGCATTACAACAATTAATGTTAAAAAAATTAGAAAATGAATAATTTTCTTAAGCATCACTGATCAAACACCAATCCAGTCATCCTACAAGGCAAAAGACACACAGTGAAAATGCAGTGCTGGCAAAATGGTGGTAAATTTTTGCTTGTAAAACTTTTATCACAGAAAAAAAAAAACACTTCACTAAATCCAGGCTGCAAACGGCACTAAGTAACATAAATGATGAGCAGTTCAGTCTCATCAGTTTTTTCAAGGACTGACTGCAGTTCAGTCCTCTAGTTCATAGACAAGGAAAGTGAGGCCCAAAGGTTACCTCCCATCCCCAGAGGTGACCAGTTAGTAGCCTGATGTGTATGTCCTTGTATTTTTTCTACAAACATAATTATCACAAAAATCTAAAACACAGTGTTTGACAAGGATTTTTTTTTTCTGCTTAACCACAAACTGGACAAATTTTCATCAGTACACACTTATCTATTTCACTCTTTTATCTGCTGGACAATATTCCATTTTATAAAATGTACCATAATTTATGCAACCAATGCCTTTATGATAGACATTTCATAACATATTACAAAATTACAAAAAAAACTTTAAATGTGATAATAAATAGCCTGGCATATGTATCTTTGAGGACTTTAATATTTCTGGAGAATAGTCTGTTGTTGTTGTTTAATATATTCATTTATTCATTTGGCTGCACTGGGTCTTAGTTGTAGCTTATGAACTCTTAGTTGCGGCATGTGGGAGCTAGTTGCCTGACCAGGGTTTGAGCCCAGGGCTCCTGCACTGGGAGCACAGAGTCTTAGCCACTGGACCACCAGGAAGTCCCAATAGCTGTTTTTTTAAGTGGACCACTTGGGTTAAAGAGCATCAACATTTTATTGTTAAACAGTCTTGATAAGAGAAAAAAATGACAGTCTACTACTGTTTATTATTAATGAGGCTAAGGAGTAGTGCATATTTACTTACACTTGCACATTTTACTTCTTAGGCCTGTTTATGCCCTTTGCTCATTAAAAGAAAAAAAAAAAAACTGAGTTGTTCATCTCATTAATTCATGAAAGGCTTTTATATTTTTAGGAAATTAGCTCTTTAGTTCTCAGGTGTATTATGAATATTTTTCTAGTTTGTTAACTTTTAACATTGGGCAATTTTTTCCATGCATAAGTTTTTTATTTTATTAAGTACTATTTATTAGCCTTATCAAATATTACAAAATTATCCAACTACGCTTTTTCCCAGTTCTTTTCGGTTTCAGTTTGATCCATTTAGATTTTATTCTGATTTTAAGAGATGAGACTTAAAGGCTCCCTTTCTTTTGGCTAACCAGCCATCCCAACACTATATATTGGATAATCCATCTTGCCTTTCCCCACAGTGAGATGCTACTTTTATTAGACTTTGATTTAAATAGGCTAACAGAAATTAACATACACCAGGAAAATAGGTTCTTTCGAATTTCTGAAGTAAATAAACTAATTTTCAGACTGCAGTTCAGTCCTCTATTTCATAGAGGAGGAAAGTGAGGCCCAGAGCAATGCACCCGTTTCCCCACGTTTAGACACTGTTGGTTAAGGGCAGAGCCAAGGACCAGAATCTGCATTTCCTCATTCTCAGGTCAGGGCTCTTTGCACGGCCACCTCAACAGGACATTTAACTTTCAGAATAAGATAGGCTGTTTCAAAGATGTGGATGGTAAAATCAGAGAATTAAACACATTTGAAGAAAAATATTCACAACTTTATCTATGTAGTATTTTGGTATAATATCCTCTTCTATAATTTGCTGATTCTTCTTTCCCCAGCTTCCAGTAAGTCATGAAATGATTTTCATGTGTGTAACCTTTTCTCTTTCAAAGAACTCTATAAAGACTTCTGAAACACGTTTACTGATTGAAAATCGTTTATATTTACAGAGGGCTACAAATACGATATAGGTACAGAATGCGAATACACAGTACTTGTTCTTGGGGAGGTAAAGCTCACTTCACCTTATCATCAGAGCACTGCAGAAAGGAGGGGGACATAAGAATACAGTCATTTCTGTGTTCACTATCATTACTGTCAAAATCATATGCTGGCATGGATTCAAATTGACAGTTTATCTCCTTTGATCTTGACAGTTGTGGACCTGGTCATTAACCTCATTGTACAGGTAAAATGCAGAAGCTCAGAGAAGTTAAGAATCTTGCTCTTCATTAATACACAGCAGCTCTAGGGATCAAATTTCACTTTCTGGTTGCAAGATAAGCGTTCCTTCTGTTATAGTACAAGCATTTCTCAGTGGAGAGGAAAGGTGAATTGCAGAAGATAAGGATTATTATGTAGTGTTTAACTGTTTTAACTTTTGGGGGAGCTGTCAAACTGTTACATTTCCACCAACAATGAATGAGGGTTCCAAATTTCTCCACATCCTCATCAACCCTGATTATGTTTGCTTTTTAAAGAAAAATTACAGCAATTCTAGTAAGTGTGAAGTGGTATCTCAGTGTAGTTTTGATTTGCATTTCCCTAATGAGTAACGATGGACTTCCCTGGTAGCTCAGACGGTAAAGCATCTGCCTACAACGTGGGAGACCTGGGTTCGATCCCTGGGTCAGGAAGATCCCCTGGAGAAGGAAATGGCAACCCACTCCAGTATTCATGCCTGGAAAATCCCACGGACCAAGGAACCTAATGGGCTACAGTCCATGAGGTTGCAAAGAGTTGGACATGACTGAGTGAATTCACTACAATGAGTAATGACTATCTCTTCATATGCTTAGTGGCCAATTATATATTTTCTTAGGATAAATGTCTATGTAGATCCTTTGCTGATTTTCTAATCGTGTTATTAGATCTTTGCTTATAATCTTAACCTTTTTGCTATGAGAGTTCTTTGTTCTTTATATATACTGGTTACTAGACTCTCATCAGATGTATGATTTGCACATATTTTATTATGTAGGTTGTCTTTTCATTTTCTTTTGAGTGTTCTTTTAAATTTTGAAATCCAATTTCTCTGTTTTTAGTTTGTTGCTTATTCTTCAGGCATTATATCTAAGAACCATTGCATACTTCAAGGTCATGAAGATATATATCCTCTTCCAAGAGTTTTCATAGTTTTAGCTCTTACATTTAGGTTTCTGATCCATACTGAGCTCATTTTTATATGTGGTGTGAGGCAGGGATCCAAATCCATTTCTTTTTATTCTGAATATCCAGTTGTTCAAGCACCATGTGGTAAAAAGGCTATTCTTTCCCCATCAAATTGTCTTGGAATCCTTATCACAAACCACATGACCATAAATGCATGGTTTATTTCTGGACTCTCAATTCTATCCCATTGAGCTTTATGTTTATCTTTTCCAGTATCACATTGCCTTGATTTTTGTAGCTTTGTAGTAAGTTGTAAAATCAGGAACTATTAGTCCTCCAATTTTGTTCTTTTTTCAAGATTTTCTGTCTATTCTGGACCTCTTGGGATTTCATATGAGTTTTAGGATAAACGTCCATTTTTGCAAAGAAGTCAAGTAGGATTTCTATAGGAAATGTGTTTAGCTTGTAGATCAATTTGGGCAACCGTGCCATCTTAACAATATTAAATCTTATTTGCAAACACAAAGGTCTTTCCATTTACTTAGGAATGCTTTGCTGCTTATTAGCTCTATTTGTTTCAGAGGGGAGCTGCTGCTACTGCTGCTAAGTGACTTCGGTTGTGTTCGACTCTGTGCAACCCCATAGACAGCAGGCCACCAGGCTCCCCCGTCCCTGGGATTCTCCAGGCAAGAACACTGGAGTGGGTTGCCATTTCCTTCTCCAATGCATGCAAGTGAAAAGTGAAAGTGAAGTCACACTCAGGTGTCCGACTCCCAGCAACCCCATGGACTGCAGCCTACCAGGCTCCTCCGTCCATAGGATTTTCCAAGCAAGAGTACTGGAATGGGGTGTCATTGCCTTCTCCGTTGGAGGGGGGAATCTTTATCATGTTCTATATATAATATTATAGACACAGTTTTACATTGTTCCTTTTTTTCTTGTCTAATTACTCTGGCTATAACCTCCAGTACAATATTGAATACAAGTGGTGAGTTGTTGTAAGGCAGAAACCAACACAACACTGTAAAGCAACTATCCTCCAATTAAAAATAAAAATTAAAAAATAAAAGCAGTGAGAGTGCAGATCTTTGTCTTGTTCCTGATCTTAGAGGAAATAATTTCAATCTTCTGCCATTAAATATGATGTTAGCTTTGGATTTTTTTTTGGGGGGGGGAGTAACATATTCTTTACCAGTTTGAGGAAGTTCCCGTCTATTCTTAGTCTGTTGAATATTTTTATCATGAAAAGATATTGGATTTTTCAAATGCCTTTTCTATATCTACTCAGACAGTTATGTGGTTTTTGTCCTTTATTCTATTAATATGGTGTATTACATTGATTTTTCTATGCTGAACCAACCTTGTATTCCTGGGCTACATCACACGTAACCATGGTGTATAATCCTTTTCTACATGTTGTTTGACTCAGTTTGTTAATTCTATTAAGGATTTTTGCCTCTATGTTAATAAGGGCTATTGATCTGTAGTTTTCTTTTTTTGTAAATCTTTATCTGATTTAGCTTACTTGAGTTTTGTATTAGCTGCTCCCTCTGCCTGGAATGCTCTTTTCCTGATCTGGGCATGACTTTCTCCTTATTGTCTTTCAAACCTCAGCTTAATGTCAGTTCAGAGTGGCCTTCCCCAAACAGATATCCAATCTAAAATAGCCACCAGTGAATCTATCACATTATCTTCCATTAATTTTCACTGAAGTGCTTATCACACTATCTGATATTATCCTTACTTATTTGCTTATTTGTTTTTGCTTCCCACATCACCTCTAACACCTAGAACAATGCCTGGCACATAACAGAATTTCAATAAACTATTTTTTTTAATGAATGAATAATAGTAGAAATCAGATACTGTACTAGATGCTTTATATATACAGTATGTCATTTTAATTTTCAAATGAACTAACTAAAGCTCAGAAGTTAAATAACTTTCTCAAGTCTACAAAGCTAGGAAGTAACAGAGAGAAGCTGGAATCCAGCTCTGTCTGGTTCTAAAGTCAATGTTCCTTTCCCTATGCCATTCTGTTACAGCAGGAAAAGTACAGGGTTTGAAGTCAGGCAGATCTGGTTCAAAACCTGACTCTCACTAACAATGTGACTGTCAACAACATTCAATAGCCATTCATTGAGCATCTACTTTAAGCTTCAATTTGTCAACTTAAAATGGGATAATACCCATAACATAAGGTTGTAATCCTCACTGAAGAACTGGGCATGTTACAGATATTCAAAGGCAGTTCTCCATTTTAACCAACAAAGGTAGTCCATTAAAAACCCCAAACTTGGGACTTCCCTGGTGGTCCAGTGGTTGAGAATCTGCTTGCCAATGCAGGGGACACAGGCTCAATCCCTGGTCCAGGAAGATCCAACACATGGGCAACTAGGCCCATGCGCTGTAACTATGGAGCCCACTCTCCAGAGCCTAGGACCTGGAACTCTGAGCCTGAGTGTAGCAACTCCTGAAGCCCACATGCCCTAGAGCCTGTGCCATGCTACCAGAGAAGCCACCACAATGAGAAGCCTCAACTAGAGAGGAGACCCTGTTCACCTCAAGTAAGAAAGCCCGTGCACAGCAACAAAGACTCACTGAAGCCAAAAAATAAAAAAGTTAAAAAAGATTCTATATAACAAATACTTAAAAAATGAATGTCAGATATACAAAAGAATTCAAATAGGGACTCAAACAGATATTTGTACATCCACATTCATACCTGCATTATTCACATTAGCTAAAAGGTGGAAACAACTCAAATGGCCATCAAGAGATGAATGGATAAACAAAATGTGCTACATATATATACAACGGAATGTTATTCAGCCCTAAAAAAGAATGACATTTTGATATATCATACAACATGAATGTAACTTGAAAACATTATGCTAAGTGAGATAAGCCAGGCACAAAAGGACAAGTATTGTATGATTCCACTAATATGAGGTGCCTATGATAGGCATATTCACAAACAGAAAGTAGTATAGTGATTACCAGGGATGGTGGGATGGGTAGAATGGGGAGTTGTTATTTAATGGTTATAGAGTTTCAGTTTGAGATGAAGAAAAAGTTCATTTAGAAATTAATTAAAAAAAAAAAAAAGAAATTAATTTCAGGGACCTCCCTGGTGGTCCAGTGATTAAGAATCTGCCTGCCAATGCAGGGGACACAGGTTCCATCCCCGGTCCAGGAAGATCCCACACGCTGAGGAGCAGCTGAGCCTGCAAGCCGCAACTACCAAACTCTAGAGCCCAAGCTCTCCAACAAGAGAAGCCACCGCGACGAGAAGCCCGGGCAGTCAAAAATAAAATAATTAACTAAATGAAAAAATGAATTTCAGGATCCTTAGGTTTTGTTTATGAGATTCCTAAATAAAAATACTTCAAAAGTAAATTACAACACACACACACATATATACACACAATTAGGTAAAACTGCAATGTGACTTCCAACTTACTATATTTCCAACAGCACGATAAAGTCTGAATATCTGCTCTGAAGTTTGTTCCTCCCATTTTATACAGCTGGTAGCAGCAGAAATCTTAGGGGCTGTGAGAGAAAACCAATGGCAAGAATGAATACCAGGTCAATGACCATAAATTGGTAGTTATTGATACAGAATGACAGAGAGAATGATCTGAATAACAGAAAATTCATCATATTATTTTCTCAACTTCTGTATGTTTTAAATTTTCCATATATATACACGTACATACATAATAAATAAAAGTACCCAGAAAACATTCCCTGGGTTGGGAAGATTCCCTGGTTTGGAAAGATTCCCTGGAGGAAGGCATGGCAACCCACTCCAGTATTTTCATCTGGAGAATTCCCATGGACAGATGAACCTAGTGGGCTACAGTCCATGGGGTGGCAAAGAGTCGGGCACAAATGAGTGACTAAGCACAGAAGAAAGCATGGGTAAATTCCTTTATAACCTAGGAACAGAAAAAGTTATTTTATGATTCAAAGTCCAGAAGCAATTAAAGAATGATACATGTGACTACATAAAAAACTTTTGTAAGACAAAAAGAAATGCCACAAATAAAGCCAGGAGACAAATGACAAGCAAGGTATTTGCAATTTATATCACAGTACTTTATATCTATTTATATTTATTGCCTGAGAGATATATATCTATACAATAAATATAAGTATTTACATATAAGTACTATATATATGTGTGTGTTACTTATATTTATATTTAGGAGCACTTTGTATCTATTATATAGATTTATTTCTATTTATTACACAAAGTACTCCTAAAAACGGAGACAAAAGAAACCAAAAATTGGATAAAAAAATGGCAAAAGATATCAGACTCTTCTCAGATAAAAAAAAAAAATGCAAATAGTCCCTAAACATGAAAAGTTCCTCAACCTTACTCAAGGAGTAATGTGAATTAAAACTACTCCAAGACACAATTTATCTCTTAGACTAGGAGGTAACATATGCATAAAGTTATTCATAGTAGCAATATTGGAAATAGCAAAAGATTAGAAATAGTCCAAATGTCCACCGATAAGGGGGTCTATTGATTAAACTATGATTTTTCCATACAAATGAGAACTATACTCCCATAAAAAAGAACACAAAATCTTTTACTGATAGATGATCACCAGCGTACACTGGTGAAAGATGCAGTGAAAAAGAAAGATGCAGAAGAGTGTATATTTTAAGTTATCCTTTGTGGAATAAAAAAGAAAAAAAACCAGTTTTAAAGTATGTGTTTTTGCTTATTTTTATAAAGGAAACACCTAAAAGGCTAAATCAGAAACTAACAATTCTAGAGGGAGAGAAACAGGATCCAAGGAGATAGGAATGGGATGGAAGTAAGACTCCTCTGTGTAACCTTTCCAAATGCTTTTAACTCTGAATCATGTAAATGTTTCAAATATTTCAAAACTAAGATTTAGTTGTAAAGAGGAAAAAGGCAACCCTGAAAATTAAAACCAAGCTCTTCTGTCCATGGAATTTTCCAGGCAAGAATACGGGAGTGGTTTACCATTTTCTCCTCCAGGGTAACTTCCTGACCCAGGGATCGAACCCTTGTCTCTGCGTCTCCTGCATTGTAGGCAGATTCTTTACTGCTGAGCCTCTAGGAAACCAGATATCTGCACGGTTATCAAAGTATTACCCCACAGATTACCTGTCATTTGCAAACGGAGAAACATGGTTTTACAGTAGAAAAATCTGATGGTCACCACCTCAACCAAGTGATCAAACTTAGCTTCTTCACTAGCTTTGATGAAACCTAAAGTTATGGCTTACTGATGTGACACCTAAAACTGCAGCGAAAGAGGCAGAGACTTCCCCACGTGCATGTCTGTGCTCAGTCATGTTCAGCTCCAGAGACTTCCCCAAGAATATCCTTCAAGCAGTTTTAAATTCTGAGTCATGAAAATGTCTCACATATTCAAGAAATAAAATTAAATCATAAGTTAAAACAAAAAGCAACACAAGGTTAAAAACAACCTGAAACCAATTAAAATAAATAAATTTATATTAAAAAAAAACAACAACCTGAAACAAATATTACTGAAACACGGTATCATCTATGAAATTCTCTTTCCACAACTTTAAGCCTGAATCTAATCAAGTCTTGAGAACTTCTGATTTACAGGAACTTTAAGGGCTAGAAAAACTAAACATTGAACTAAATACTGAAAGGAAATAGACAATTGGCCTGCTCTCTTCAAAAAGTTAATGACATAGAAAAAAGCAGTGGAGGAATTACTCTAGTGAAACTAAAGAGACATACAACTCACCGTAACTGGATCCTAGTCTGAAAAAATATACAGCCATAAAATATGTTTTTAGACAGGAAAATTTAAATATGGACTGGCTATGTTCACTTTTCCTAGGAGATGCATGTTAACATATCAAGGGATGAAAAGTTATAATGCTTACTTCCAAATGGTATGTGCTAAGTCACTTCAGTCATGTTCAACTCTTTGTGACCCTATGGACTACAGCCCACCAGGCTCCTCTGTCCATGGGGCTCTTCAGGCAAGAATACTGGAGTGGGTTGCCATGCCCTCCAGGGGATCTTCCCAACCCAGGGACTGAACCCATGTTTTTTTACTTCTCCTACTTTGCCAGGCAGGTGCTTTACCACCAGGGCCAACTGGGAAGACCACAAATGGTACAGCAGAAATTAAAATATATATACTACATAAACACATACACATATATATAAGGAAAATGGGACGAGAGACAGAGAGACGTTCCAAGGTGAACAAACATGAGTAACTGTGCACTCTGGGTTAAACAGGTATTCACTGTCTTTCAGTTTACCTTTATGTTTGGTGCTTTTCATAAAAAGAATAGAAAAAATTGTTTTAATCTTTCATAAGGCAACCAGTAATGCTGAAGAAGCTGAAGCTGAACGGTTCTATGAAGACCTACAAGACCTTTTAGAACTAACACCCAAAAAAAGATGTCCTTTTCATAATAGGGGGCTGGAATACAAAAGTAGGAAGTCAAGAAACATCTGGGGTAACAGGCAAATTTGGCCTTGGAATACGGAATGAAGCAGGGAAGAGGGTAATAGAGTTTTGCCATGAGAACGCACTGGTCATAGCAAACACCCTCTTCCAACAACACAAGAGAAGACTCTACACATGGACATCACCAGATGGTCAACACCGAAATCAGATTGATTATATTCTTTGCAGCAAAAGATGGAGAAGCTCTATACAGTCAGCAAAAACAAGACCAGGAGCAGACTGTGGCTCAGATCATGAACTCCTTATTGCCAAATTCAGACTCAAATTGAAGAAAGTAGGGAAAACCGCTAGACCATTCAGGTATGACCTAAATCAAATTCCTTATGATTATACAATGGAAGTGAGAAATAGATTTAAGGGACTAGATCTGATAGATAGAGTGCCTGATGAACTATGGATGGAGGTTCCTGACATTATACAGGAGATAGGGATCAAGACCATCCCCATGGAAAAGAAATGCAAAAAAGCAAAATGGCTGTCTGCGGAGGCCTTACAAATAGCTATGAAAAGAAGAGAAGCAAAAAGCAAAGGAGAAAAGGAAAGATATAAGC